>JAABOM020000084.1:27552459-27564697 GCA_011800125.2 Solanum clarkiae | reverse complement strand
CTAGGAATTGTCTCAGTTCTTCATGTCTTATGTCGTGATGTGGACCATATGTTTGATTTCTTTATCTTTATGGTATCTAAATGACATTATTATAATATAAGATGGACATATGCATAATTGATCTTATTGTTGTACAAATGGGATATCAATACAATCATTAAAAGTTAAAGGCTATTGTTCGGTGATATCAATAATTCAATAACATGTCACGTTTTAATAAAATTTCGACCTAATTAATCACATTTAGATTTGTACAAATATAATATTAAAGATATTGTCGTAATATGAAAAAATTGATAAACTCATAACTGATCTTATTGTGTTGTTACACATCATGATATTCATATAATTATTAAGGACTAAATCGTTGTTAGCTGCTCTCAATAATTTAATAACACTTCACATTACATTTAAGAGAATTTCAACCTAACTAATCACATTCAGATTTATACAAACGTGATATCAAATGACATTATCATAATATAAAAAAATTGATAAATTCGCAATTAATCTTATCTACATTATATTAAAAGCATGAAAATTCTTAGAAATGTTATTTGAACTTTTTGTCGTTCATTAAAATGCTCTTCTTTATACAAAATCATCTTTTCACAGTTTTTCTTAATTTATTTTTTGGTCTTTTATTTATTTAGTTTCAAGATTCACTTTCAAATTAGAATTCCTTTATGTTTAGAATTGACTTTTGATTTAGGATTATTATCTAAATAATTAACTAGAATTTTGACCATCAAATATTTTGTTAATAAAAGTATATAATATAACAAATTTAAAAAGAAAAAATCAAGTAAAATTATGCAAAAGACATTTAAGTACTCATTTTTTATTTAGGAATCTTTTGTTAGATGAAATTTTAATCAATTAATTATTTATCTCCTAATTATTTCAACTCTAAATTATTAGAGTATATTAAAAAACTATTAACATATCTATGTCATAAGCAATTGAATTGATTTTCTCATCTTTGTCATTTCACAATAGACTAAACTATTCCATCAAACTAATAACATTTATTTAATTTTGTTTACAAGATAGTATTTTATTTAATGGTAAACACTACTTATATATACTTTTTATATTGATGTGACACATATCCGAAAACAGTCGCGCTATGTTTTTAAACATAGGGATCAGGCTGCGTACATCCGACCCCCCTTACCTCGCAATGGGCGGGAGCCTTTGAAGCATTGGGTAATGTTGTTGTTGATGTGACACATACATGCAAAACACCTGCCCTAAACTAGTTATTATGTAAATCAAAAGGTACATATAACTAAGAAAAAATTAAATAAATACTGATTAATTTTAACAATCTCATAGCATGCCATGTTGCTCTTAAACTTTAAAACGTATCCTCCAACAAACACCTTGTTTCACCTTCCTTTGAAACTTTAAATATATCGCCTAACAGACACCCTACTAAAATTTTACATTACACTTGGTTAATATAATCTGATTAGAGATACCCCACCAAAATTTTATGTCACATGTGGTTAATATAATCTGATTACTTTCATAAGTAATCTTTGTCATTTAATTAACAACTCCAAATAAATACAAAGGTAAACACACGAATAATGTTTAAGCCTTTGTTATAAATATAAGTTCCCAAAAAAATATAATCATTATATATTATATCGAAACTCTTCCTTTGAGACAGTAGGCTAGTGTATTCGGTGATGCTAACGTGCGCAGCCCCTTTTCCTTCACTCTCTCTCAGAAAATTTCATTCACGCGACCTAAGGAACACACCAGCTTCAACGTTAAGGTCCGATCCTTTCGAGAAACCCTAGTTTTCTGGTAATTTATGTTTCATTTTTGTTCTCAATTTTGAGCTGTTCTAAGTTGTTAACGATTTACAGGTGCGGCAAGTGTTGAGTTTTGCATAATTGGATGGTTTTTTGAGTTACTGAAAACTCAAATAGCATTGTGGAATTGTTTGCATTGGTGAAAAGGGAGAAGGTTTGAGTTTTTGATATGAATGTTGTTGTTTTGTTTATGAAATTGAGATTTGTTTTGGTGATTTAGTGTTCTGGACGGGTTGTAGGTTGAATGTGAGAAGGGATTTTTGCTAGGGTTGTATGTGGAGGGAGGTGGAAGTGTATTGATACCTTAAGGATTTATGAAATTTTGGTTTGTTTTGCTGGTTTAGTATTTTGGAAGGGTTGTATGTTGTATGTGGAAAGGGAATTTTGCTAGGGTTATATGTGGAGGGAAGTGTAAGTATATTGATACCCTAATTAGGGTTTGTTAGATATGGGGGAGGAAGAGAATGCTAAATTAGGGTTGGAGAGAGGAACTAAAAAGCGGATTGAGATGAAGTTTGATTCAGGAGATGATGAGCCTATTGGGTCTTTGTTGAAGTTAAAAAGCAAAAAACACTCGAAGAAGGTGAAGGTGGATTTAGGTAGCAGTAAAGCTGTGGTTCAGAAAACGGAGGTGAAGGATGCAGACTTGGCTGGCATGGATGATACATTAGCTAGTTTTAGGAAGAAGTTGAGGGGTCCTAAGAAGGATAGTAGATCTGTATCAACTACTGAGAAAAGTTCAAGTATCAATTCCAGTAAGTTAACAGTGAAATCTCCAGATGGGTCTGTGAAGGTAGTGGCAAAAATTGTGGTGAAGGGTCAGTCAGATGTCGAATGTCCATCTGAAGGGATGATCGATAAAGGTTTTGAGAAAGGGAATAAGCGAAAAGGTAAGAGACCAAAGGTTTCATCGGAGCCGAAGAAAGTGGAGATATCTGAGGATATGTCCTTGCAATATGATAAAGAGAGTGGAAAAAACTCTCCCAATTGCATGGATAGTACTCTAGAGGATTCACTATCAGCTTTTCTGAAGAAAGCACAATCTGGTTTTACTAAGAAATCCCACAGCTCTTTGCAGTTGAAAAGAGGAAAGGAAAGTGAAGTTTCATGTGATGCTTTGAACTATAGCCCTACTGCAACAGAAACCTTTCCTTCCATATCCACAAGTGTGCGCCAGAACACGGTTGAAGAAATTCCCGAATCCGATGAGAGTGTGCATGTGGCACTTGGTAGAGGTTCAGTAGATATGCAGTCAAAATCAGGTGATTTATTGTCTGAAAAGAAAGAATTTCTGCAACACATGCCATCACAATCTGATTCAAGGCCAAAGCTTTCTTCGCCTGCATTGAACAATGATGAGTTGTTGAAATCAAGCATTGCCATAGATGATGCATCTTGTATAGAAGGATCTCAATTAAATGTACCAGCATGTTTTAATAAGATTGCAGGTGTCCTAGATGGTGAGGTCAAATGTCACATTGAACTTAGTGAGAAGGAAACTGTCACAACAAATAATATTGTGGGTGCAAATTGCAAGGATCTTCATGATGAGTGTGACATGAAGAACTGTTCTATTTTTCATGAACAGTCCGCTTCCAAGGGTGGTTTTAGTGATCATCGAATGGCAACAGGTTGTGATGTTTCATCTGCAGATACCATTACTCCTGAGAATGTTGAGAAGCTTGAGCATCTTGTGTTAGAAACCAAATTCAATGCTGATATGGATGTGACCTCAAATGCAATTTTAAGCAGCCAGGAAACTATTGTAGATGATCAACTATGCTCTTCAAACCGAGCAGATGATTCAGGTTCTTGTAGAAGTGTTCAGTTATTGAACAAACTTGATCATACATCTCAAGGCTCAACTGCAGGCAAGGAGAAAGTCATGGAAGGTTCTAGGTATGCTCAAGTTTGTTCGACGCCCGACTTTGTTGCACCAGAGAAGTGTTCAAGTGACTTTGATGATCAGCAGCGGATTTCTGGTGATTCTTTTAATGAGCAAGCTTGCGCTCTAGTTTCTTTGCCAACGGAGGATGGTCAAGTGTTTGAGGGTGGTTTATCTACAGTGTCTATAGGAAGGAGTCGGCAAACTAATGCCAGCCAGATGAAGCAGGAGGACCAAATCATGGAGAATGGTGATTACTTACATGGTTCTTCTAAACAAATGACTATTGATAATGCTGCTACATCATTGCGCAAATGCAGTACGGTTTTCCATCAGAGTGAGCTGGCTGATGAGAATTGTGAAGGTGTGCAGCATCAAAGTCGTGACTTTGTTTCTAGAGATGATCAGGCTGATGCCATGTCTTCTCCATCAATTATACCAGAATGTGATGAAAGTGTTGCTGAAGAGACTGAGTCTAAGCTGGCAGCTGAAGAAAAAGGGCAGAGACTCTTTTCAGGTCAACGTGCTCCACGCAAGACAAAAAAGCGTAGGCACGGGGACATGGCCTATGAGGGGGATTCAGATTGGGAAGTTCTGGTGCATGGGCAAGATTTTCTTTTAAGTTATCAAGATGGAGAGGGTAGACATGCCTTCAAAACAACAGAGAAGCTTGAGTCACCATTGGTAGTTATGGATACTGAAAATGGCGGGGTAGCAGCAGTATCTGTTGGACTTAAAGCTCGTGAAGTTGCCCCAGTAGAAAGAATCAAGTTCAAGGAGGTCCTGAAGCGCAGAGTTGGACTCCTGGAATTTCTGGAATGCAGGTAATGACAGATTTTGCACTCTGAATACCATATCCAGTCTTCTAATACCTTGCTATTAAGTGCCATACGAGAAATTTTCCATGACTCACTAGATAACTAAATTATGTTTTTAAGCTTTCCTTTAATTTTTGTTTCTTTGGGGTTACTCTAATCTCTGCTTCAGTTCTTTACTGCAAAAGTTGAGCTAGTCTATGGCTTTTTGAACAGAGAAATAAATATGCTCCTGCTTTCCTTGAAAAATCATTAGTCATAACTTCTTAGGTTTTAACGATTAAAAAACTTTTCTTAGAGTTAGCACTAGGGACCTCCTTTTTAGGGCAAAAGATCATACAAATGAAGTTCAAAGACAGTTCTTATGGTGAAATGGAAGAAAGTTCTAGTTAATAGTTTCATTTTTGACTACGTACACAGCATAATTCAGATGGTTTAATCTCTGTTTAGTCTGCTGGCAAGCAATGTTTGTGTTTCTTGTTGGTTTCAATAAATACTAGGATGATATTGCAAAAAATTCCTCTCTCTTTTAGACAGGTGGTGTTGCTTGAAGGCTTAGTTAGATAAAGTATGCCTTTAAATCCTAGTATCTTTCCTCCCCTTTTTATGATTACCAAGAAATCCCCCAGGACTAGTGGCGGATGGTTCAAAACATGGTGATAATGGGCAGTCCTCTACCATTCTCCATTCAACTTTCAGGATTTTTTCTTTTGTCTGCTGCAGGGTTTGACCTGTGGCATGTGCCTAACCTGCACATCACAGGTTACTGTCCCTACTAGACTCCTTCCCTTGTTCAATTCTTTGGTCTTCTCTCTCTCTCACTCTCTCTCTCTCCCTCTCTCTCTCTCTCTCTCTCTCTCTCACACACACACACACACACACACACGCGTGCGCGCATGCACATATATATATGAGTCCTATTAAAACCAAGAAATATAGGCCTGCCTGCCATCCACTCTAGAATAAATAGAGTTATCCCAAAAAAAAAAACTGCTAGTGGAGGAAGACCTCCTAAGGATAAGAGACACAGGGCTAAAGAGAGCCAAAAAGGTATTTGTGTATAATCATGCACGCTCTATCTATTTAGTTGGCTATGTAAATTGAAACATCTTATTGGCTTCTGATGTGGTCACATTGGTGTCATCTCGTATAGCCTACCTACTGTGATAACCGTTGATGAACATAAGAGCTATCTGCTGTATTCAATATCTTGTTAAGCTTACTTTGTTTAGTATTTTAGATAATTTTGATAAAGCTAAATATACTTTCTAGTTTATGAAAGACTGGAAAGTAATTTATATACTTTATTGATTAGGTAAATAAAAAGGTACCTTCTACATTAATAGGTGTTAAAGCACTTGGTTGGATAGGTAGGAATTTCACCCTCCTTTTATGCGTCTTAAATTTGTTCTCTGGTGGTAGTGGTAAGGTCTGCATACATTCTACCCTCCCCAGACCTCACTTGTGGGATTCCACTAGGTATGTTGTTGTTGTGGTGGTGGTGGTGTGTAAAGAAGGGAGCAAGTAGTTTCCTTTTTGAACAGGTTATTAGTTTCAAATCTATCTAGAGATTCAAAGTATCAATAATTCCACGATGCTCCTACGACAATATCAGTAGACTATGTTTGGTTCCCAGAAGGGGAAGGCAGGGTATGATATAGAGAAGTTAACCTCTTTACCTTTTTGGTGAATATTGATTATTTTAATTTGAGTTTGGTACGGTCACAATTTGTAAGGGAAGTAAAAAGCAAATATCCTTTCTCATTTCATTTCAGTTCTAGAGGGATGGAAAAGCTGATGTTTAGGGAATTCCAACCCCTCCCTTTTGGTTGTATCTCAGCAAACAAGAGAGATTATCTGACACTCCACTTTTACTTCTGCTCCAATCTCCACCTTTCTTCTTAGCAACCATATTGTTCACGAGCACTGCAAGTATTCAAATCGGAATATGAGAGGTGATGATCCATTTAGGATTGTAACACTATAAGGCAAAATTTCTAAGAGATAAGAGAAAAGCTAAAATTTCTACGCAATGCAGGTGGGTGGGTCTTTAGGGTTCTCACCTTACTATATCTTGCAGCATGTACTGGAACTTATACACATCCAGCTTGCTCCTCCTCATATAATTTATATAAAAGCCACTCTTAGGAAGGTAGACTTTGTGTCTACATCCATAGACAATTAGAGTAATGTTCTGGATACTCTCTTTTTCTTTAAACAGATTTTCTCTCTTATATCGACAGTAGAGGGGCGGAGGCATATATCACAGAGTCTGCAATATAAAAGAAATCTCTCTAAACTATTCTTGAAAGCTTTCTTATTCTCCAAATTATTTGTTAAATGGGCAGTTGAAATCTAAGTTTTGTGACTTAAGGAGTTTGGTTTTGGCACTTTCCATTGTTAACTTGCATATGGTTGGGGATCAGTGTTTTCTGCTTGTTAATTTTTCCTTATAATGCAGTGTAATTGTCTTTGTTTTACATATTTTCATAATTGACGCTACTTTTTTGGGTGAATCTTTGTTGCGATGCAGGAATCGAATTTTGAGCCTTTGGAATAAAGACATCAGTCGTGTCTTGCCTCTTTCAGAGTGTGGAGTGTCTGAAACCGCTTTAGAGGATGAGTCACCTCGGGCTTCTTTAATTAGGCAAATCTATTCATTTCTTGATCAATGCGTAAGTTTTTTGCAATCCTCCAAGTTAATATTTGAACTTCCTTATTCAAGCTTTACAAAGGAGATCTGCCGCTTCTTTTTTGAATGATCTATCACTTCTCTTCGCTTGCTTGTTTATCATTGTTTTTCACAGTTTAGCCACTTTTGAACAGGGCTACATAAATTTTGGAATTGCTTCAGAAAAGGATAAAGCTGAAAATGGTGTTGAACACAACTTGAAAATTTTGAAGGAAGAAAAAATTATTGAAAAATCTGGAGCTCCTGTTGCTGATACAGATGATGGAGTTTCATTTATTCTTGGGAGGTCAAAGAGTTCTGAGATTACCTTGCCGGAGAAGAATGATGTCTTATCTGATGAAGAGAAAAAGGCAGAGAAATGTGGAGCTGATTGCCAGCTCATTGATAGGCAGGCCATAGAGTTATCTTCTCTAGCAGAGACTCAAGAATGTCCTGTTGATGATTGCTTCGTAAATGGTAATCTTGATATTCAGTCACTGCGTCAACCGTTTGATCTAGGTTTAGTTGCTCAAGTTCCTTCAAGTGAAGTTAAGGATAGTGAATTGCAGAATATTGTAGATCCGGATCTTTTACCTCCCAATGATACAGAGATTGATGGTAGTGCAGCTGATAAACATCTTGTGATTTCAGAAGATTCTTGTGGGTTCACACGTGACTCATTAGGGAGTCAAAGGCTAAAGACGTGCTGTGATGTAAAAGGGAAAAAAGAAATAATTGTTGTTGGTGCTGGTCCTGCTGGCCTAACTGCAGCACGGCACCTGAAGCGCCAAGGTTTCCATGTTACCGTGCTCGAGGCCAGAAGTAGAATAGGTGGTCGTGTTTTTACAGATCGCACGTCTCTCTCCGTTCCAGTGGACCTTGGTGCTAGCATTATTACTGGTATTGAGGCAGATGTGGCTACTGAAAGAAGACCAGATCCTTCCTCATTGATTTGTGCACAGTTGGGTCTTGAATTGACTGTATTGAACAGTGATTGTCCCCTGTACGACGTGGCCACTGGCCAGAAAGTGCCAGCAGCGCTGGATGAAGCATTGGAAGCAGAATTCAATAGCTTATTGGATGACATGGTACTGTTGGTTGCTCACAAAGGGGAGCATGCGATGCGGATGTCTCTGGAGGATGGTTTAGAATATGCCCTTAAGAAGCGTCGGAAAGCCCGTTTTGCAAGAAATCATGTGGGTAATGAACCACAAAAATCATCAGTGACAGCAGTGGAATCCGTGACACTTTCTGATGGCAGAGTTCCTCAAAATCATAATTCTAAGGTAGAGATCTTGAGCCCCCCAGAAAGGAGGGTAATGGATTGGCATTTCGCTAACTTGGAGTATGGTTGTGCTGCATTGCTTAAAGAAGTCTCTCTTCCTTATTGGAATCAGGATGATGCATATGGAGGTTTTGGTGGAGCTCATTGTATGATTAAAGGTGGCTACAGCTCCGTTGTTGAAGCGCTAGGTGAGGGACTTTGTGTTCACTTGAACCACATTGTTACTGATATTTCTTATTGCAAAGAAGACATTCCGACAAAAAATGATTTATTTCACAAGGTAAAAGTCTCCACGACAAATGGACGAGAGTTTTCTGGAGATGCAGTCCTTATTACAGTTCCATTAGGGTGTCTTAAGGCAAAAACCATCAAATTTTCACCACCTTTACCCTACTGGAAAGATTTATCTATCCAACGGCTCGGTTTTGGTGTTCTTAATAAAGTTGTCTTGGAGTTTCCTGAAGTATTTTGGGATGATTCTATTGATTACTTTGGTGCTACTGCAGAAGAAACAGATGAGAGAGGCAGATGCTTTATGTTTTGGAATGTCAAGAAAACTGTTGGGGCACCTGTTCTTATAGCGTTAGTGGTTGGAAAAGCTGCTATAGATGGCCAGGAAATGAGCTCTGATGACCATGTAAAGCATTCATTGCTAGTTCTGCGCAAGCTTTATGGTGAGAAAAAGGTTCCTGATCCAGTTGCGTCAGTGGTCACCAACTGGGGAAAGGATCCTTATAGCTACGGGGCTTACTCTTATGTGGCGGTAGGGTCATCAGGAGAAGATTATGACATATTGGGCCGGCCTGTGGAGAACTGTTTATTTTTTGCGGGTGAAGCTACCTGCAAGGAGCACCCTGACACAGTTGGTGGTGCAATGATGAGTGGGTTACGGGAGGCCGTGCGCATAATTGACATATTGACTACAGGCACTGATTACACAGCAGAAGTAGAGGCAATGGAGGATGCAAAGAGGCATTCGGATGTTGAAAGGAGTGAAATCAGGGACATTATGAAGAGACTTGAAGCAGTGGAGCTCTCAAGTGTTTTGCGCAAGGAGTCTTTGGATGGGGTGAAGATCGTGACCCAGGAGAATTTGCTAAAGGACATGTTCTGTAAGGCCAATACAACGGCAGGCAGATTGCTTCTCGCAAAAGAATTGTTGAAACTTCCGGTAGAAGTTTTGAGATCTTTTGCTGGAACTCAAGAAGGGCTTAGCACACTTAATTTGTGGATGCTGGTATAATTCCTCACGTATTTTAGTTTCATGCCATATCTTGAACTCAAATTGCTTGTTGTCTGACTCATGTTTGTTGGTCATAGGACTCCATGGGCAAGGATGGGACCCAACTCTTGCGTCATTGTGTTCGTGTACTAGTACTTGTTTCAACTGATTTGCTTGCAGTTCGATTGTCAGGTACATTCCCCTCTGAGAAAAAGAAATACCTCCCCTCCCCCTCCTTTGATCTCCTTTAGTTTTTCCATTGTGAACCTTCTTTTGAGATTTTTCTTGGGGTGGGTGGAAGAGGCAGTCCTGCCATTCCTGGAACTGTTCAGCTTTATTCCTATGTTGTTCGCTATAAGCTTTATACCTTAGAATTATTTACTTGCACATCCCTATTGTAGCTATCAATATTCGCTGTTAATATTTCTTTTTTTTCCAGATTGCATGTCTTTTTTTTTTGAGAAAGGTAACTTGTATTATGAACAAAGGAATACACTTTTTTTTTTTTTGAAATTTCTGTGAACAAAGGAATAATCAAGAAGTATTCCAGTAGAACTTACAACAAAAATACAGAGAAGAGAAAAACAACTGTTACATCACAGATAATCTAGAATACTAGGAACGTCCTCTTCTTCTTGAGGATGTTCATGTTTACACCCAAAAAGGAAAAGGACCGGACAGTTCACTTTCAGTTTCTGCAGTGAGTAACTCTTGTTTTCAAAGCATCTCTTGTTCCTTTCCGTCCATATAACCCTCCAAATGCAGGCTGGGACAATCTTCCATCTCTCCCTGTGTCCTGACTGATTTCCTTCTCTACTCCAGTAAGCTAGAACTTCTTTGATGCTCCTTGGCATAGTCCAGCTTATGCCCCTTAAGTTAAAGAACATCTGCCATAACTTCACAGTCTCTCTACAATGTAAAAAGAGATTGTTTATTGTGTCATCTCACGTTCACCAAAAGAGCACCTAGAACAAATTTGGAAACCCCTTTTCATTAGATTGTCCTGGGTGAGTGTAGCCTGTTTGGCTAGGAGCCAAGTAGAACATGCTAGCTTGATGGGTATCTTAACTTTCCAGATCATCTTCCAGGGTCAGCCACCACCATGTGAGTTTGATCCTTGTAACCTTCTGTATGCTGAATCCGCTGTAAATCTTCCTTTTTGGTCAGGAAGCCAAAATAACTGTCCTCATTGGACTTAGATCTGTGCATTGTTCCAAAATATTGAATAGTTCCGCTACTCTGTTGATTTCCCAGTCATTCAGATTGCATACTTTAAACTCAAAAGTGTTTGCTTTCTGTATCCATTAATGGCTAGTGATCCTTATAGTTGTGATATCATAAGTGCATTTGCTTTGTCCTTGCATTGATTTTACTGATTCTGTTCTTGACATATTTTCTTCAGGCATCGGGAAGACGGTTAAAGAAAAAGTCTGTGTGCATACTAGCCGTGACATACGTGCAGTAGCAAGTCAGCTTGTCAATGTATGGATAGAACTTTTTCGTAAGGAGAAGGCTGCTAATGGTGGTCTGAAATTACTTAGACAATCCACTGCCACTGATACTTCTAAGAGCAAACATATTGCAGCACCTGTCAAACCACCCATTCGCAATCATCCTTCAGCAGACAGTAAACGAAGTTCTAAAGTTTCTTCATCGGCTGGAAATCACTTAGCTGCTAGTGTCAACAACAAGAAGCCGAATGTCAGGCCAGCCACGTTAGGAACTATTCCAGATGTTGAACCATCAATTTCTCAAGCTTCAGTAGGAAGGCGAAATGATACCACTGAGGAAAGCCAAAATTTTCCTATGTCTGAGGAAGAGAAGGCTGCATTTGCTGCTGCAGAAGCTGCTCGTGTTGCTGCTTTAGCAGCTGCTGAGGTTAGTGTCTTACAATGTCTTGTCCCCTAGATTTATTAATCTTATTGATTCATCTGTTCAATATCAGAAGTGCTACATTTTTACTACTTTTTTGGGTTATTCCTCGAGTGTGTTAAGTTATTAAAGAAAGGGGAAACACACAAAGCTGGATTCTCTTGTTGTGTTGCTTATGGAAAAGAAAAGATAAGGCAGATAAAAACATTTGCAATCCCTTTCAAGGTCTCAAGATTGAAACCCACTGGGTGCAAACAATTTCTGAGGGCTATTGGATTGGGTAAAACCTGAATTAACCGTCGTGCACTTGCGGGAAACTCCTTACCGAGGGCCTATGCACCCCGGGGATTAGTCGGGGCTCTTAGAGCCCCAGACACCTGGTGCAAATAAAAAAAAAAACATTTGCAATATAGGGCCAGCTCAAAAGCAACATAACAGTGTGTCATCCCCAAGATTTATTAATCGTGTTGATTCAACCAGCAGGGAGTCAACTGCCGGACCATTCCATTCATTGTCTTCTTCTCAACCTCTCCTCGGTTCATTTGTCCAATATGGGAAGGAGATGTGCTCTTTTTATTGTTTTTAAAATTATTCCTCGAGCATAGTGATAATTGTTCAAGGCGTACCAAACCTGGAGAAATGCTTCTTCGGAGAAACCTGGT
>JAABOM020000084.1:27528352-27542716 GCA_011800125.2 Solanum clarkiae | reverse complement strand
TTACTAACTTATTATTACTATAAAAAGATATAAAATACTAAAAACTTTAAACTTTCAATATTTAAAAGAAAAATCATATATTTATTCAAAATTTCAAGTAAATATAATTGTACAATTGCAAATAATAAAAGAGTTAGAGTACCTAATCTACACAGCCACCTTCTAAGAAGGGTTTTTCTTGAACTTGGTCTCTAATATTATACTAATACTTATAATTGTAACGTACAAATATTTGATGGCGTAAATTATTTATGATTTCTCGGGAAAGATTCTCTGGAAGTTGCAGATGTTGTTGTTCCTCCATTGTTTCTATGCCATCGTCACTGTTCTCTTCATGTATTTCATCAATTTCATCTTCCACTTGCGGGGATAATTTTGGCAATCCAAAATTCCTTCTTTCGGCGTTGATCCAATTCCTAAATAACACCGATATTTCTAAACTATCCTTTGCAAGTGAGTATCGATGATCTCTAATTTAAAATTTTGCCATATTAAAAGCTTGCTTCGAAGCTACCGATGACGTTTGAATTGCTAGCACATCTCGAACAACCCTTGTCATGTCCCGGGAGGGTACCCTAGGTGTAACTAGCACCCGAAGACTATTGCTGGCCCGCAAGCGAACCACCTAGTCTTATTGCATTTGTTCAACCAATTCATTCGCAGAAGAAAATAAAGAAATATTCTAACTATTAGGGGCTATCAGACTCATCATCAACATCAGTCATAAGAAAACAGGATTAAGGGAAATAACTCCGTTTAAAAGTAGAACAATAGGGGGAAAGGAACCCCAACATCAACGTCATCCCTCTACGTCTATCAAGCCTCTATACTACTGTCTAAGACGGTACCATGACAGCCCATGGATATCACAATGAAAGTAAAATGACTCAATAAAGCTAAGGAAATAACCATCCTCCGAATGCTGGGGAGGACTCACCACGATCTGAAGTCAAGAAGCTCTGAACCTCAACGATTAGGCTGTTGAAGTCCTCTGTCTACTGAATCTGCATCATAAAATGATGCAGCGCCAAAGGGGCATTAGTACGTGGAATGTACTGTATGTATAACAGGCTAAAGTAAACAACGCAGGCTATACAATATGAAATGACATCAGCTCATCAATCACTTAACTTCAACTCAAGATAAGGAATAGAACTCTATCACGTCACCATCAATCAAGACTCCTACTATCACATCAACGTCAGAATACTATCATCAGGGGACCTATCTGGGAGTTTCTTGGACCTACACCCATCACCTATGAGTCAGTGATGGTACAATGAAGTGATGTCATTGCGGCATCTACCCAGTACCTTACCGCGGTGAAAAGGCGTATATCAGGGGGTTTATAATAACATCAAGTCCTCTTTTGGGACTAAGGAAACATCCGTTCTCATAGTTCAATTCTTTGCCACACTGGCCACGTGGTTAATGAGTGTGAGTGAGACTTACTCTTACTCATTTTTGGTGCTCAATACTCCTCTTAGGAAGATGTGTTATGCACGTGACTATGTTCTAGGGGTATTTCGATAATCTTACAGGGTGTTACATCATCTCCCCCTTGGGATAATTCGCCTTCGAATGAAGAGTAAAGGTAGGATAAAGCACGAGTAGGCTCAAAACTCTTCTCACTGCTCACTCGGGGACTCTTGACCTCTCAGCTATCCATCACCTTCTACATCTCTATCTTAGAGTCAAGAATGGAATTAGTACATCAATTCAAGAAAGGAACTTCAATAGTGTTAAGGATAGGGGCATTACCTTCAACATCATCGTCATTCGGCATAAATAGATGCGGGTATTTGGGTTTTATCGCTTTCTCATCTTCCTATGTAGTTTCTTCAACAAATTGATTCCTCTATAGAACCTTAACGAGGCTATCTCTTTTCTCCTCAGCTTACGAACTTGGCGATCAAGGATTTAGACTAGAATTTCCTCATAGGATAAGCTATCCTTTACTCCAGTACTCTCAATAGGAATTACCAAAGCAGGATCTCCCAAACAATTCTTCAACATTGACACATAAAACACCGGATGAACTCCATCTAGCTCAGAAGGCAAGTCTAGCTCATAAGCAACTTTACCAATCCTCCTCACGATCTGGTATAGTCTGATATAGCGTGGACTCAACTTTCCCTTTGGGCCAAACCTCAAGACACCCTTCATGGATGACACCTTCAAGTACACCCAATCATCCACCTCAAACTCCAAATCTCTTCTCCTCACATCCGTATAAGACTTTTGGCGGCTCTGCGTTGTCTTCAGCCTCGCTTTGATGACCTTCACCTTCTCCATGGACTGGTGGATAAGATAAGGTCCAATCAATTCAGCTTCGCCAACCTCAAACCAGTCAATCAGTGATCTACATCTCCTCCCGTATAACGCCTCATAAGGAGCCATCTGAATGCTGGCTTAATAGCTATTATTGTACGCGAACTCAATCAGTGGTAGATGGTTATCCCAATTTCCCTTGAAGTCGATGACACATGCTTTCAACATATCCTCTAAAGTCTGAATAGTGCGCTCTGCCTATCCATTTGTCTGAGGGTGGAAGGTGGTGCTCAGATTCACTTTCATACCTACCTTCCTGGAAAGATCTCCAAAATTGAGAGGTGAATTGAGTTCTTCTGTCCGAGATGATGGACAAAGAAACCCCATACAACCTCACAATCTCACGAATGTATAGTCGGGCATACTTCTCAGTCATATTAGTTGTCTTGACTGCCAAAAAGTGGGTTGATTTGGTCATCCTATCGACAATCACCCATATCAAATCATGCTACTTTCGGGATCTTGGTAAGCCGGTAATGAAATCCATGTTGATTATCTCCCACTTCCACTCAGGAATTTCGATGTTCTAAGCTAACCCATATGGTCTCTTATGTTCAACCTTGACTTGTTGACAGTTGAGACACTTGGAGATGAATTCAGCTATGTCCCTCTTCATTCCATTCCACTAATAGAATTCTATCAAGTCGTGGTACATCTTAGTAGAACGGGGTGAATAGAATATCTGGAGCCATGAGCTTCTGCCATGATCCTATCTCAAATACCATCAACATCAGGTACATATAGTCTGCCCTGGTACCTCAACACTCCATCTCCCCCTTTGGAGAAAACCATCACCTTCTACTTATGAACTGCTTCTTTCAGTTGGAACAGGATAGGATCTTGGTCTTTTTTTCCTTCACTTCTGACACTAAGGATTAAGCAAACCCATTCTGAACATTGATCGCACCCTCATTGTTTTCCTAAAGTTTCACTCCAAACCAAGCTAATCTATGCACTTCCTTAGCTAGTTCTTTCTTTCCTTCCTCCACATGGCCAGTGCTACCCATGGACAACCTGCTAAGAGCATCAACAACAATATTAGCTTTACCTGGGTGGTAGAGGATGCTCATATCATAATCCTTGAGCAACTCCAACCATCTCCTCTGTGGTAGGTTGAGCTCTTTATGACTGAACATATACTGCAAACTTTTGTAGTCAGTGAACATGTCCACATGCACTCCATACAAATAGTGGCACCAGATCTTAAGTTCGAATACCACTGCTGCCAACTTGAGATCATGAGTCAGGTAATTCTTCTTATGGATCTTAAGTTATTTGGAAGCATAAGCTATCACCTTTCCTCTCTACATAAGCACACAAACCAATCCAACTCTGGATGCATCACAGTATATCACGAAGTCTGTCGTACCGTCTGGCAAGGTTAAAATCGGTGTTGTAGTCAATCTAGTCTTCAACTCATGGAAACTTCTGACATTCCTTAGACCACTGAAACTTGGACTTCTTCTGAGTTAGCTTAGTCAAGGGTGCTGACAAGGAAGAGAAGCCCTCAACAAATCTACGATTGTAGCCTGCCAAATCTAAGAAACTTCTTATTTCTGTCGGAGAAGTTGGTTTAGGCCAGTTCTTAACTGCTTCAACTGTCTGAGTATCCACCTGAATACCATCTCCCGAAACAACATGGCCTAGGAAAGCCACAAACTTGAGCCAAAACTCATACTTGGAGAATTTCATATACAACTCATGGTCTTTGAGTGTTTGCAAAACCACTCTAAGGTGATTAGCATGCTCCTCTTCATCCTTCGAATACCCTAGAATGTCATCAATAAACACAATCACAAACATATCAAGATATGTTCTGAATACCCTGTTCATCAAATCCATGAAAGCTGCAGGTGCATTTGTCAATCTGAAGGACATGACCGAAAACTCAAAATGGCCATACCGTGTCCTAAAGGCTGTCTTTAGAATATCACTTTCCCTCACCTTCAATAGATAATAACCCAATCAGAGGTCTATCTTGGAGAAACAAGTAGCACTCTGAAGTTGGTCAAATAGATCATCTATCCTGGGAAGAGGATACTTATTCTTTATTGCGACCTTATTCAGTTGCTGATAGTCTATACACATTCTGAGAGACTATCTTTCTTATACATGAATAGGACATGAGCACCCCAAGGAAAGACACTAATCCTTATAAAACCTTTCTCTAATAAGTCTTCAACTGTCCTTTCAATTCTTTCAACTCTGCATGTGTCATTCTATAGGGTGGAATTGAAATGGGTTGGGTCTCGGGAAGAACATCAATTCCAAAGTCAATCCCCCTATCAGGAGGGACTCAAGGTAGGTCTTCAGGAAATACCTTGGGAAACTCATTCACAATCGGGACTCACTCAAGAGTAAAACATTCAATATTATCAGACTTAACTCGGACGAGGTGATAAATGCAATCTTTGGAGATCAACTTTCTAGCTCTAAAATAATAGATAAACTTGTCCTTAGGTGCAACATAAATCCATTTCCACTCTAGAACAGGCTCATTAGGAAATTAAAACTTAACAATTCGGGTTCTACAGTCAATAGAAGCATAACAGGAGTGAAGCCAATCCATGCCAAGTATCACATCAAAATCAACCATCTCCAATTCTACCAAGTCAGCTAAGGTGTCTCTATGATGAATGGACCCTATGCAATCCCTATAAACTCTGTTAGCTAAGATAGACTCACCAGTAGGAGTGGAAACAACAAAAGGTTCGAGAAAACACTCTGGAAGAGCCCCAAACTTACTAGCCACATAAGGAGTCACAAAAGATAAAGTGGCATCCGGATCAAGTAATGCATAATAATCAAAAGGTAAAGACTCGACGCATACCGTAACAACATCCATTTCAGCCTTCTGATCCCGTCGATTACCCATATCATAAAGGAGGTTCATCCTGCCTCTTGTACCTGTAGTATTACTCCTCTAATAACTGCCAGCTGGGGGTGCTACGGAAGACTGTGCTCAATTTCTTTCTTTACCTCATCTCCTCTTCAGGAACTCATGCTGGAAGTGACCTATCTGCCCACATAGGAACCAAGCATCCGTGCCTAAATGACACCTACCCATATGGAGCTTCCCACAATTTCCACAGGGTGGCTTTCCCTTCAAGCCTTGAGTAACACTAGCCTAATATTGTGTGCCCTGAGCCCTGACTTTTTGGAATCCATGAGACTTCTGATCACACCTTTTTGGTTGAATGGACGCACTCGCTATAGAAGGTGCTTGATGAGATGATCTTTTGTAGAAGTAGAACTTGTCACCCTTATTCTGCTTCTGCTGGCTAGGCTCATGTCCTGCTGATTTTGCCTTTCTGTTCATATGATCCTCCCTATCTCTTCTCTTATCATCCTCTGTCTGATGGGCATACACCATAGTTCTGGAGATGTCCATGTTAGGAATCAACAAGGCTGCGTTGAACTCTTTCTGCACGTGCCTGCCCAAACCAAACACAAACTGTCATTCCTCCTTGCTTCATGTTCACAAACTCGTCTGCCTTCGCCTCCCTCAACTCTTGAGGAAAGAAATGGTCAAGAAAGACAACTTCAAACTTCTCCCACTGTGCAGGCTCAACATTCTCACCCCTACTCTCCTACCACTGGTTGTACAAAACATTAGCAACGTCCTTCAATTGGTAGAAACATGCTCCATCTTTCAATCTTATCAGCATGCATAACTTTCAGGACCTTATACTTCTCATCAATGAAATTCTGCAGGTCCTTCTCCACCTTCGACCCTGTATGTATAGGCGGGTTCATCCTCAAGAAGCCTCTAAGTCAGGTTACAGCTGAAGGCTCCTGTGAGCTAGAATTAGGAACTTGAGGATCCCGACTGTTACCCTGGGAGGCCACTAACTGAGTTAGCATGGTGATGGCTCCCCTAAACTCTGCCTTGGTGCTGGGAGCTGGCTGGGGCTGAGCAGGAGGTGCTTGTGGGACCCCAGTAGTCCTAGCAGGTCATCCACGTCTCCTTGCCTCTGCTTGGACTGGGACCTCAGGTTGGGTGTTCTCAGCAGCTGGGGCTGCGACATATTTCCGGGTGGCTGTTCTTTTTGGCGGCATTTTCTGCAATACATAGAATGCACAGATTAAAAGAAGGTACTTCATAGAGTTAAAACTCTATCACACTCGGACCATAGAAGAAGGGTAACACTTTCTAATGTCCTATAGCCTCCTGCTTATAAAGTGTGGTATACAATACACTCATGAATAAGACTCTACTAGACACAGCTTCATAGACTCCCTACAACACTTGAACTTTGTGCTCTGATACCAAGTTTGTCACGCCCCGGGTAGGTACCCTAAGCATAACTAGCACCCGGAGACTATTGCTAGCCCCCAAGAGAATCACTAGTCTCATCGCATTCTTTCAACCAATTCATTTATGGAAGAAAAATAAAGAAATATCCTAACTATTAGTGGGCTGTCAGGATCATCATCAACATCCATCATAAGAAAACAGGATCAAGGGAAACAACTCCATTTAAAAGCAGAACAATAGGGGAAAGGAACCCCAACATCAACACCATCCCTCTACGTCTATGAAGCCTCTATACTATTGTCTAAGATGGTATCATGAAAGGACGTGGCTACCACAATGAAAGTAAAATGACACAACAAAGCTAAGAAAATAACCATCCTCCGAATGCTGGGGAGGACTCACCACGATCTGAAGTCAAGAAGCTATAAACCTCAACGATTGGGCTGTTGAAGTGCTTTCTCTACTGAATCTGCATCATAAAACAATGCAGCACCAAACGGGCGTTAGTACATGGAATGTACTGTATGTAAAATGGGCTAAAGTAAACAACAAGGGCTATATAATATGGAATGACATCAGCTCATCAATCACTCAACTTCAAATCAAGATAACGAATAGAACTCTATCACATCACCATCAATTGAGACTCCTACTATCACATCAACATCAGAGTACTATCATCAGGGGACCTTTCTGGGAGTTTCTTGGACCTACACCCATCACCTATGAGCCGGTGATGGTACAACAAAGCGATGTCATTGCGGCATCCGCCCAGTACCTTGCCAGGGTGAGAAGGTGTACATCAGGGGGTTTATAATAACATCAAGTCCTTTTTGGGGACTAAGGAAACATCTGTTCTCACGGTCGAATCCTCTGCCACGCTGGTCACGTGGTTAATGAGTGCGAGTGAAACTCACTCTTACTCTTTTCGATGCTCAATACTCCTCCCATGACTCAACATGCTCATAAACATCAACATCAAAGTTTTATCATCGTTTAGTCTCTCTTAAACCAGGCATCATTTCATGTCATCGTCTTTCAACTCAGGGCTATTATGATCATTCTATAAAACTCATGTGTGACCTCTTAAAGACTCTAAGGGACTCACACTCCACTAATTTTAGCAACATTATCATCAGTATTTACTTAAATCAAGAGCCATACCTCATCAATCATGCAAACATACGAAATCCGGGCTCTAGACATCAACCCCTAGTCTCATTCATGGATTCTTTAACAATTAAACATGCATAGTACAACAATATCTCAAGAAATTAGTTGAATACATAATTAAAGTTGTGATGTCCATCTACTTATACATATAGAATAATAGTAATTTTCAAGATAGCCTTTAAGAAATCGTAACATAAACCCATCACCTATCAACTATCAACCTATTTCAAATATGGGGACACATGGGAGAACAATCTCATATTCTGGGTAGCCTTTAAGTACATGGGACGAATATTGTACTAATCTTCTTCAAGGAATTGGACTCGAATTCTTAACCCTCCAAGCTTTCTTGCCTACTCTCTCAAGAACTCTCACATAGAAACTTGAGAAAATTGGGTTTTAGAAACCCTTAATCTGTACAAAATGTCTTTTAAACACATCTTAGGACTTAGGAGTAGGTTGCAAATACCCAAAATACCCTTCCTGAAATTAAAAGAAAATAAATCAGAAAAATTGTATAGGTCCGCGACGCACTAGAGGCGCGGACCAGTACATTTTGTGAATTTTCATAAATTTCAGATTATTGTCAAACAATAAATAAAAAACCTAAGTGCTAGTCAACGTCCCAAGCACGTCGTGTCCTGGGCGTGGACCCTCACTGTTTCTATGTCATTTTACAAAAATTATTTTTTAACCCGGTTACTCTGAAATCTGATCAAGACCATTTCCTCACTCGATTTTTCATGCTGATCGCAAATTCAATCTCAGATTTCCATTGGACCTTTGGAAGATGCGTTATGCGCACGATTATATTCTAGGGGTATTTCAATAATTTTACGGGATGTTATAACCCTAGCAAGTTTCGGAAATTGCTCTCCACGATTCCTCCACTACGATAATAATTAAGGGTCTCCATTGTCGTCCCTAATCTTTTTCCATCCCTGTTTAATATATTCAACAAAATCATTATTACTAGAACCTTTAAGACCAAGATAATCATCCATCATATCATCTATATCATTTTTCTATGTTTACGAGGTGGAGGTACAACATGTGGAGCATTTATTTCTAGTGCTCTATATGTATCATATAATTTCATAGCTTGAGGTATTAGACTATTTTTACAATCTTCAAGACTAGGAGTTTCATCTGGTGTAATTTCTAAATTAGCATAAATTTTTTCAACCATTCTTTGAATACCTTGTAATTTGTAAGAAGGATTAAACAAAGTAGCAGTCAAATAAATTTGAGGAATAGGAAAATAATATTTTTTATATTTTTCAATCATAAAAATAATTGCTGCTTTAAACTTATCTTTTTTTATATTTTGCAAAATTAGATGGAATAGCAAAAATATTTACCAAAATAGAAAAAGCAGTAGGATAATGTTGATCGGAAATAATATTCGTAGCAATATAAAAAACTCTTAAAAATTCAACAAGTTCTTTTGTCTCTTCTCAATCAGCATTACAAAGTCTTACATCCGTATCCGAATTATGAGAATTAAGAACTTTTTGTATCGGATCTCGATAAACATAAGCAACTTCAAGCATTTCAAATAAAGAATTCCATCTAATAGAAACTTCTGTAGGAACTTTTCTATATTCAAGTTGATCTTCTTTATAATGATTTTTAAATTCAATAAGTCTAGATTTTATTTTGGATTTAATAATCCAATTACAAGCAATCCTAACTTTTTCACAAGAATTTTCAAAATTAAGAATACCATCTTTAACTACCAAATTATAAATATGTGCCGAACATTTAATATGGAAAACATCGTCATCAATTGGGCAAAGTCTCGATTTTAAATAATCATCTGCTCTCATATTATTAGAAGTGTTGTCTAAAGTGCAACTCATTACTTTATCACAAAATTCAAAATATAACCTATAGTTGAGGCTATATAAGAACTAGTTTTATTCTCTTCGACATATTTATAGCCTATTATTCTTTTTTGCATGTTTCAATTGTGATCAATCTAATGAACAGTAACAATAAAATAATCATTACCGTTAATACTACGATCCATATCAGATGTAATAGAAAATTTACCATCAAAATAAGAAAATAAGCAACGAAGACAATGACAATGTTCAGCTTGATATTCAAAAATAACATTTTTAACAGTATTCTTTGAAAAACCTTCAAAAGATGGATTATATACTTCTCGAATATAATGAATAAAATCGAGATGCAAAGTAAAACTGTAAGGAAAACCACAAACAGTAACCATCTTTGCTATTTCTTTAAGATCTTTTTCTTTATTATACGTGCAAAGTTTGCTTGGATGTTGCCTCCTAGCACACGCAAGTGCACGTGGTCAAAACAAGTAATATAATGACCTTATTTTAAGGACCGGATTATCATATCCAAGAGATTTTATTAAAATTGTTAATAGTTTGAGTTATTATGTTTGAAGTGAGGTTGATGATTAATCGATAAAAGTTGATTTTGAATAACTTAAATTGTAAACTAAACTAATAATTTTTATAACTAAGTATGAATCGCTTTATTTTATAATTGAGTATCAAATAATGTGAGAATCCGGGATTGTAACTGTATCGACGCCATATTAATCTTGAATTTTATACTATTGTTCGGGCAGTGGATTATTGATTCACAGAGTTAAAATTACCGAAACAGGATTGCACATGTCTGTTGGCCTATTCCTATTCATTGCCTAACTATATCATTGAGCAGGGATAAATCATTTTAATAAAAACGCATTAATAATTTCTTCTTGTATTTGAATCAAGCTTGGTGTAAAGGTAGTTGTCACAAATCTCCCATACACAAATCAATCTAACTTTTTAGTTGAATATTCTCCCCAATTATTGTGTTCAAGGCATTCCAACATCTTTCGAGTTTACCATGCACAATATATTCATTCTATAGGTGATCAAGTTAAAGAATGTAAATTCAAATAATGTAAGAATAATCACACAACCCATTTATAAGCATCAAAACTCAAAGATTAAACATTGTCTATGGCTACAATCTCAAAAAATAAAAAGATTAGCCACATATGCTAATCTTATACCACAAGAACATAATGAAAATCATTAACAAACAATAAAATGAAAATAAAAACTGACCAAAATGGTCTGCTACAGTTCCTAGCCGCCTGAAGAGTTCTTCACTCCAAACCTAAGACAAGAATTAGGTTTAACAAGCTAACCATAACTTATATAGCCCAAGAATCTGACTTTTTATGCATTTTCCCTCAAGTCTGTGATGCGGACTAGTATTATTTTAATCGAATCATGCGTACATTATTGACTAGACAATTTTTTCATCTTCTTCACACTGGTCTGTTGAATTATAAATTTTCAGCCTGTCACACACTAGTTCGCAACACGCTAGGGGCGTAGACCAGGTGTTGTGAAATTTTTCTTCTTGTTTTCGTTCATCGGTTGTCTTCCTTTGCTCCAGATCTCACTCCGGAACCTCAAAATTTGATAAAAATAAATAAAAACATAACCACAAGGCGTAATTGGTCTAGTATTGACAAAATACACAAAAATCCTATTAAAATACCTAAACTCTATGGATTTTACCCTCTAACTTAACTCTAATCATGGGACTTTTGCTTAGTTAGGTAGTTTGCAATTGATGAAGAGATGCATGCTAAAGAATTTTATGAATAACACTAGTAGTCCTTTGATTTTTCACATATGCTATCTGATCTTATACATTTCCTTTATTGTCAGGTTAAGCATATAGATGAGGTCTGAAAGAATACTTGGCAGCAGGAGGAGTCTTCTCTTGGACAACTAACTACTTCCAATCCTTAAAGGTCACTTTTCTTGATTTCAGTGAGCTTTTCGGGTCATTGTTCTCATCATATGTTCTCTCTCTATACTTTTGAGGGCTTACTTCGTTGTTGGTATTACCAATTAGAAATTGTGGTCATTTTTCCTCCATTGTCCTTCTACATATCTAAGATTTTGAGAATATGGGTCTATCCATCAGGCTAGTAGTATACCCTCGGTTCAGGGTTGGTAAAATTTGATCTTATATAGTTTTGCAGAAACATATTAACTTCTCATATTTGAAACATTTTGGAATGGAGCACCAACAGTAGATATATATTTACTGGCAGTAGATAAAGATGAGAATGCCAGCTAAGTTGTTCAGAGCAGAATGACATTGAAATGGGCAAGAAATTCTTGATTGAATTGCTAGCATTCAATCAAAATATCTCTTTTTCCTGATGTCCAATGCAGTAGCTAATGATGAAAATAGAAATCTTCTGATATTCAGGTTAAGGAGCCCTACAAAGAAGACCTAATTCTTCAAGCTAGTGGTCATTGTTAATTTACTGGCCTATCGTAGTGGACTTCATAGTCTTTCAATTAACCAATCTATTTGTTGTTGTTTGTGCTGAATCTCTTTGCAGAAGTAACTATTCCCACTTCCATTATTTAGTTCAATGGAAGATTTAAATGTGCTAGTATGAAAGTCATTTATGTTACAACTTTTACATAATCTCCATGGTATGTAGTAGCTTGTTGATGCATGCTTGTGATTTCTATGCTTATTTGTCGCTTTGCTCTCAATAGCTCACTACAGTTCATACTGTCATCTCCTCCATACATTATCTGCCTCTATTAACTGAGCAATGCATAAAAGATCTTCTATGCACATGTAGTTCCTCTTCCTCTACCGTCATTGAGCACTAACACTTGCTTGCCAGTAAGATTTATGTTACAAGATAATCTATGATTTGCAGCTTTTGATTCATTATTTCAGTTGCCTATACTGCTTATGACTGTGCACATCAATCGTGTGATTATGAGGTTTCCAGGAAGAAATCGTTCCTTATGGGGCTTAAATGTAGTTGCTGAAGTTGACATGACTGCTGCTTGTAAAGTTATTCGCCCACAGTTTTCTTTCTAAATTGTCACGTTCTTTCACTATGTTTTAGTTTTTTTATTAGCTTGTTACTCATTCTATTTGACATTTTGATGTCAGATTCTTGATATTGGTTCTTTCTTTGATGTATATGCTCATTAATTTAAGTTAGTTTCAGTAGACAATATTTGTTTTTTCCCATTTGATGCTCGTTATTGACTTCTAAATTTCGACGCCACAAAGATTATGTTTGCATTAAAAGAAGGAAATGATTTTAACGAAATATTTAATTTAAATCTTTTCAATGATTTTCTTCGAGTGTTTTTGCTTAGGTGAATTGTATATTTGGCTGTGAGGATAACCAAGGAGTGTAGCCAAAACAAAAATGAATTTGAAGCTCAGCAAACTATAGATATGTGGCAACCTTAATTTGCGAATGACAGTTTCATGATTGATGTGACTTACTTAGATTTGAGAAGCACGCTCACTTCCATATCAAAATTCTACAGGAAAGAAAAAAACATCACCCATAAGTCATTTTCATGGGATCTAACAATGAGTCCAGTGATCCTTCCAAGTGATGTCAGTGCGGAGGTAATTTTCCTCACCACTGCAGCTATCAGAGAGCTTCAATTTAAGCCAACAAATTTCTTTGCAGTACTTTCAACTGTCTGCAAAAAGATTATGTGTTGACCAAGTCAAGAAAATGATATATTTCCTTCATATCATGATTCATAAACCATCTTGTAACCAATACGCTGACCAAATGCAGAATCTGGTGAGATCTTGAGCTCACTTCGTTGAGAGCAGTTTCTCTTATTTTCCTTTGAGCTGCAAGACTGGTAACAATTAAAGTTATATCATATCAACTTGCTGGAAATACTGCCAGTATACATACTGACAATAATTCTTTTAGATGGTTCCAGTCCTTGAGTGTTACCTTCGTAAATTTTTCAACTACAGTCCCTCTCTGCGAAGGAACGAGTACAATTACTTTCATAGTCTAGTCTGTGAATAAAACAAAACTTGATTATACTTGAAACACACATTCACCTCTGGATCATCAAGGGGTCTAAGTGGAGTATCCTCCGGCATTAGAAGGTCTCTAACAACTTCATTGTATATCTCTTTGGCAGAGAATTTTAGTGTAAATTCTCGATCTTCATTCTAAAATCTTCAAAAGAAAGAGGTACCATAAGCATTAGACACTGAATTCTACACAACATAAATAAATTACATAGGAGAATAGGGAAGTTTTACCCACTCTGCCTATATGATCATATATCTGTTAACTATTCTCCAACATATGCATTGCACGTGTACCCCTTATTAATTTATTTAAATTTTTTAAAACCACACATACATTAAAAAAAATTAACAAAGGCTTCAAAATTGAGCAGAACCAAAACTGAGTACTTGGAGTACAAATTCAGCATGGGGAGGGAGGAAGATCACTCCGAGGTGAGGCTGGCCGCCCAACCAATTCCCCAGAGGGACAAGTTTAAGTACCTAGGGTCCATTATCCAGTGTAGCGGTGATATCGACGAAGATGTCACGCATCGTATTGAGGCTGCTTGGACTAAATGGAGACTAGCCTCTGGAGTATTGTGTGACAAAAAGTTACTACTCAAACTGAAAGGCCAGCTCTACCGAGTGGTGGTTAGACCGGCGTTGTTGTATGGAGTGGAGTGTTGGCCAATCAAAACTATACATGCCCAGAAGATGCATGTTACAGAGATGAGGAT
>JAABOM020000084.1:27497883-27528252 GCA_011800125.2 Solanum clarkiae | reverse complement strand
CTGTTTCCTTAAACCCTCAGCTCAAAACCCATAAGCAGAAATACCTAGATATGACAAAAGAGAGTAAGTGTATCGCAAGAAATAAATTTCATTATTTGTGGTGTTACGGTGAATTTATTGTACGATTTTCATGTCTGCTGCTCTAATATCATACTTTTACAATGATAAGTGATGCTACTGTATCTATCCACATGGTACATGGAGTATATTGAATAAATATTATTATTTTAAATTATGCAAAAAAGTGTTATCAATAGTTTTGTTCAAAAATGATCTAAACTATTTGCGAATGGAAAATAGAATATGTTCAAAAAGGGAAAAAAATTAATATACTCCTATGTATTTGAAAAATGGACATTTTTGACCTATTAAGTGAGAATATGAGCATTTTTGCATCAAACTAATACACATATTTGACTGTTTGGATTGACTTTTCATACACCATCAGTTAGATTCATAACTTACCGCTAACTAATCATTTTTGGTTTAGTTTTGTTGTTTCGCAGTATTTATAACAATTTTTAACGTTATTTAAACACTTTAAAATTACTTTAAAACATCTAAAACACGCCAATTTCAAAATACGCTAAGGACATTTTTCTGTAATCTTGCATAATTTAAGAATATTTTTAATAATTTTCGTATTTTATTTATTATCACAAGCAAAGCCAACCATTATTTCGACCGTTAAGCTAATTGATTCTTGGAACTTTCATGTATACTTCTTTTTATGAATATTAAAATTATATACTTTATAACTATAAAAACCATGTACGTTTTGTAAGTAACAATTTAAATATCTTTTGGACATGCAAGAAGAATCTGACTTGTAAGGACAAATAAGTGGTGGCTTTTTGTGAAAAAAGGTGAATCAAAATATAAATAGGCAATAAATAATTCACCATAGTTTAAAAAAGTAACGCTGATATAAATTTTATGTCTGACAATGACCTATCAATTCAGTCAAGTACTTATTGATGTCATTTACCCTGTGTTCTGAAGACTCATAATTTACGTCCAGTCAGAAATTCACAAGACTGCTCGGGTGAGTCGAAGGTAACAAATATTTCGTAAAATAAATTAAAATGTAAATAAATTGGTCTGAGTATCGTGATTCTAAAAAAAAATATTTTCATTTATATAATTTTTGCTAAATTTGAATTCATATCGAAGGATAAAGAATTCATTAATAAAGTTGATTTTGATATATTATCAATGGTGATCCACATATTGTTATTTGACATTTTATAATTAAGTGTAGAAAATATTTATGCACATATTAACAAAGAAGAATTTATTAATAATGTCAATTAAATGCTATGCCTATTATGTGAAATCTTATTTTGATGAGATTGATTAATTTCGTTTATATAGTCTGCCAAACGACCCCTTAATTTCTATTTACTCGTATATTATAGTATACCTAGACTTCAAATTATACTTTCTGTTTTCAAAAAAATAAAATAAAATCTTCGTTTTTTAAAAAAATTATCATATGTTTCGAAAGTCAATTTGACTAATTTTCAAAGCTAAATAAGATTACACTAGTTCGATATTTTAAAATGAAAAATTAGTTATTAAAATACAATATAAAAATACTATAAATTGCAAGTCTATTTATCTCAATATGATTAAAAATATATATTAAATATATTTAAAGTACATATAGTTTGATTTTTAAAAAAAAAAATCATGACAACTAAAAAAACAAATGAAAATTATTTATATATAATCAAAATGTTGCACGGTAGATATACTCCCACACAGTGTATACAATGATTAGTAGTGCAAAAGTTTACACCATCAAATACTATTATTTCTTTAAAGTGAGTAAATTTAGCTACTTCATATATTTATGGCGAATCATTCCATCAATCTCACAGATGGAGCTAAAGATTTACTAATTTTTTGGCTTTGGGTTTGATGGAATAAGGCAAAATGACTCCTTAAAATGTCTGTGTTTCTTTCATTTGTGAAGTACCAGTTAGTCAATGCAACTCTCGACGCTCACCATGGGTCATCCAGAAACAGTCGCGTTATATTTTTATACATAGGGGTCAGGCTGCATACATCTGACCTCCCATTATCCCGCAATGGGCAAAACCCTTTGAGGCATTGGGGTAATGCTGCTGTTGTTGTATATATTTATGGTGAATCAAAAAATACACGACATGTATTTAAATCCACATGGCTGAATTTAACTTTGAATATCGTTCACTTATAATTTTTTCGTTAATGTTTTTTATTATATATATATAAAATAAATTATCACAAATAAGACATGACAGAGGACCACATAGCTGGTCAAAGCTGCTGCTTATTTCCGTAAAATCCGACGTGGTTTTTTATTTAAACCAACCAACTCCCAAATAGTAGCGCTACGCACCAAATTAAACACATAAAATATTAGTCCCAAAAATAGATTAATAGATCAGAATAAAGCGATAAGTATTCTTTCATCTTAATAAAAAGTTTTGACTTTTAGTCTTGCTAGGTAGTACAATTTTACTTTAATTCATGAACAAAATAATTTTTATTATGAAATATTTTTACCTTCAATTTAAATTTAATAAAATTTTAATATGTGAATCGGACGTTCGATAAAATAAAATTATTTAGACAGATACTAACGCCTAGGACCCCACAATTCCCTTTTCCCATAAAAAAGTGTGGCTTCAGTTTTCACTGCCACATTAACGGCTACTTTCATTTTCCCTCTTCGAAGACTATTTTACATTTGTATTTTTTTATTCTTCTCATTACTCTTTTGGCGGGAATTCATTTTATTGGTCGTACATAAATCCATGATTTCTGAATTATATAAAAAGTACACATACCACCTTAATTAATAAGCATACAATTAATGATGTACTCTATCTATTTGAAGAAAACAAAGTTTGAATCAAGAAAAATCATGCTAAATTTGTGGTTTAAAATAAGTTATACATATTCGTGTAGTTATAAATTTGTGGTAAATAGTATGCTAACACTATAATAAGAGTGGGTTCGCGTATTAGAGTAGAAAGTTAGAAGCTTTGGGTAATAGTAGGTTAGTAATCGTGTCGTTATATATTGTGTTGCTATTGTCTGTCATCTATTTTGTTACTTTTATTGTCGCTGTATATTTCTATTTGTTATCCATTCTGAGATGAGGGTCTTTCGGAAACAACCTCTTTATCTCTATGAGGTAGCGATAAGGTCTACGTACATTTTTCCCTCCCCATACCTCACTTGTGAGATCTTCACTGGGTATGGTATTGTTTATAGTAATCTAACGTTTGACTATAGATTTTAAAGTTTTGAAATTTTTTAAAGGTTGTGATTTTTGGAATTTGAAGTGACGTTTGAATCAATTTTTTTGAAAAAATTACAAAGTACTGTGAGTTGAAGGCCCAAAAATCGTTAAGCAAATGTCTAAAGATAAATTTTAAAAATCAACTCTTAAAATTTATAATCAAACGCTAGTTAAGTTTAAAACTTGTATCTTTTTTTTTTCCTTTGATTTGCTTGAGTCCTCAATCTTTTGAAAACAGTTTCGAAGAGGTAATGATAAGGTATGTATTACATTTTATCCTCCCGGAATTACGAGCTGATATCATTAAATAATAAATGAGTTGCAAAAGCCATTGAGAAAGTAGACTTGAAATTTAATACTTGCACAAAACCAACCAATTCTAGAATGAACAATGTACAAACTTTTCTGAAGAAAAAAGTTAATGATAATGAATGAAGTAAGAATGCATGAACAACATTGAACTGAGAAAATAAAGGAAAGTTCCTTGCAAATTGATTTCATTGCAAAGAATTGAACTTTCTTATCACATTGGTGAAGGAAGAGTTGTAGGATCAGCTGATGAGGGAATGTCAGGACCAACTCGACAGCCTTCGAGCATGAATACAATATCGGTCATCGATGGCCTTTCTAGAGGATCAGGCATGGTGCAAAGCAGACCAACTTTGATTCCCAATAAGAACTCTTCCCATTCTGATGATTCAGGATCCAATTCAAGCAACCCCGGCTCGAGCAATTCTGAAACTTGGCCTCTTTGTAGTTGTCTCTTCACCCACTTGACAATGTCCTCGTCCCCGTTGAACATTACTGGCTTTCGTCCTGTTAGTATCTCTAACAGTACAATCCCAAAACTGTATACATCAGCTTCTTTTGTTGGCTGTCCAGTTAATGCCACTTCAGGTGCTATGTAGCCTAGAGTTCCAACTGGAGTGGAAGATGTGGAAGTCTCTGCTGGTGTTGCTACTAGGCTTAGTTTTTCTAAGCCAAAATCTGAAAGATGAGCTTCAAAATCTGCATCAAACAATACATTTTGTGGCTTTACGTCCCCATGAACCAATGAAACTGAATGAAGGTAAGCTAAGCCACGAGCAATGCCAAGAGCAATAAGGTGGCGCATTGGCCAATTGAGCACATGGCCATCCTGATGAGATGCCTCTTGTAAAAGTGTGGCAAGATTGCCATTAGGCATGTAATCATATACAAGAAATCGAACATCAGGTGGTGGTCCTGCATAGTATCCACGAACAACAGTCAAGTTGCGATGTTTCACCTTGCCAAGGGCTTCAGCTTCCTTGCGGAATGTGTTCACTTCGATTGATGTATCAGGAAGGCGTCGGATAGCCAAGACCATTCCATCTGCAAAAGTGGCTTTGAATACTAGGCCGTATTTTCCACGGCTCAACACATTTTCCTCATCAAATTGTCTTGTCGCTTCTAAAGTCTCTGCGTAAGTAATCTTGTTGTTGAACATAACAAGCTTTGGACCTCCATTCTCTCCACTTCCACGAGCCCCTTCTCCTCCTGAACTCGCATGGCCTGGGCTTCGCTTCTTCCCATCCGCTGAACCTCCTCTTAACTTTTTGTGCCAAAGTATAAGGCCATAAATGTACCCACAACAACACACTGCCACTATAAAGGCCCCTACAGCAGCCAAAACAATGAACAAGATCAACTTCTTTCTTTTCCTTTTACCATTATTGCACTCCTTCAATGGCTTCCCACACAAATCCTTATTCGCAGCAAACAAAGAAGGATCCTTGAACCGATAACCCAACGCCTCTGGAATCTCACCCTCAAGATGATTATGGGAAATATTCAAGTAGTTCAGGCTGGAAATCAGAGACAGACTTGAAGGAATTGATCCATTCAAATTATTTGAAGAGAGATCCAGCATTTCCAAGTTTGTTAACTTCGACAATGATTCTGGTATGCGACCTGAGATATGGTTAGAATCCAACAAGAGAGTAGTCAAAGACAAACAATTGGAGATGTTTTCAGGGATTTCCCCGGTTAATCCATTATGGCCCAAATCAAGCTTCCTTAGATGAGTTAAATGTGACAAGTCCTTCGGAATTTGACCTTTTAACTTGTTTCCTCGAAGCTCAAGCACTTGTAGGCCAGAACAGTTACCCAACTCTGCTGGAATTGAGCCATTGATACCACTGTGAGACAAAGAAAGAACTTTCAATGATGTAAGGAAACCATATGTTTTAGGAACTTGCCCATAAAACGCATTAGATGACAGATTCAAATATTCCAAACCAGATAAACTGCTAAAACCTTCAAGACCATCGCCAGTTAACATGTTCTCTTGTAACGCCACAAGTCGAAGACTTGGCAGCCCGAAAATGTCAAAGGGTAATTCACCAGATAGGTTTTGCTTGCTCACATCAAGAGTTGTCAGTCTCAACAAACTTCCGATACTAGTCGGAATGTTCCCTGAAAACCCACAATTGCTAACATTTAAAATCTCTAACCCATGCAAGCTTCCAATTTCTCTTGGAATTTCACCGTAAAACATGTTGCTGGACAAATTCAAACTAGTCAAATTGCTAAGCAACATAAGGTTTTGAGGCAAACTCCCATTTAAACCATTCATGCTCAAATCCAAAAACTCCAGCTGATGAAGACTCCCCAAACTAGCTGGAATCGATCCAGAAAAGCGATTCCCACTAAGAGACAGCTTTCTCAACCCTGTTAAATTACCCAAAAACTGTGGAATCAAACCAGAAAACCGATTGCCACCAAGATCAAGTACCCTCAATGAAGCAAAATTCACAATAGTACCCGGAATTTCACCAGTTAATGAATTGTTACCCAATCTAAGCTCCTCAATAAACCTTAAATTCCCTATACTATTTGGCAGAGTTCCAGAAATTGCATTCCCGGAGAAATCAAGAACCTTCAATGATGAAAAGTTCATTAACCATTCAGGAAAAACGCCATTAATGCGATTCCCGTGAAGGGACAAGACCTCTAAAGAACTAGAACACGTTGGGTTCCCGGGTTTAGTTAAACCCGTGATTGCATTAAAACCCAGCTCAATGATCCTAATAGCATGAACGTTGACTGACCCATTACAGAAAAACGATGCAGGGACCACCCCAGATAGTTGATTTCGCGACAATGAAATTACCTGTAAACTGGAAAGTGAACCGATTGTTGCCGGGATTAGTCCCTGCAGATGATTATCACTAGTGCTCAAGTGTATTAATGTGGAAATGTTGGAGATTGCTGAAGGTATAGTGCCGTAAAGTTGGTTAGAATCAAGCCAGAGATACTCCAACTTCTGTAAAGCTCCGATACTCGCCGGAATTTCACCGGAGAACCGGTTGAACGACAAGTTTAACAGTTCGAGCTGAGAACCAGCTGAAAAGTTACCAGGAATGCCACCGGAGAGGAGATTAGAAGAAAGATCGAGAAACCGAAGACTTGCAGGGACATTACCGGGGACATGACCAGTGAGGAAGTTGTGAGCAAGGTTTAAAACTTGAAGATTGGTGAGGTTCGAGATAGCCGGCGGGAGTTCGCCGGAAAAAGAGTTGTAATGGATGTAAACGGCGCGTAGCAAAGCACATTGAGCTAAAGAGCGTGGGACAGAGCCATTAAAGTTGTTAGAATGAAGACTCAACCTCCGGAGCTGGCGTAAATTACCAATCTCTCCAGGAAGCCGTCCACTCAGCTCCAACCCAGGTAGGCGGAGTTCACGAACTCTGCCGGCATCACAGAGAACCCCACGCCAATCACACGGAGCTAACGGGGTAGAAGAATCCCAACCGTCTAATACCCCAAGTGGGTCTTCCAAGTTCCGTTTGAACGACATTAACGCTGCCATTTCCGTCTCTGTAACGTTATCGGCCATGGAAAAAACAGTAACGCAGAGCAATGTGAGTGTTACCACCACCACCAATGGCGGAGAGAGAAGAAAAGTAGCCGTTGACATGAGAAAGAATGGTGGTGGTTAAGGAAAGAGAGAAGAAGAAGAAGCTAAAATGGAGTCAGAATCAAGAATGGAGTTTGTTTTTGGAAGTGGGGAAGAGAGGAGCGTATGAGCTAAAAAAAAAAAAAAAGCTTCAATTTCAGAAGGAGAAGAAGAAAGACTGACAAAGACTAACGCCATGTGTTGTGCTATGCACAGTGGCTTTTAGGAAAAAAAATCGCTATTTACATCAAACTAATTTTTTCTTACTTTTTAAATTGTCATACATTTTTAGAATAAAATAAAATAAATTTTAATAGTCTAAAATACATTATTTTGTCAAGTTCATCCTCCGATACTAACTTGTCACAATCTAATATCTCGACTCATGATGACATCTATCATATTCCGTCGGCACTTAAGTCACCAGCCCACAATACGAAACAACTAGTAATGGATATGAGGACAAAAAACTAATTAGAAAACATAATTTAAGAAAATTAACAACAAATACAGAGAAACCAACAACTAAAAGTAGTATATATATACAACAAAAAAAGATCTTTTTCAGAACCTACAAATCACGTGTGCAGAGCTACTAGGATAAAAATATACATCTCCTAATTGTGGCAAAATAAGATATATATATGAATGTAAGACTAGTATTAGAAAGTAAAAGACGAGTCACAGTTATAGATGGAGATCGAAATGATCCAAGAACGCACAATGTTAGACATGACTGCTACTAGTTCCTTAAATAAATGTCGTCGGCTCGTGTTGAACTTGCATCACGAAACAGATACAAAGTATAGTATGAGTATCGTTTAAATATAACACAACAATTCAAAAAAATGAAAAGAATAATATATTATTTTTATTTTAATTTATATGATATTTTTATTTTTCAAAGTCAATTTAATAGCAATATGATGAAAAAGTGATATGAGCATGTAGCATATATTAATGGAGGGTGTAATTTGATGTGGATAAACTTTTACCTTTTGTGGGTACCTGTGAGGTTTTTTTCTTATTTTAAATATTTATTTTGGCCTTTTTGTTGGTCCATTGCCCTTTTTACCTCTTTCTAGAAAGGTGGTTTTTATTCACAACAAATAGGAATATAATGAAGTGATTTATTTATACAAAAATTTTAATCTAATGTAATATAGTACATAGATTAGATAAACGTAACCGGAGGGGAGATGCATTCGAAGGAAAATTATTAAAATTTGACCTTAAACTTGAATCGAATTTAACTTTATTATTATTAAATAAATTATATTTGTACTTGTATCTTGTAGACACAATATATGTGCATCTTTTATAAAAATAAATGATCAAATTTTTTTTAAATTACATATAACAATCAAAATTTATTTTCGACTAAAATAATACTATTATCTTCAACACTCAACTACCTCTCATATTTTGAAGGTTAAGAAATTAAATGAAATATTTGATTTCTTTTTAAAACTATTGATAGAGGGTCATTTTCATTTTTGCCACTATGTGCTGATTCTTAATATTTTTTACCCCTCGTAATAAATACTTGATAGAGTTTGACAAAACATAAAGTTTTAAGTAAATAATTTTTTATATTATAATATTTATAAGTGATATTTTAGAAATTCTCCATCTGTTCACTTTTACTTGTGATTGTTTCACTTCAGTGTCAACTTGACTAAATTTCAAAGTTAAACTAAAGTAGCTAAATTTAATATTTAAAATAAAAATTTTAAATAGTTGAAAACTATACGAAAAATGCTGTAAGTGGCAATCTTTCTCATATTAATATGATTAAAAAAATATAATATTGATCAAAGTTTATATAGTTTAAACTCGATAAGTAAAATAGTAACAAGTAAAAATGAACGAAGGGAACATAGAAAAAGTTAAAAAAAATAAAAGTTAGTAGCATTAGTTTCTTGATACTCATCAACCAAGGGCCATTTTTTTTAACTTTTTAGATAACTCAATTTATACAGTAATTTAAATGATGAAAAAAAGTGAAGTCCTTTAAAAGGGGCTGAAAAAAAGGTTTTACCTTTCTGCGGCTTTTGACAAAATTATTCCTTCATTAATTGACAATATAAATGAGGGGTAAAAGGGAATTGGCAATGATTAAATGCGACTGGATTCTTTGTGTTTTCTAGTTGAGAGGGTCACGTAAGGAAAAAACATGTTATAAATTATACTATATAGTGTCCATTACATTAAAGCCAATGTTCACTCCTTTAGCCTGATTTCTTCATTATATAGATATATATATCTTCTTTAAAGTTTAGATTGATTAATAAATAAAGGCATTTTTCTTTTCATTTTTCCAATCAATATCATGAATTGGGGGCCTCTTTAGTGTCCAATTGCCTTTTTCTTTTTCCCTTCAGTATTGGAAGTTTGGTATCTGCATTATAGTGTAGACAATTAAAATTTGTGTTGCCTAAGACCATTAAAAGGAGATACATAATGCTGTAAAAATTTTATGAGACGGTTTATTTTGACACTATTGTATGCATCTGAATTCACTCGACCATATAAAATTTCAATCCAAACAAAGGAAACCATAACTCTCTACGATAAAAATCTTTCAATTTATTTGATGCAATCATATATGATTGAACTTCAGCCATTTAGAAATTTTTGAAAATTGTGTCTGAAGTAAGATTTTATCAAAACTAACTTTAGACATAGAAATACCTAAAGCTCGAATTCAGAATTAGAAATCTCGTTCATATCGTCACAATCTTCAATGGTGGTGTCCACTTCTCCATTGTCATTGCCTCTTTCAACTCCATATCACTTTTAAGATGCGAGGAGGTTGAATGCAATAAGCAATATTCCTTGGACCACTCTTCATTATCACCCACTAAAACACTTATGGTTGGGATATGGTAGGTTGAGTTGGTTCCATCTAGTACATAGATGTATATACTAGTATACAAGATATACATAGAGGTAGTTTCTAGTACAAAAGATATACATTGATATTATATATGTCTCTCCAAAAATAGTTAACCATTTCAAACAAACCAAACATTCTAATAATAGTGACATTTCCGTTATCCCTAGTCTATATGGGGTCTCTTGGTTTGCCACACAACCAAAAATAATTCCACCATAAAAAATTTGTATAAAAAAAAAAATTGCATAGGTTATATACGAAGGTCGCGGGCTATGTAAACGTCAGGTAACGATAAAGACTACATTGAGATTTTAATTCCCTTCGTGTAAAGAATTTTAAGGTTGTCCTTTTTAGTGTTGTACTTGCACAATGTGAGATTGAAGTTGTCTTCATGTTTTGTCAATGGCGATATGTTCCACGCCATCTGTTTTTTTGTGTTTGTCAAATAGAAGTGGTCAGCTTAAACATTGCAAGTAACTTCTACAGCTCTTTTTTTTTTTTTTGGGTCTTTTCTTTACAAATATGACAATTTTTACAATTAAGCTGTAATATTATTCGATAAATTTTCGTATATAGTCACTCAAAAATATCTTAATTATGTTTCATAGCTATAGTTTGAATAATTACATTTCGTAGCTATAGCTATAGCAGCATTCATATAATTCGCGCAACGTTTGTTTAAGTCGTTGTACAATTTGCAGTTTTTGTATAGCGTTTGTAGATTTCGCTATACAATTCGTGTACAGTGTTTGTATAATGCGTTATACAATTCACAGTGTTTGTATATTTCACTATACAATTTGATTAATGCACGACTTTTGTGAAATCGCGCACAACTTTTGTATAAATCACGCGAATTATACAAAACTCAAATTGTAGTTATAACTAGATGTTTGTTGAGAGCCGTAGTTAATTCAAACTATAGTTATATTAGCTAATTAACTAATATGTGTTTACTTATACATTACGATATTTTCAAATGAGACGGGCCCATTCATTATCCAGCCATAAGATCCAGTTCCCAAGCCCAACAAAAAATGTCTAGCCCAGATCAAAATCGGCCCAATTGCTTTACGGCTGAGAAAAATTATCTGAAAGAGGTAGAAACTAAATAATTATGAGCTAATTTTGAAAGCTCCCTCAACAATGGAGGCACTAAGCTTTGGGGTTTGTACTCCACGCCTTTCACCACCATTTCAACTGCCCGCCGGCGGTAAGAAGCCGCCGAGATTCAATGCCGTTACCGGTGGAGCTAGTAGCGTTACCGGCGGAACCAGTAGTGCACCGACGAACTTCTCCGCCAGTAAATGGGCGGATCGTCTTCTTGCTGACTTCCAATTCCTTCCCTCCCCTACCACCTCCGACTCACCGGATTTCCAAAATTCAAATTCTACAACCTCCGTCACGGCCATTCCTCCTCCTGTCGCTCCTCTAGACCGCCACATTTCAATGCCTATAGACTTCTATAGAGTGCTTGGTGCTGAACCTCACTTCCTCGGTGACGGTATCAGGAGATGCTACGACGCTAGAATTACAAAGCCGCCTCAGTACGGATACAGTCAGGAGGCATTGATTGGCCGACGGCAGATTCTTCAAGCTGCTTGTGAAACCCTTGCTAACTCTACCTCTCGTAGAGAGTATAATCAAGGCCTCGCTCAGCAGGATTTCGATACTATTCTAACTCCTGTCCCCTGGGATAAAGTATCGTTTTACCTTCAATTACTCTATTTTTTATTTATTGTTCATATTCTTAAATGAATAATCTTTTAGCTAATTGAAAAGCTGATTTTGATAATTCCTTTTCTGTTAACTTGGATTTATGTTCGGTATTTAGTTTATTGTGTTAACTTAGGCTCCCCTAGTAAGTCAGGTTAATCTTAGATGCTTGGTTTAATTATATACACCAACATTGTAAAGTCAGTTTACACTATCAGTTTAATTTAGCTAACAATTGTAGCATGTTATCTTATTTTCGAAACTATCAATTGCAAGTAGCAGTCTTAACTGTAAAAGTTTATAGTTTTAAGTTATATGCAATGAAAGCGGCTAGGCTTAATTCAAATGGCAAAGGTTGAGGGACTTGTAACTTGGTGTCATTGATTCCAGCTCTGTGCTATGCGAACTAAGCCTAGTATTTAAATGGAGAAGGATAGGATGGGCCCATCATTCCTAAGTTTGGAGGCTGTGGTTGTTCCTAAGGGTTGGGCCCAAACTATTTCCGCGATTATATACATTTAGGAAACAACCTCTCTACTTCTATGAGGTAGCGGTAAGGTCTGCGTACAATCTACCCTCCCCAGACCCCACTTGTGGGATTGCACTGGGTATGTTGTTGTTGTTGTGTATATACATTGGGAGCAACATGATCAATATAGTTTAATTAGTTGTTGCTTACCTAATTTTCCAGATTACCAATCCACACTTACCAATGGTAAGGTAATTGTTATAGTGTTTGTTTAAGTTATGAAAGTGAAAAGAAAGAGTTTTGTACATGACCAGTGTAATTTCAACCTGGAGTAGCTTGTCATGTACATCTTTTCCAGATTACCAATCTACACATACTACTAGAAATTACTTGTGATTAGCTCTCAATGCTTGACTAATCAATAGTATAATAAAATTTACATCTAGGCTGGTTTAAAACTTAAACATTATAAAATTTTAGTGGGATGCAAGGAACTCAAAAGAATGTTATGGCTTTTTACAGGTTCCTGGAGCTTTGTGTGTTTTGCAAGAAGCTGGTGAGACTGAAGTAGTTCTTCAGATTGGGGAAAGCTTGCTGAAAGAGCGGTTGCCAAAGTCATTCAAGCAAGATTTGGTCTTGGCTATGGCACTTGCATATGTTGACCATTCACGAGATGCCATGGCACTTTCACCTCCTGACTTTGTAAAAGGTTGTGAACTGCTTGAAAGAGCGCTTATACTGTTGCAGGTATAGTGACTTCTGATTATATAATCAGTTAAAGTGAATGTGATGGTGTATCTGAAATTCTATATAAATGGGTATACATTGAAATAGCTGTTTTCTATAGTTTATGCACTATACTGCAGCTTTTACAGCTGATAATGTCTCTCAACGACTTCCGTGGTGGAAGAGGGTTGTGTTGTACCGATTCCTAACTTCATTTTGATTTACCTGTTAATGTGTATATTGTTCTTCTTGGTCATCCATCATTCAATAGTCTTAGATATTACTCATGGGCAAACACTTAAAGACATCTCTGTTTGTTTATTTTGTAATGCATATGTGTGTACTCTTTTCTTCCCTCTCGTCTGCTTTATTGCTGACATGCCTTTTTTTGGGTGAATTGTAAGCTTACAGTAAAGAGCAAACAATGAAGAACTTATTGCCTTCATTTTCCAGGAAGAGGGCGCAAGTAATCTTGCCCTTGATCTGCAATCCCAGATAGATGCGACATTAGAAGAGATAAGTCCACGCTACGTACTTGAACTTCTAGCTTTTCCTCTTGGCGATGAATACCAAATGAAAAGAGCAGAGGGTCTTCAAGGTGTCCGCAATATTTTGTGGGCTGTTGGAGGAGGAGGAGCAGCTGCAATTTCTGGGGTGTTCACACGAGAAGATTTCATGAATGAGGCCTTCCAACGGATGACAGCTGCTGAGCAGGTTGGCCTAACTTCATTAATATTTGGTTTCTTTTGTAACTGTTCTTTTCACCCATTTAATTTATCTTCATCTTCTTCCTTTTAAAGGTGGAACTCTTCGTCGCAACACCAAGTAACATTCCTGCAGAAAGCTTTGAAGTTTATGGGGTGGCGCTTGCACTTGTTGCTCAAGCTTTTGTTGGGAAAAAACCTCATCTCATTCAAGATGCTGATAACCTTTTTCAGCAGCTTCAGCAGACCAAAGTAACAGCTTATGGCAGTTCTGTGTCTGTCTACACTGGAGAAAACCGTGAAATAGACTTCGCTTTGGAGAGGGGCCTTTGTTCACTGCTCGTTGGAGAAGTCGATGGATGTCGCTCATGGTTGGGCCTAGACAGTGAGGACTCACCTTATAGAGATCCCTCTATAGTGGCTTTTGTTGCAGAACACTCAAAGGATGATATCGAAAATGATCTGCTCCCTGGACTATGTAAGCTTTTGGAGACCTGGTTGATGGAAGTTGTCTTTCCCAGGTTTAGAGATACAGCAGATGTCACTTTCAAGCTCGGAGACTATTATGATGACCCTACTGTTTTAAGATATTTGGAAAGGCTGGAAGGTGGTGGTGCTTCACCTTTAGCTGCTGCAGCAGCTATTGCAAGGATTGGAGCTGAAGCTACAGCTGTGCTTGATAGTGTTAAGGCTAGTGCAATTCAGGCATTACAGAAAGTTTTTCCCGCTGGGGATGGTGAAGGCAGTGTAAGACGGAATAGCGACAATGGTATGAATGAATTTGATATTGCTAAGCCATTTGAGGATCTTGGAGAGCTTCGTGATCAAAATAATTTTATCATGGTTGTTGAGGATCCTGAGAGAAAGAGTTCTAACTATCAAGAGCAAGATGCAATAACTGACAGAATAAAAGATGCAAGCGTGAAGATTATGTGTGCTGGAGTAGCGGTTGGGTTCTTGACTTTGATTGGATTGAAACTTTCTTCCTTTAGACATCAGTCTTCAGTTCAACATAGTACTAGTGCTACTGGTTCAGCCATTGCCGCGGATGTCATCAATGTTGGTATGACTCACTGACCATTTTAGTTTTAAATAACTCTCAGGTTGGCCAAATATGACCCATGGTGCCATTCTCTTTTTCTTTTCTCTGCTGCTTCATTCAGCAACCTGGATTTGAGAGAAAATATCTTATAATTTGTTACAAGTCGTATTTGCACAGCCATCTTATAAAAATTTTCTTCTTTTATTATTGTTGCTATTATAATTTCTTGATTCTGGGGTTCTTTGGAATTCTTGAGTAAGGGGTTCAGTTTTGCTTTCTTCCTCCAACCTTCCCTTTCTTCTGGATATCAGAATTTTTATCTGCGACTGCAGGTGCCTCTGCCTCACTAGTTGAAAATCCACTTGAGGTTCCTAGAATGGATGCAAGGCTTGCAGAAAGTATAGTTCGAAAGTGGCAGTATATAAAATCCCAGTCTCTTGGAACCGATCATTGTCTCAACAGATTATCAGAGGTATGAATATGTAATACGTTTCTTTTATTGTGTTGATTCTGTTTCACTAGCATCACATGAAAGGAAAATAGATCCTGAAAGCCTTGAGACCTAGTGGGTGTTTGGATTGACTTATTTTTTTTTATTGGAACTTTATCGAACCATGTTGAAATAACTAATGCACCAAAACTAAGGAGAATTCTGAAAAGACTTTACTTCCTACCAAAGCAAGGGGCAGGATAATGTGTTAGCTGCTCTATTTCAATTTCTATACAATGTTATGATATTATCTTTTTAGCAAAATGCCATATGCACAACTGTTTGTAAGAGCCAAATTATTTCTTGTAGAACTAAGCTGCTCAACACGAGTTTTGTTGCTGTGAATTAGTAGACGAAGAATTATTTAGTAGCTCTATGAGGAACTACTCAGCATCTTTTGTTGCTTTTTTCTGTTGTCCAAGTGCAGTTTATCCACCTCTTTGCAATTTATGGTGTCATCTTTCCATTTTGCCTGACAACATTGTTCAAATATGCCAGGTTTTGGATGGTCAGATGCTGAAGGTCTGGACAGACCGTGCAACAGAAATTGCCCAGCATGGTTGGTTTTGGGAGTACGAACTTTTAAACCTTGCCATTGACAGTGTGACTGTCTCAGCTGATGGACGACGTGCTACTGTGGAAGCTACTCTTGAGGAATCAGCAAGTTTAACAGATGTAGCCCATCCGGAGAACAACGACTCATACAGTGCTACTTATACAACTAGGTACGACATGTCCTGGGTGAACTCTGGTTGGAAAATTGTGGAAGGAGCTGTTCTTAAATCACGATGATGGATGTATATGTTGTCGAAGTTACATGTGAAGTGCATCTTTTTGTTTATTTTGCTTTACTGTCAAAGTCACGTAAATGATTAGTTTTATCTGACTGTAATGTACCTTGTTTGGATAATAGAATTGCTGAGCTTAGTCGAAAAATGGAGTATGGTGGGTAAGTTCCTATTTTGATTTGCTTTCTTTCAAGGACGTTCTATTTAGGCAAACTTATAGCTCAAGCCTTTGGGTGATCTAATATACCAAATATGTACACGATCTATATATTGTGTATACTTAAAACCAAATATGCATATATTATACGTTCCTATACATAACCAATGTGTGTATTTTTATAAACCAGTTGATTGAACTGTATATATATTGATATGTATCCTAGGAAAACCAAACAGGTAAGTAGAAGGAAAAGAGGGTTATGTGGGTTTATATTCCAACCAGAACAAAAAAACTGCAAAGTATGATGCCTTTTGAAGACAATTATCCTATGCTGTCCCAATGATTTTGAGTCTTACTTTACATACATATAAGCTGTAATAGATCTTCCACTTATATCTACATATACAAGGATGACTTTCTGAACCTGAGATCTCGAGGTTGTGGATTGAATTTACATATTGTACATTAATAAAGCTCGTCGACGAGTAGGGAGTAGGTGTCTTAAGTATGGGACATATTTTGTATATATTAAGATGCTATGGGGGGAGGTTAATTTCTAAACTTAACATTAGGGGGGTCAATTCATTTTGAAGCTACTACAATGCTTCAAATAAACCTTACAATTTTTTGCTTTAGAAAATCACATTAGCCTTTTCTTGTCCAGCTGAAAGACCTGAGATTTTTTGGCCCTGGTGAGAAGTTGAGTTCAAACATCTCTTTTGGGACTTCATTTTGTGCTTCGAATCCAACTAATTTTGCGATGATTGCTGCACTTCCCTTAATATGATCCATGTCTTTGGTATCTTTCCATAACTGATTACACAGTTGGAGTCTTCTCCTTTTAGTTTTAAGATCGATGCCCCATTTCTCGTATAAGTTGTCTCTCTCCTTTGAAGGAAACTTCTTAAGAAGCAGCTTGCTCAGCATTGTCCTCTCGCGATTCAGAGTACTTAAACTGTTCAAAAGGGTGAAGAATACTTTTGCATCAATTTTTATCACATATAGAGGAAATTTACATGCTTGAAATATATTGAAGGGAAAACGTCCAAATCTACCTTTCCACTATACAAAATATCTTAATTTTACTCTCCGTTATATTTTGGTTCATCCATATCCTTGCTGTTAGCAAATTGTCTGGTATTTGCCCTCGACTTTAACAGAGCTCTAACACGGACTCCACATGTCAGAATACTTCTAGGAAAAAGATCGAACTTAACTACTTTTGGCTATGGTTAAAAATTATCCTTTGTTATACCTCACGTTAGAGCTCCATTATCATCAAGGGCAAATACAAGACGAATTGCTAAGGATATGAATGATCCCAAAGTGTAATGGAGAGTAAAATTACGATATTTCGGATAGTAGAAGGGCATGTTGACCATTTCTCCTACATTAAATGAGTAATTATTCGACAGTTTGTCTTGTCTAAATGAAAAAGTAGCCCATGCAAGAAATCCCCAAAAACTGCATGAAATGAAAAGGTATAATGAGTACCTTGCTGCCTGTGAGAGAATTTGACCGTCTTTTACAATTTTAGCTCCTAAAGAGAATGCGTTCTTCAGATAGGACAGTCTTCGAAGCTCCACCTCCATGTAAACTGAGTCGGTTGGATCCCCTTTGAAGAGTAGGAAAAAGTATGTCCTGTGAACCAGAGGCACATTGCATGCATTCCATAGTTCTATTATCTCTTGCCTTTGTTTCTCAAATTCCATCGACTGTCTGGAAGGAGATGATTCTGATTCATTCTCGGAATTCATGGAATCACTGATAATGTTTCCCAAGTCCTTGGAGGTGGGCTCATTATCCTGGACCTAACAAGAGAAAATTTTAATTCTTTAACAAGTGAAGAATCCCAAGTTGATCTTGATGGATTAAGACAACCTAATTTCTTATGATCTCTTAACAACCTTTCAAAGTATGTATTCAATATATATAAATTAGAAGAGCGTAAGAATTTTTTGTGTTGACGATGTGCAGTTCTTGGTATTAGCCTCAAGAAGCAAGTTAGCTACTTACCGAACTATCCTCTGATTGCTTCTCAGGCACAGATTTGGCAACCTCACTCTCTGCACAAATTTTTGTGCTATCTTCACCTGACATTTTGAGTTCCTCTGCAGAAATCTTCGCATTATCTTCACCTGACATTTTGAGCTTTACTTCAATCGTAAAACTGTGTTCCTTTGTTAACACCTTAACCTTATCAGCAGAAGGGTTCTTCTCAAGATCAATCTTGTTAATAGATAACTCTTTCTCAGGTTCACTTGATATGTCCCCATTTTCCTTAGTAACTTCAGATTTTAATCCTGGCATGTTAATCATTACTGCTTCACTGCTTTTGCTCCTTGGTAAGTTGCTTGAGTCAGGAGAATCTGTGTCGGAAGAAGAAGAAGATTGTTCCACGGCCAGATTGCTGGTCTGCTTTGGTTCTGCATTGTTATGATCTCTGTCATTGAAACTAGACTCCTGATATCCCTTTCGAGGTGATGAATGTTTATTAGAGCTTGTACTCTTTGTGTTAGAATCCACTTCAACACATTGAACTTCCTTGCAGTTATCTTCCATATTTTGAATAGTTCTTTGAGCAATGTTTTCCCATCCCTTACATGGATCTGGTCCAAAATATTTCTCAATAAACAGCCTTGGGGAGGTGTCATCACAGAGATACTGATCTTCTGGAGGTTCAGGAATCTGTTCACCTAGCTTGTCAGAATTAAGGCCTTCATATCTGCCAGATTGAGATACAGTGGATGCACCATCAGGACGAAAAGGATATACACATTCTGATACTTCAGATGCTGCATAGTCATCTAGCCATTGAGCTTTATCAGGAGATGACACACTACTCAGTTCAGTCTACAAGGAGAAGGAGAATAGAATAAGCTCCTTGATCTATATTATGAATTGAATAGTTTATGAGCTCGTTCAAGACTAACTACACGTACCCAAGACCCTGAACTTGGAAAATTGTGAATTCGAGATTGAGCAAGATCACGCTGGTGGGTTAACTCCCTTATTTCTCTGCTCATCTGCATCATCATACAAAAATTGAAAAGGTTATGGATGTCTTGTCTTGAATGATAGATACTAAGATCAAATTTCAACCAATTGAAGTTAGGTAAGTATTTAATCATTGAGGAACACTGAATCTGAATTGATATATATGACAAATACTGAAGTCCTGTGCCCAAACTGCACCAAAAGGCGGCCATATGCATTAATAAACTCACGTGTTTGATGCTAAAACAGTAAGCTTTGAGATCCATCAATGCCTCAATCACGCAAACCAAAAAATAAATCATCATTGAGACGTTTAATTTGCAACAATTCTGTTCTTTCCATGTATTATAAGCATGACGGAAAATCCTTGAGAGATCATAACTTCGTTGAAATACACGTATGAAAAGATATTGTAGAATTTTCCCAGAATACTAGATATTTATGAAGGTTTCACCTGTTCTATCAGAGCTTCCTTTTCTTTCAGAGCCTCTGCAGATCCACCTGCGGCAGCAAGTGCTGATAAATTCCTTAGCTCAGCTTCCAGTCTAGCTAGTTCTTTTCGTAAATGTTTCACCAGTGCCTTCTCTGACATTACCACGTTAACTTTCGCGTTAGTAATGACATTCTTGGCACAAGTTGCAAACAACAGTGTGTTCCTGGATTGCTCAACATGGCTATGTGCAGGACTCATGGTGCAAATGATGGCAGTTCTGGCATTGCCTCCCAATGAATTCTGTAGTATGCGTGTCAGCTTCGAGTCTCTGAAAGGAATATGTCCACTTCCTTTTTTGCTGATAAAGTACAAAAAGATAATGATGAACACGGTTTGTTGAAATAGCCTTTTACTAATGTAAGGAAGAAGCCAAAACAAAAACACAATTGAAGCTCAGCAAACTGTAGGTATGTGACAACCTTAATTTGCGAATGACAGTTCCAAGGGTCAGCAAACTACGATTGATGTGGCTTCCTTCTTTCAGTCTTACATTTGCTGACAAGGTTTGAGAAGCACGCTCACTTCCTGCAAGATCAACAAAATTCTGCAGGAAAGAAAAAAAAACACATTGTCCATCAGTCATTTTCATAGGAACTAACAATGACTCCAACGATGCTTCCAAGTGATGTCTGCGCAGAGGTAATTTTGCTCACCACTGCAGCTGTCAGAGAGCTTGAATTTAAGCCAACAAATTTCTTAGCGGTACTCTCAATTGTCTGCAAAAAGATCATTTGTTCACCAAGTCAAGAAAATGATATATTTCCTTTATATCATGATTCATAAACCATCTCGTAACCAATGCACTAACCAAACGCAGAATCTGGTGAGATCTTGAGCTCACTTCGTTGAGAGCAGTTTCACCAATTTTTCTTTGAGCTGCAAGAATGGTAACAATTGAAGTTATATCATATCAACTTGTTGGAAATACTGCCAATATAACAGTCTCAGCCTTTTACCTTCACATACTGACAGCAGTTCTTTTAGATGGTTCCAGTCCTTCAGGGTTACCTCCGTAAGTTTTTCAACTACAGTCCCTCTCTGCAAACGAACAAGTACAATTACTTGCATAATCTAGTCTATGATAAAACAAAACTTGATCATCCTTAAAACATATATTCACCTCTGGATCGTCGAGGAGTCTAAGTGGAGTATCCTCAGAGGTTAGAAGGTCTCTAACAACTTCATTGTATATCTCCATGGCAGAGAATTTTAGCTTAAACTCTCGGTCTTCCGTCTAATATTTTGAAAAGAAAAAGGTACTTTAAGCATCAGAACCTCTGAATTCTATACAAAATAAATAAATTACATAGGAGAATAAGAAAGTTTACCCACCCTGTATATATGATCATATATATCTGCTAATGTGTATTCGGTGATTCCAGACATAGTATATGTTTTCCCACTACTTGTCTGACCATATGCGAAGATACTTGCTGCAAAGGCATTTCATACATTATTACTGTAACATCATTACTGAGGTGAAGAAAATCGAGGGAGTGAACAAGGGTTAGTACTTACAATTAATCCCACTAAGAACTGAAAGAGCAACTCCTTTGGCAGCTTCCTCATACACCAGCCTTGTGGAGCATTCATCCCCAAATACTCTGTCTGTTCCATTGCATATACCGATTTTAAGGAGGGAAAAAACATGGAAGATGAAATAGAAGGAAAGAAACTATCGCAAAAAACTCATGATAGACACTGGTATGCGCGGAATGAATACTTCTCAAAAAGTTACATCTTTAACCTCTTTTCATGGTGTGAGAGCATTTATCTTTCTATCATATCATTGAAATTGAGTAAAATCTTGATTAATGGAAACCCTTTTTCATGCATATCCGAAATAAAGCAGCAATCTTTTCACTTCAAAAATAACAAGACAAAGCAAAGAAAAATGAAAAAGTGAAAAAGCTTACCATATGCACAAGCAGTTGGAAACAATGAACGTTCTGACGTAGAATTTTTATACAAAATTGTGGTGTTATTGATGCATTCCCAATCTGAGACATCATTACTTGTAATCTCCCTCTCATTCAAAGGCCTTAATCTAACTGCAACAAAAATCTTCTCTTTCTCTTCATTTGCAACTGATCTGTTATCATCACCACATTGAGATGCCTCCTCCCCATACACTGAGCTCATTTTTGACACCTCCTTCTTTCCCCTAAAGTGATGCAGTTGAAGAGGACCAGCAAAGAGATTATATCACTGAATCACAAATCCATATGGTCCCTCTCTTTGTTTTAAAAGAGAGGAACTGTCTTATAAGCACCTCCCTACCCTCTGTATATGCCTTATTTGATCGAAACCTCGTATATCTACTATAATTCAGGACAACAGAACTTCAGAAAATAATAAAAAAGCACTTACAAAAAGAGTTCTTTAAGCTCATAAACATGCAATTCTCAAATGCAGTCTGTCAAACAACTCAACTCCACAAATTGAGAAAGAACAATAGTGAGAAACAGCTAAAAAATGGGTTCTTTAGCTCATAAGCATGCAATTCTCAAATGCAGTCTGTCAAAACAACTCAACCCCACAACTTGAGAAAGAACAATAGTGAAAAACAGCTAAAAAATGGGTTCTTTAGCTCATAAACATGCAATTCTTGGATGCATTCTGTCAAACATCAATGAGAAAAATAGTAATGGAAATTGAAGAACCTAGAAATGGTTTCTTTAGCTCATAAACATACAATTCCTCAATGCATTCTGTCAAACAACTCAGCCCCACAAAATGAGACCAAAAAGAAAGTAACAAAAAATCAAAAAATGGGTTCTTTAGCTCATAAACATACAGTTCTTAGACGCATTTTATCAAACACCTCAACCCCACAAACTGAATCAAATATTATTTACAAAAAATTCCATATTTTTGAAACTTCTGTCATCACCTTTCTGTGCTGGTAGTGGTCTTTGAAAATTTGCTTTGGCAAACCAAAGTACAGCTATTAAAATTGTATGATTTATGCAAGAAACTGTGATGATCTTTTTTCCTTTTCTTTGGGAGCAGAGGGTGAAGATGATGAAACTTGCAGTTGTAAAGATAATGGGGTGAGCTAAAAACTCGGAAATTGAGATTTATGGTGGAAAAAATGTAGCAAATTTGAGCAGAGAATTTTTCTGGAACGCTCATTGTGTTCATTTTTAAGCGATTTGTACGGAACTTTGAAATAAACAGCTACCGCTATACTACAACAACCTAACTGAAATTTGTAAAAAGAATTAAATAAGCACCGTTTGAATAGGATTTTTTTTTTTAAACATTTTTATCCCTTAAACATTATTAATGAAACACTAATATATTTATCTATAAAATAAAAACTTCACCTGCTGTGTAAGTATATGTATGATACTAATAAAATTAAAGAACAACAACGAAAAATAAAAACAGTACAATCTAAAATAAATTAACACCTTGTTTGGATTGGCGTTACCTATCGTATTATATTGTATTGTTAGTTCAATCAATATTTCTGAGTTTATTATTTAATAATTCTATTTTATCATTTATGCTACCTTTTTATAGTAGTTCTATGAACCGGCGAGAAATGCTAATTTTGTTTTATACTAATTAATAATTTCTTAAAGATGTACATAGCTTGCTCTTTTTCATTTTATCTCTAAGAAATAATAAATAAAGTTATTTTTTAAAAAAAGGCTATGGTAATGGATGCAAATTAATTTATGAAATTTGACAACTACATCCTTTTTATTAATATCTTAAAATCCAACTTAACCGCATTAACGAATTATATCGAATCAATTATTGGATTTAAAAGAAAATCATAAGTTTGTATATAAATATATAAACTTATTTAATGATTAGGTATGCTTTAATTTTTATAAAAATAAATTAAAAAAAAGTAATGAATTAATTTTGAAGAGTTATTGGATGGGTCGGATAAACAATTATATTTAATGGTTTTGCCTGTTGGATATCTATTTTTAAATAAATTAAGTTGCTATTAGCCAACCAATAAGATATTAGTTGGTTTGGCATCAAATTGGTAATTATCGGATGATTGACGGACGATGTATTGATTCAATCGTTTCATGCTTTCTTTTTCATTTTCAATTCATCAAATCATTTATAAAATACAGCTATTATCGAAAACACTAAAAAAGCCATTCAAAATAAAGAATAGACCAAATTAATATGCGAAAACCCTTTACATTTGAAAGTTATTATACTAAAACTCTAAACAATCAAGAGTGGGGATGCAATCCCAGAAACTAGAAACACAAAGCTAATAGTCTAGAGTATGTGTTCTAAATTGATGGACAAAGAATAAAGAAAAACTCATAGTAATCCAAAAGATCAGCTCATCCTTAGATTCAAGAGGTCACGTGTCTCTTAATTAAGGTCTTATATCAGCCATCTAAATATGTTTCGAGCTCAAAAAAATACAAAATTAATACACAATTATAATATTAATAGACTCACACGATCAATGAAAAACATTAATGTAAACAAATAATCAAAACATAATAAAACATGCCAACGCACATACCAACCATAACAATACAAATTCCCAATCACATTTATGTGGACAAATTTAGCTCATTGCATTAATTGCACTATAAGAGGAGTTTTTAAATCTCAGAAAATGGTCCATTAATATTGGAAATTGATTAAATATAACTACTTTTGTCTCATAATATAAGAGCATTTTTTATTTTACACAGTTATTAAAAAATCATTAATATATTAGTAAATTTTATCATTTTGCTCTTCATTTATATCAATGTATATTAAATTAATTAGAAAAAATCATTAATACACTAACTAATGATGGGGCAAAATGGGAAAAATATAATTAATTCTGTCCATTTAATAAGTGCTCTTATAATACGGGATAAATATTTATAAAAAGATATCCCTATAATATGGATTATAATATAAAACGGAGGGAGTAATATTGGACAAGTGGCAGCCATTATGTGAGCAAACTTGGGATTGAAGATTTTAGAATTGGATTTTGTTCACTAATTTCTCAAGTCATCAATCAATATCACAAAAATATATTCTCCCTTCTCAAATTAATTGAAATTTTTAGATTTTTTTCAATGTTCAAAATAGTTAAATTGTTCAAAGTTCAAGAAGAATGTTTGAGATTTTTTCATATTTGTTCTTTCATTTATTAATGTTTTATATTTTCTGGGAGATACATTATATTACATATTTATGATTTCACAAAAGGCAATATTAAAAAGTGTGATGTAAAATTTGTCTTTGAATATTTTTTTTAATATGTGTACATTATCTCAGAAATTCAATTAATATAAGATAGAGAGAGTACAAATTAATCAAAAATATTAAGAATAAGATAACAACAAGAACAAGATTATGACAATTCAATGTGTAACTTTCAAGGAAAATATAATATTATATTTATCTCTATATATGTCACTTCTAAATTTGACTTCCACTTTTCAAATTATATTAAACAGCAAAATCAATTCGATAGAAGGGTAAAACTTATGAAGAAGAAAAGGAATGAATTTACTTTCTAAACAAAAGTGAGACTTTTTGACACAAATTTAAATTAATTGTTATAAATAATTATAGAGTTCAGATGAAAAAGCTTTTTATTTTTTCGTTATAAATGATGATCGTTATTATTAGATTTAATTATTATTGTAGTCCGATACTTTAAAATATAGATATAATCATTAATTATTTCATTTCGTACTTAACATCAATAGCATATGATGTGCACCTCCAACGAAACACAAAAATAATCACAAAATCAATAAAATATGTCAGAGTTAAATATGATTCATGAAACATCTAAATATTGAATATTTTTTTTAACTTTTATATATATGACCTAATGCGTACATTAAAATGGTAAAACTCTATCCAAACCGGACATTCACAACTCAATAAAATACATAGACATATGCTTTCCAAAATGATTATCACTAAATCATGATTCATATAACTATTTTGAATTTTGTATGTATTTTTTTTTTAAATTCATATAAATATTTTGTCATAATATTCATATTAATTACTCCACATTTAATCAAGTTAAAACCTTTTACCAAACCAAAAGAAATGATGCATGACATTGACATGTCATGTTTATTACTACAACTAATCATCATTACTCACATGTTCTCATCTACCATCAACCAATTAAAATAAAAAATCACAAAATTCACCCTTTCTTTTCTTCCTTTTTAACTAATTTACTTTTTTTTTCTTTTGACGGTTGGAACTTTTTCTTATTTTAGCCAAACAAATTAAAAAGGCCAAAAAAAAAAAAGCTCTTTGAAATTTTCCCGTCACTCTGCCCCACCAACACTCCCCATCATCACAACCAGAAGAGGAAGAAAAAGGAATTTAAAAGAAAAAAAAAATGTAAACAGAAAACAGTTGTCTTCTTCTTCTTCTTCCTCTTATTTACTTCTTCATCTTCTCCTTTTTCTTTTTCTCCAGATCCAAATGCTACCAAAAATTTCATCTTTTTCCAAAACCCATTTCTCTGTTTCTCCCATTTTCCTAAATCTATCTTCTTTTTGAAACCCTAACCCTAAAAATCCTATCTTTTTTGCTCTTTACTATAAAACCCTAATTTTGCAGATTCTCTACCTTTAATTCACAAAGTTTGAATCTTGATTGAAGTTTTCGACACCCAATTGCGTGAAATACTAGAATTTGTACTTGAGTTGTCTTTTTGAAGCGTTATTTTTGGAAAATGGCTACGAGGGGAAGCAGATCGGAGAAGGTGAAGAGAATTTTTCAGCAATTTGATGTTAACCATGATGGGGGTCTTAATCGTGAGGAAATGGCAGCTTTGGTGGTCGCTGTAAACCCTAGGGTTAAGTTTAGCGAGGAGCAAATTAACGCTATTCTTGACGAGGTTTTTCGTACGTACAGCGAGTTTATTGATACTGTAAAGGGGCTTACTTACGAGGGACTTTTGCGTACCTATGATGATGGTGCTGGTGATGTTGATCGTGATTTCGACGCGCTTGGGCTTGAGCTTAAGCCGGAGGATAGTGCTGGAACTTCCATTGCTGTGGAGGAGGAGGCTTCGTCGTCGATTGCGGATGAGAGAGTGATGGAGCCGCATAAGAAACAGCGGACTGCAGCTTGGGCAGCTTCTCCAAATCACGGCATTGTGTTTGATGACACTTGGAAGCTTGTAGATGACCTTGAGATATTGATCAAGAGGCTTAAATCAAAACAATCGAAAGATGGGAAGCTGAAGAATGATAATTCTGATGTGTATTCGGAAGGTTGGTCAAGAGAATTAGGGCCTTCGACTGAGATTACGGATAAACGGGTTAATTGGGAGGAGACTGGACATGACTATGCTGTGTTTGTGAAGGAATTGGGTGTGTTGAGGTCGAGGGCTGATGGGTCGAGGTCAAGGGAAGAAGCTTTTGATGGTCACATGGCAATTGGCAGGGTTTTGTATGATCAACATTTGTTTAAGGAAGCACTGGTGAGCTTTAAGAGAGCTTGTGAGTTGCAGCCTGCTGATGTTAGGCCACATTTCAGGGCTGGCAATTGTTTGTACGTGCTCGGGAGACATAGCGAGTCGAAAAAGGAGTTCTTGCTGGCATTGGAGGCTGCTGAAGCTGGTGGCAGTCAGTGGGCTTATTTGCTTCCTCAGATTCACGTGAATTTGGGAATTGCTCTTGAAGGCGAAGGTATGGTCATTAGTGCCTGTGAACATTATAGAGAAGCTGCTATTTTGTGTCCAACTCATTTTAGAGCTTTGAAACTTTTGGGTAGTGCACTTTTTGGTGTGGGTGAGTATAAGGCAGCTGTTAAGGCATTAGAAGAGGCTATTTATATGAAGAGTGATTACGCTGATGCACATTGTGATCTTGCTTCTGCATTGCACGCAATGGGTGATGATGATAATGCAATTAAGGAGTTTCAGAGAGCTATTGATTTGAAACCTGGTCATGTTGATGCCTTGTACAATTTAGGTGGACTTTATATGGATATGGGTAGATATCAGCGTGCTTCAGAGATGTACACTAGGGTATTAAGTGTTTGGCCGAATCACTGGAGAGCACAGCTGAATAAGGCTGTGGCTTTATTGGGGGCTGGGGAAACTGAGGAAGCTAAGAAAGCTTTGAAAGAAGCTCTGAAGATGACAAACAGAGTGGAATTGCATGATGCAGTAGCACATTTGAAACAGCTTCAGAAAAAGAAGTTGAAGGGGAATGGTGGTGGCAATGGGGAGGAGGCTTTTATCATTGTTGAACCCTCAAAGTTCAAGTCCGTGGGTGAGAAAACCACATTGAGAGCTGATCTATCCACTGCTCTTGATATTAGAAGTTTTCAGAGGATTACTCGTCTTAATCGTTGTGATGTTGATCAAATAAATAAGGAAATGAATGAAACTGATTTACCAATGTCTTATTCCGGTGGTGTACCTGAAAAATCAATACGCAAGGCTTCACTGGAAGAGATTCTGCACAGATTGCTTAAATTCTTGAAGCCTGAGACCTTTATAGGAGCTGTTAAAGCCATTAACCAGAAAGTTCTCTCTGTTTTAGATGAGTCAGAATCAGGTCGGTTGGATCTGGGCATGTTCTTTGCTGTTCTTGCTCCTGTCTGTGGAGGATCACCAGACAAAAGAAAACGCATTGCATATGAGGCGCTTTTATGGCGTCCTGTGAATGAGGGTAGGGACCAGATAAGGAAAACTGATGCGCAAAGGTACATCAAACTGCTGAGAGCTATATACATTCCTTCCCAGGGAGCAAGTGAAATTCTAGAAATTCATGGGGAGATGGACACATCATTGGTGTCTTTAGCAGAATTCACTGTAATGTTTGATGATCCTGATTGGGGTTTTGGTATAATGTCCACTTTGCTGAAGCTTGAATCGGGGGATAGGAATCGTCATGGTAGCCATGTTTGTGCAACTTGTCGCTACCCAATCATTGGGTCTCGCTTTAAGGAGATAAAATCACATTTTAGTTTGTGCAGTCAGTGTTACAGTGAAGGTAAAGTACCCCCAACCAGCAAGCAAGAAGAGTACAGATTTAAAGAATATGCTAACGAAGCTGAGGCAATGAAAGATAAGTGCAGGTGGTTCGGAATCCATTCTAAAAGCTCTTCCTCGCCTGCTGCTTCCTAGCCTAGCGCATACATGTGTTTGTTTTTCAGATGTTCAGGGTGTGAATTATATCTAGCTTATGCAACATGTCTCTTGTACAATAATCCTTTCAAGTTGTGACCATCAATTCTTTGTTTAAAAGGCAGTTTTACTATTTAGGGACTAGTAGTTCTCTGTGGTTGCCTTTTTATCTTTTTTCTCCGACTCCTTTGAGGGATTGCATCTCATGTAAGTTCATCAGTGTAAAGTTCTCCCCTTGATTTTTCCTTTCTAGTGTTGGACATGGCTATCGGTGATATTTTATTGCATTATCCAACAATTGATTCCACTTATTAGTATTAAGAGTATTTGTTCACAGATGGATTTTTTAAGTTTATGAGAAGGAAAAGGCAACAACAAACTCAATGTTATACCATAAAAATGGTAGAGCATAGGCAAATCTTACCCCTTTTACTTGACAAGGAAGAGGTTGTTGTTCAAAGACTTTCGACTAAACAAATATTGAAAAGAGGCAATAGCAACAAATAACAATAACAACAAGATAGTAAGATGAAACAACAGGTAGTGATTAGGTCAATATGGCTTTGGAATTGCTCGTCCATCTTTACTTGTCTACCCACTATAATAAAATAAATGTCCAACAATACTTGTCCAGTTTATGAAATCAAGATATTATTTTACACTAAATTCCTAATTTACTCTTATTAGTAAGTATAATCATTTCTCTATTATATTTTTTAAGACATTGAATTTGTTATATTTAAATGATGATTTGGTAAAATTATTTCTATCGTACTCAATCCATATGACAAGTCAATAATAGACAATTATTATTGGACGGAGGAAGTACCTGTCAAGTGTATATAGGAAGCCATATAATTAATTAAAAGGGAATGTTGGTTTAAGTGTTAGGCCAGTCTGGACTATATAAATCATGTGGAAAAAAGAAAAAAGAGAATCTTGGTATTAAAGAATTGGTGAGTCTGAAGCAACAATAATTAATCAATCAGACAAATGATGAAGCAAATGCACAAATGGCAAATTGTATTGACCCAGTCACTAGGCACATTATTTATTTTTATTAAAGTATAAAAACAAATGATTTATTTAAATGTATTCATCATTTCTTTGATTGTCCCATAGCTTAAAAATCCATTTGGCACCAAGATAAAACTTAACTTCCATCCCATATTTAAAATACTAAACAAATACAAACATTTAATTTTATATATTACTTAATCATCAAGGCTCATGGCCTAGGTTGATGGCCTCCATTACACTCTGACAAGGTCAGTCTAAGTGATTGAGCCAATATCATAATTTGTAATAATAGAATTTTATATTTGTGCTGCTCTTACCTGAAAAAAAAAAAGATATATATATATATATGTTATCTCAAAATTTGACCGGCTTTTAAAATAAAAATTGAAAATCATTTCAAAAATCGAGAATCAATCCAAACTCAATTGATTTGAGAAAAATCAATTCTCGAGATTTGAAAAGACACAGAGTCGCCACCTAATTTTACGGATAATTAGGAAACCATTAAAATATTTTTTAAAAGACCTAACAGAGAA
>JAABOM020000084.1:27485177-27497783 GCA_011800125.2 Solanum clarkiae | reverse complement strand
ATTTTTAATGACCAATGCTAATTTATTTGATTTGTATTAACATTGAGTGCAATCATGGAAATGTAGTATTATAATGAAATAATAACAAATTATACAGATATAAGTATATAAGTAAGCAGGGACCCAACTATCATTAGGAATCATGATATTCTTTGTAATTAGACTTTTACTTTAAGGCTCTCACAAAAGGTATCCTAAAGGGGAAAATGCCTAAATTTGCTCTTTTGCTATCTAAAATAGCTTTGTTTCGTCCTTTGTTATATTCTTGACGTTAACAAATAGTTTCATTTTTGCCTTTGATATTAACAAAGCATTAACACGAAATGGATGAACTCTATGCCTTCGAGAAAAATGATCATGATTTGTCATTCAACTTTCGATGATGATTATTAGAAAAATTACTCTCATGGAAAATTTTGACCTTTTTGATTTGTGGAATATTATATATACTGTCATACTCTACAACTTTTCATATATCCGTTGTAGTCTAGTTGGTTAGGATACTTGGCTCTCACCCTAGAGACCTGGGTTCAGGTCCCGGCAATGGAATGATCTCTGCTTTTTTTTTCCCCTCCGACATGCAGTCCGGCCCTTTCCCATGCTTTATGCACCAAACTTTCCTATTAATGTGGGAGGCTTTGTACATTAGACTATCATAAATAGATGAACAATTTATCTGGGAACCGCAAAGCGTATTTGAAAAAATAATGTATACACTAGTTTTGGACTTGTCGTCTTAGGTGAAAAGGGGGAAGGACGGAAAGAAAAGACTAGGAAATTCTGAACTTTGCAGCTCTGAACGAGGCTAAAATGGTTCGAGCAGAGAAAGAAGAGAGTAGATGTACCAATGAGGAGGTGCAAAAAGTGGACAATATTAGGCATAAGGAAAAGTAGAGGTGCACCAAGGAAAAGTTAAGCAAAGGTAATTAGCAAGGCATGCAAGACTGTCACGCTTTCAATTCACCAAGGACATGATCCTAGATAAAAGAGCATGGAGGTCGAGAATCAAAATACAAAGCTAATCCGAGGAAAATTAGCAATAGAAAGAAGAAGTATTTGTGACGACAAGAGTTGCTTCGAAAAAATTATACATGCAAGAACCATGATCATGTCATCCCCAACGCGTGAAACACAGCAAATACCAGCACAAATTAAACTTAAACATCAATTGACAAAACTCACTAACAACAATCTATACATCAATTCCACATGTCAATCTTTACTGTAAGGTCAGTCATGCACTTTCTATGTATGTTGGTTATAATAGTACTATCCATGGCTACAAAATCACCATTGTCGGCGTCAGATTCACCAGCATCGATGATCTTGCAACTCCAGGAAGAAGAGCAGCTCAACAACAACTGCGCCTCAATCCAAGGAAAACAACTACACAAGTTCAAAGATATCAAAGATCAGTTTCAGACAAAACAAGACTATCAAGATTATGGTTTCTTGAATCCAGCACCATACTTTGACAGAGGTGACCCAGCTCCCATCCCTCACAGAAGAGGCCATAATCTAAAGGAGCACAAGGCAAAGTGAGCTGCACATGGTTATTAGTCTCTAATTCATACAAGCATTCAGTGACCGCAATCATCGTTTAGGTACCCTTACGTTCGTGTCACCTTACCAAGGTTATAAAACATAGTAGTATATGATGAGGTCATGATGTAAGTAAGAGTTGCAATCTGCTGGATTCAGATTTAGCACTTTGTAATGATACCAAATAAATGCATACAAGTTTATGAACAAATTGTCCAGCAAATATAGCTGAGCAGAGAACAGAGAATTCCAAAGATCCAATTCCCATCCAAAATGAAGAACTTTCTAGGAATGGAACTCAATTTAGAATTAAATGCAGGACGTGATTTTGCCAACTGTAAAAAATGCTAATGAAGACGTTAAAACTCCGACAATATCATAAACTGTAAAAAGGCTATATAGAAGGTCAACAGTCTGCATATTCCGCCAACTAAACCAAAAATGTTCATCAAAACTGCAATTCTGCTTGACCACGCACATTCGTTATGTAGCTGAGAACTGTTTTGAGGATCTATCATGTACTATATATACCATCTATGAGTAGAAAATATTTCGAACATCATCTTGCTAATTGAAGAGGACGTGCCAACCAAAAGCTCCCATTTTGTGCAGTAGAAGATCAACTACAGCTGCAAAGGCTTTGACTTTAAAGTACACATCACCAAAACAATGTTACCTGTGAAAGAATAAACAGACCGATAATTCCATCAGTTCTCTTTACAAACCACAAGCTACTCAACTGTGAAATTTTAAACACAACCAGATATTTCACAAGTTAATTGTCATCAGGAGATTTTGAGGTTTGAAGCCAACATAAAATTAAAGTACCTCCTTGTTTAGTTATTGCTTTGAGTTAAAAGAGGGCAAGACAATAGCCATTAAGACATAATAAAATAGATGATTGCGATGAAATCCTCTCTTTAAATGCTTCCATCTACTAGTTGTCGGGTTATATATCAAAGCGCCTTTTCATGGTTCTTTTTTGATGACGGTCTGGTAATCATGGTTCTTAATATTAACCAAGCATTTCAAACATCATGGTCTTTCTGTTTGTCGACAGAAGAACTGCAATGCTGTAGTGAATTAAAGTTTCCCTAGCTTAGAACCAGAAAACAGGGGAGCTGGAGTATTTATAGTTCTTGAACTAGCCAGCGGAACACCTTTTTTGCAATTGGAGGAGAAAACAATGAGCTTTACACACAACAAATTTAAAAAATATAAGCCTCACTCAAGAAGGGATTGTGAACACTAAACTCAGGGACAGCAATTTTTCTGTCAGAAAGAGAGAATTTCAGCAAGGAAGACGTAGAGGAAATTGATCAGAAAGACATTAGAATTTAATGGGAGAAAAAGGAAGGAGTTGTCTATGAATAGGACATGGGACTCCATTAATTGCACGCCCCAAGGCAAAGCAGAACAAAGCACCAAGGATCCAATAAAAACTTCATCCAACGCCCAAGCAACTTGCTCATTTTTCCATCAGACTAATAAAGGCACATGACTTCTCCTTGAATTCTAATTAAGAAAAACTACAAAGGATGTTGCTAGATTTTTACACAAATTCTGAAGGGATACTCACATGAGATGTATGGCGGATGGACCAGTAAAAGCAGCAACCTTCTGGGCACGCTGTGCTTCACACTTATACAGCTCCTTCGTTTCCTTTTTCATACGGCGCGCTGCACGCCGCTCTTCCTTCACAGCAGCCTGCAAAGGCAGAACCTCAATTTTAAAACAGTATATCAGATGTTTTATATACAATTGAGAAGAAAAAAAATTCAAAAGGAGTAGGCAAAGTGAAAAACGAGCTCAGCAGCGAGAGAGATATCGAGCAATACAATTCCAGTACAAAAAAAATATTGATATACAACCATTGACCTTTCTTTCTTTCTTTTCCTCCTTCGACTCTTGACCATGTTGCTTTCTTTTGAGCTGCTCCCCCATTGAGTTGTCCTTTTCTGAACCTTGCTTTTTCTTATCCTCCTTTACCAAGGCATGCTTTCCCTTGCTCGGCAAATAGTCGACAGGAAGCTTCGCTTTTCCTTTAAGGGATATTATAGGCGAAGCTTCAGAAATAGCAGGGAGCAACTTTTTTCTCCTCCCTTCAGGAGCTACAATTTTTCCAGGGTGGTTATCAAGATTTGAATATGTTGACACTATAGTTTCACAATCCCATACTTCTGAGTCACTGCTGCTTTCCTCAAAAATAGCTGCTTCTTCCTTTGGACTTTCATTTTCATACTTCTCTGCATATTCTCTGCACCGGCTTATGATATCAGCTTCAGGTTCAAGCAATTCCCCCTTGTCTGGTCCATAATTATTGAGTTCCAAGCCATCAATGGCACACTCCTTAAATGCATGATTAAGCTTTTCTGCAAGAGAACCGTGACCTTCATTTTCCTCAATCATATCACCATCATATTCATCTTCGGTATCAGATCCATACTCTTCAAGTTCAAGCTGGAAAGATGAGATGCAAGATGGAGACAAGACAACTATCAATAAAAAATATCAATAAAATAGCAGAGACATTATCTTAAATCATGAAGAAACAATAAGAAATGTAAAAATACCAACTCTCTAGTGAATAGAAAACTTGCAAGATACTTAACAATTCACAGGACTAGTGTTAAATTTACAAGGAGAGCTACTAAGCAGGCTATCTTATTCTTCCACCTAAAGGCAAGTAGACTCCAAATCTAAACAAGCAGACATCATATAAATCAACAACCTAACAAAGCAAACTGTGCAGTAAAAACTACAAAAATACAAATTAAACATACTACTATACACATTATAAGCTTGCCCAATTACCCCAAAACCAAGAAGCGACTTAGAACTGAAATTAAAAAATATACCTAAACATACAAATTAACATATGTTTATGGCTTCAATGATGTAAGAAAAAATATTTCCTCTTCCAGCCCATAACAATTTATAACCTTTTTCTAGCCCAATGGTGACAGCCATGGTACGAAACCAGTCATCAGAACAAAAAGAGAGAAATATTAAAAACACCCTCGAACTTGTCACAAATTATTAGTTTCGTCCCTAAACTATTGATAGGCTTAAAAACACCCCTCAACTTGGCGAACTAAACTTAAATACATCCTCGAACTTTGGCACGAATTATTAGTTTCGTCCCAAGCTATTGATAGCCCTAAAAACACCCCTCAACTTGGCAAAGTAAACTTAAATACACCCTCGAACTTGGCACGAATTATTAGTTCGTTCCTAAATTTTTGATAGGCTTAAAATCCCCCCCCCCCCTCCCAGCTTCAGGTTTCTATAACTTATTAAATTTTGATCTGAAATTTTGTAGAGCTTCATTCGCTGCCATATTTTTACAATCCCAAAATCTTCTTAAGAGATTGTCATATTCCGATCATGAAATTTTTAACGTTGCCAGAAGCCCACACTGACAAAAAATAATCATAAGCAAAATAGGAAAAGAAAGAGAATCAAACAATTAAAAATGAGAATGAAAAAAAAACAGATTTGCTTTTAGGTAGTCTAATAATGAAGGAAACGTTAAATGAGAAGAAGAAGGGTATTATAGTAGTTTGATAATTAAAAGTTGCACGAAATTTTTCTTTTTTTTCTTTTTTTTTTTAAAATAAGGTTGATGTGGTCTTTTTTAAACCTTTCAAGCACTTTAAATAAATTGTACTCACTTGTTATGCCATGTGGCATGCGGCATGCGGGAGGGGTGTATCTAAGCCCAATTCGGCAAGTTGAGGGGTGTTTTTAAGCCTACCAATAGTTTAGGGACAAAACTGATAATTTGTGCCAAGTTCGAGGATGTATTTAAGCTTGGTTCGCCAAGTTGATGGGTGTTTTTAAGCCTATCAATAGTTTAGGGACGAAACTAATAATTCGTGACAAGTTTGAGGGTGTTTTTAATACTTCTCTCGAACAAAAAAGATCGAGGAATGAGTCTAACAGCTTGCTGAAAAATAATAGTGTAAGCTAAGATAACAACACGAAAATCCATATAAATGATATAATCTTTCAAATAGTAAGAGTCTAAACCTAAATGGATGTACTAATTAGAAGTCATTTTGAGGGAAAGATAAGAGCTTTAGTGGAAATACTTAATACTTATAAACACAAAGATTTATATAAAGTCAATCTCTGCTAACCTTTACCTTATCAAAAAAAGAATATTTCAACTCAATCTCAGCATAAAACATACTATACGTACATGTATCTGAAGTTGTATCAATTGATGCTGATAGAGGATAGTAAAATAGATCTTACAAGTAATTATTACTACAAGACACACAAAGGTGGCTTCAGTAGCCTCTATTATTGAGCAAAGAACTAGGAGAAAAAGAACTTCGAAAAGACACAATGTCTTGGAAAAATGTTTTTAAGGCAGATACTGCAAATTTACACCTAATGAGGTGGCCTAGCAGTCAAAGATAAAACTTGCGCACACCTCCTCTATTCTACAATGCTCGTGACAAGTGCGAGGCAGAAAGTATCTCAATTAGTTGATCGAGGTGAGAACCAGATGGACCGGAACCACATTACCAGGAAAAAGACAAATTAGACCAATTAATTTAACACAGGCTGAGGTCCTCTTATAACACACTTATGGCTCTTTAGTGTTTTTTTTTTTTTGGTTACTCTCTCTTCTGAGTAGTGATCAGGCTAGTAAAAATCAAAACCTCACGTGAAGATAACTATGGATTTGTACAAGTTTAAAGGAAAATATAGGAGAACAAACTGCTAACCATATCAGACTGTTCATCCAGAACTATGGATTTGTACAAGTTTAAAGGAAAATATAGGAGAACAAACTGCTAACCATATCAAACTGTTCATCCAGAGGGCGGCGCTCTCTTGGCGTCTCTTCAATAGTTGCAAATTTAGCCTCATTTCTCTGCACATGTCCAACCGTATAATCTCGTCCTACTTTGTCAACGTCTGATCTCTCCAGCAAGCTTAAATTCTTGACAAGATCCACATTATCTGCCCCATCGGGTAGGTTTGCCTTGATAACAAAATCTTCTTCTAACTCTAGATCCTCCACATCAGATCCAAAACGTGACAAATCACTGTCATCTAGCAAAGCAGCAACTTCAGGATCCACTGCCTTTTGAACTCTTATCCCTACTGTCTTGGCAGCCACATTGCATACATACTTCTCATTGGATTCATCATCCACTTTTGCAACCTCAAGTCTTGAAGCATCATATGCCTAACCAAAACCTTAAAGTTGTTAACCAGAAAAGAAAAAACAGAAATCTACTGTCTTTCAAAATTGTCAATCAATTCTATGTTTTCCCTTCCTGTTCAATACATATACTGACAAGAACATATACTACACAAGATCCGAAACCAAAAGGATGAGTCAACATAATCACTATGAGGAATTGATATTTATAAAGGATTTGTATGGTACCAACTGAATAGGAATTGAGACATAGTGTCATAGTCGATTGTATAACTATACTAATTCAGCCAAAGCTGAAATCTTCATAGCAATTCCATGTAATACCACTAAAGTCTACAATAATTATACCAAGTTGGGGTCGACTATATACTAATCCTCACTAGCCGTGTTACTCCATTTAAACTCATATACAATAAAATACTACTAATTCAACCAAAGCTAACATTTTAGGCAGAAAAAGTAAAAGCAAAGCATTAATCAAGTGTTAACATGTACAAATGGCGTGTATACAAAATAATTCATAGAACTAACGAACCTTAACATCACGAGGAAGCTCATCAAGCTTAGCTTTAGGATTCTCATAATAAGCAGAGCCGCCACCAGTATTCTTAATCTCCCTCAAGTGATGTAAGTAATTATACCCGTCATCAGGAAACCCTAGCTCCAATATCTCCTTTCTAACATCATCTGGTAACATCACAGTTTGATTTCCGGTACCCGAGTACCCGGCTGCCCAACCATTGTACCCCTCTTCATCTTCCGGAGCATCTGCGAATATAGAATTCGGGTCATCGGGGTTGAATTGATCGGCGGAGTGAAAAGCGTCGACTGAGTATGAGGTGTTGTTGTCAACTCTGACGAACACTCTGTCGGCGCCGGAGGACCCGGATTCGTAAGCCGGATCCGAAGAATCGCGGGCGAAAAGTTGAAAGGTAGCTGCTTTCTTCTTGTCGATGAATTTTTTCTTCCCCATTGTTATCGGGAAAAAGCAATCATCGCCGGCACAGAGCTTTATATATGCTATAAAACCCTAAAACCCAAATAGTTTCATAATTAATGATTTAATAAATAATTACAATTGTAATTAAATAAACTAAAAGTATAAATACTCTTTAACGTAGCATTAGTTGTGTTTATGTCTTCCAACTACGATTATGCACAAATAGAATTTAAACTTTATAAATACGTATATATAATCTAGGTATCAATTAGTGTTTTTTTGTTTTTTGTGTGAGTAAATATTTTATTGCCATAGAGAAGTTTACAATTAAGAAAAAAAAATTGGTTGGACAAATTAAACACAATTCGTTTATTTAATTTCACTTTAAGATAACCTTTGAAATGTACATGTTGGATTATTCTCTTTATAAGGATCAATACATCTCTTCTTTTTCCTTAAAAATAATTCGATTACTCTCTTACTACATATCTATAATAGATAAGCCTATTAAGACCTTTCTACTACACTGTTGCGATAAGATTATTCGCATTATAATGATCCACAATCAATGTATGCTCATCTTTCTACGCTTTTGCTTGTCTTGTATATCTTAGCGATTGTACAGCTTGTTCCACACTGATGTCAAGGAAATGCATTGAATAAAAAGGTGTGAGATTGATTTATGCTCCGATTCATACGGAAGGCATATTGGTATAACAACCTATCTTAAGATAAGAAGTCTCACATCGACAAAGCACAAAAGAAATGTTGCGTATATAAGTAAACAGGTCATACCTACTAGTAACACAATTTAAAGTTGTGCGGGCCTAGGGCCAAAGTGGACAATATCATTAGTGGGTTGGACTGTTACAAATGGTGTTAGAGCCACTGCTGTGTCAGTCTTGTCGATGTGGGGCTAGACTTCAACTGAGTTTAAGCTAATCCCGATGAGGAAGGGCAAACTTCAATGCGGATGTGGGGCTAGAGTTCAACTGAGTTTAAGCTAATCCCGGTGAGGCGGACCAAACTTCAATGCGGAGTCTAGTCGAATCCCATACGATGGGGCAAACCTCAGCGAGAACGCGGAGTCTATAGAAAGGGTATATGTACCAACCCATCTTGAGATGGGAAGTCTCACATCGACAAAACACAAAAAAGATATTACATATATAAGTAAACATGCTTTATTTAATGGTAATTCATTTTAAAGTTATGCAGACTTAAATTTAAATCGGACAATATCCCTAGCCCGCATGATCACATTAAAATGAACAACCATTTTAGGGCAGAGCGGTATTGCAAATTAGCTTTTTCAATCTTACTTTTGAGAACATTCTTGCACAATTGTTGCTTTTTTAAAATAAAAAAAATAGTGCAATCTTTGGAATTGATCTTTGGTGCAATCAACTTCCACATACTTCTTAAATTGAAAAATCTTCTTGATAAGCTAAGATGTTTATTTATATCAATAATTTACGTCCTACATAATGTAATACATGATAATTTATGTTTTATACAAAATTTTATTATGTGACAATTTAATTTTATATGAATTTAAAAAAAAAAACATTAACTTTTTAATGGTTCATAATAAGAAATTATGAAAGCATTGATATATCCATGGAGAATACATACGATATGCACACTAGCAAGTTGACTCATATAGTATGATTATAAAAAAAAAATCAACTATAGAGAAGCCTATTATAAACTTTTTGGTAATTATCGCTTGTTCTTTTTTAGTTTACTTGATCATTGCAAATGTCAATACTACATTATTACTAATTGACTAGGTAAAATTAGATTTAAAAAATATGATGAAAAGGTTAATTTAATAAAATTGGCCCTTGACAAATATTTTCTCAACAAAAATCAAATAAAATAAAATGAATTAATTGAAATTCAAGATGGTTCAAACACCAATTTAATGTCCACTTTTTCAGATAACGTAGTATTGATATTTATAAAAATACATTCAGCACTAAAATGTTATTATTTAGATTCATGAATGATTCTCAGATTAATAAGAGACTTGTTTAACATAGTGACAATCAAATTCTCTGTAAACTCTTTTTCAAATCGATCTTTAAAAATATAATGAATGGTTCGTTACACAAACTCCATCATCAAAACTATCGATAACCCAACTTTCCACGTTCATTAAATTTTTATTAGTCATGCTTTCTTGCTCTTTACTCCAATCTATTTCATTTTCAGGTCTTAAAATTTCACGGTGATATAATTGAAAGGAAGTAGACCCCACGGTGTAATAAGTGGCTTTTATACACTCTGTTATCACCACAACTTCTGACTACTCTCTGAATGAGGTATTTAATGTCCATACGAGAATATGTGATAATCGAACTAAGTCGTAGCCGAAAAGGTTTTAATGAGACGACGGTGAGTGAGCCGGCAGATTCGAAATCCTTCCCCGTGCAATCAAATATTTTGGATAAGCAGTTCATTTTTGCAGAAACATTTTAAAATACATGATAATTATTTTTTCTAATTATCAATATAATATTTTTTTGGTAATGATTCATAAGGTGCAAACATATATATATAAATTATTATGTGTTATATCATAGAATTTGCAGAAATACTAATGATTGACTATACCAAATAGAGTCTCTCATATTGCATTTAATTACAAATAGGTCTAACCCATGATGATTGTTACGCTTTAGAAGACATTCAAAATAATGATAACGTCTTTTATATTTAATTATCTGATAATTTGATTTGCTTAAATTTGAAATGTCTAAGAGACACCTCACAGAATTAAAGACAGTTTTACAAAGTCAATTTTAAAATATTATTAATTGAGATTGAAGTTAATTCTATAAATTAAAACGAAGAAAGTAATGCAAATTTAATTGCCTACGAAAAATAACAAATTTTTAAAAATATGTGTATAATGATTCATAAAAAGATAAACAATAAACTATTAAAATATTTCCACTAATACTAACAATAAACAGATAATTATTTATATTTAAGGGTGTGAAACGAACGGGTTGAATTGAATTTGAGAATATGGATAATTTGTGCTACTCCTAATTGAAGGTAATATAATTAGTGTTTATTCCACCAAAATTTTAGCAGAAAGTCTTCCATAGTTCTAAGGCAGTGCCCCTTCACAAGGAGGTAAACATGATTTATCCCAAGAGATTCTAATAATATTTTTCTTACCATTGTGCCCCATAAGAAATTGACAAAAACCATTTTCAATATAAGAGATGAAATAGAAATAGATTGCAAACAAATTAAATGAGAATTATTTTTCCATCAATGGAGAAGCAAATCTTTTTTCCCCCAAAATAAATAGGACAACCAAGGCAATTATAGAGAGCTTGAAGTGATTTTAAAATCCTGGAAAATAGAATCTATATATCAGAGGAATTCATTAATGTAGAAACAATATTTGCTCTTATGAATTTCACGGTCAAATTAATTTCTGAAGATAAATTTTTAAAATACATGATCAAACGCTAGTTAAAATACGGATAGAATCTAAATCTTTTATAACTATCACAAAAGGGGAATAGATAACTTTTGCAATATTTGAAACGTAAAATTTCGTTACATGGAGTGTTAACACCAAATGCATAGGTATAAGTGTAGGGACCGCGTGCACCCTCACCCCAACCCCACATTAGTATGATATTATCCGTTTTGGGCCAAGCACTAATGGATTTATTTTTGGGCATCTCCCAAAAGGCCTCGTACTAATGGAGTTGGGTGATCACTTATATATTGCTACAATTTTTCTTCATTTTTGATGTGGAAGAGGAGTTTGCATTTTTTGTATCCCAACAATAAGCACCCGTTGCGAATAACTATTTACTCGATCCAAATGGATAATTTACCTTCCATTTCATGATTGGCATTATGGAGAAAACTTAGGACTATTTTCACAAAAAAATTATTTTTTTCCTTCGATTTTTGTTATTAATAACATGAAAGAGATTGCCATACTCGACAAATAAGAAGGATAGGGACATTGCAATGATAATTGAGAATGAAATATGCAAGTTGAAATGGTCCTAGCAACTAATACAATATAACTGTCCATTTTTAATTGCTTTATAGACTTGTTTGTTGTAGTATTTCATTCAGAGCTGGCTTTACTAGTGGCCTAGCCTTAAATGTTCTTGTTTACCCCATAAAAGTTTTGGCCATCTGAATATTTGATGCACTTTTGATGCTTTCGATCCCTATCTGCTCTTTATATATATTGATGGAGTCAGAATTTTTATTAAGAGATTCAAAATATGAATAAGTAAACACGTAAAGAAGTCAAACATTGTTCAACATCACATATATTAACATAGGAAATAATTTTAATCTGGTATAAACGATGTAAAATTTCCTTCAAAGAAGATTTGGATGAACCCATCGACCCTGGTTGTCTCCGTCCTATTATTACTACTATATATGTCCTAATTTTGCCAATTATGATATGGGCTCCACCTTTACCTTGCTTCAAATGTCTGGTCGGAGTCCTCAGGGTGGTTGATACTATTCATTTTGGTCCATAAATTCACCAAATTTTTTTAGTCCTTGAAAATTGATTGATAAAAAGTCACTTTTGGCCCCATCTTGTCATTCACTTTTCTACATTGTAAGTTTGTAACTACATTTTGCTCGATGATATAGTTAAGAGGCCGGGAAGTGAGAAAATCCAATCGATAATCGCGGTCAAGAAGTCATTAGAACTCAGATCATGATATTAAAATTTGAACCGTTGCGTGTTAACTCTGAAATGTGTTTTTCTAGATTACATATGTTAAATGGTGTAGATTTTACTCACGTTTTCTACTCTTGATTAGAATTTGGATACCATTTGAATTTGCAACCTCTCTATATAATTTTGGCATGCAAGTTGTTTGGATTTACAAATTTTAACATTTGACATTGGCAATAAGTCCAATATTAGGGA
>JAABOM020000084.1:27470746-27484871 GCA_011800125.2 Solanum clarkiae | reverse complement strand
AACTTTCGACGCTCCTCATGGGTCATCTGGAAACAGTCGTTTTATGTTTTTAAACATAGGGGTTAGGCTGCGTACATACGACCCCCCCTCACCCTGCAATGAGCGGGAGCCTTTTGAGGTACTGGGGTATGTTGTTGTTGTATATAAATAACTTTTCAAGTGAGATCGATAATATATAATACATGAAATCGAGATTTTTCTAGCTTATAACTGATCATTTTCTCGTTGAAATACAACATGTCATGTGATGTGTCCAACATTTCATAGAATTCAACAAAGCATTAAAGATATTTACAACACAAAAGAGGCCCTTGCACTAGCACAATAATTCCAAGAACACAACAAAACCAAGTTGTATTAATTGAGCACAAAAGAGGTGTACTTTTTATCAGTTTTTTTTCTTTTGTTACTTAAACTAAATCAAGAAAAGGCAAAAAAAAAAAAAAAAAAAAAAAATTACCCCCAGACTAAAAAAAGTTACTGGATCCAACTACCAAAGAGTTCTTGATCTTTTAAAGGAAATGGAAGATGGGCTGATTTGTGGAACAGCAAAGGAATTGTCATCTCTCCATTTTCTACTTGACTTGTTGGTTGTAACTTCCTTTATATTCTTGAATTCAATTTGTCCACCAAAGTTTATACTTTGAGGAAAAATTTGATTCTGATTCTTCTGAGGAGGAGGAGCTGGAGGTGCTTGAGGGACCCAAATACCTATACTTTCTGGTGAGAATGAATTCAAAGTGCTCTCAAATTCAATATTCCATATTGGGAACTCATCATTATCACCAATCTACAAAAAAAAAAAAAAAAATCGATCAGATTATTGCATTTCATAACCAATTGAGTCAAAAAGGAATCAGACTTTAAACAGTTTTTTATTATTACACAGTCTTATCCTACATTTTAGCAACAGACTATTTCTATATCAAGATTGTTTCACATAATCAATTGACAAAAAGACATGGTTCGAGATCATGTGTAATTGACTTGTATTTCTGGGAGAGGCTGTTATGAAAGTTACGTCAAGGCAACCATCACATAACCAATAGACAAAAGAAATAGAAGATAAAAATGAGCATAAAATGCAAACCTTACAGAAACCATTAGTAGGAATTGCAGAGGAATCCATAAATTCTTCGACATGCCATCCAGGTAACATCTCTAAGTACTCTGATATACTACTTGTGTAACTATTTTCCCCAATATTAGCTGCCACCGACACTTCTTGAGGAATACTGGAAGAAACAGGCAAAGGCTTTTTTGTGCAAATTTGGAGATTTGTAACAGAATCTTGATTTGTGGTACATGAAGCTACTAATGGAGATTCTGACGATGAATACAACGAAGAATTTGCTGAAACTTTAACACCAGTTAATAGAAATCTATTATGCTTTTGTGTATGTTCATTAGCTTTGTGTATTGAAACATCACACTCTCTACATAGAATTGCCCTGTCTTGTTGACAAAACAAAAAAGCCCTCCTTTCCTGTAATCAATCAAACACCCAAACGAGAAAAAGAAAATCAATCCCCTGATCAAGAATAAATAAACTCCAACCCCAAGTTTTAAATTTAAAATTCTGAATCTGCCTCTGACTTTACCTGACAAATATCGCAAGCAGGTATTTGTTTAGGTGAAGGTTGAATAAGAGAGAAACGTTGATGTTTGCCAGCAAGTTTATTAGCATGATGAACACGATGGTCACAAGAATCACAAAGGGCAGCTTCATCAGCAACACAAAAAACAGAGGCTTCATTGTTGTTACACACATCACACTGGATCTTCATTAGATATGATTAAATTATAGATCAAGATTGAAAAAATTGCAGAGAATATGGAAAAGTTCAGAAATGGAGAGATTTTAAGAGAAAAAAGATTTGAGGGGTGGGTTGAAAATTGGTAAAGAGATATAGAAGAATGGTGGTGGGATTATTTTATTTTATTGTATTATATTATTTTTTTATTTTATTATAAAATATATATAGTACTATAATTAGAAATGATGAATCTCGAAATCTTGACTGTGAAACTGTATTCTGTAGAAAAAATGGCTCAGGTGCGTCAACAGTAGAAAGGTTGATTTTGTTTTATCAAAGTGTGAACTCAACTCTTTTTCCTCAGTATTTTTTTCAAAATAAGTATGCTCCAAATTTAAATATTTTTTATTTAATATGTCATATATGAATTTGACTCTGATTAGTTAGGTTTGTATTAAGTTGAATTCTATAGGGAGTGATGTTTTCTTTTAATGTTCATATTCAAAGCTCGAACTTGAGATCAATATTAAATATAAATAGCACACTAGATATTTATAGATTAAGATCGAAGATTGTAGATTGTAAAATTGAGTTTTAATTTTATTTTGATTAAGATAAGAAATAAGGAATATATATTACCTTGACATTTATAGAATTTATGATAAAAAGTAATATTTATTAATAATACTAGTGACAGTCTCCAGCCCTCCACTATGTATAAACAATTCTAAATTTGCTTGAGATTTGAGAAAGATATTTAGCCAAACTACAATTAACAATTAATTATGATTTATGACATCTACTAATCCTGCTAGTTAAAGTAACTGCTTTAATTATCTAGTAGATTCCTGGCTAAATGTTGCTTAATCTTGGCCACTGAGCTTAGTGGTTTCTGTTGCAGCACAGTTACAAGCATAAACTATATAATTAATTAATTAATTAACATTATGAGTCATTTTAGAAAAGTAAAATGTCGGGTTGTCTTGGTACAATTGTACAACTTTTTCCAAATGCACTTGCTATCACTTTTAATTTGATATTTTCGAGTTTTGCGTGACATTGACGAAAAACATATGTTAATTAAGTCAAGTGAAATACGCGATGGATTAATAAGTTTGACACTAACATCAAATCACTATTAAAAAAATTACTTTATTCATTGGAAAAAATATATATTAATGTTTTCAAATGAAAAAATTAAAAAATTTCTCTCTATTGGAATAAGATATTTATATCATAATTTTTTATTAATTAGTATGAGACAAACATTTTTTTCTAGAGATAAACACAATCTTTAACTTAATCATTCAAGATATTTTTTCTTTTTCCTTCACAATCAACACAAAACATTTTGGCAACAAATAGTACACACTTAAATTTATACTAATTCTATAGTTTTAGATTTTTACTTCCTTTTAAGTTTATTTTATCCTTATAGTTACTTTTAGCATTTGAAGATATTATTTTCCTAGAGTAAAGTCTTGAATAATATATGCATTTTCAGTTTGTCTTAATTTTCTTTTAACTGCCTAGAGATTGACATGTCTTGAAATAGCAGTTAGTCAATACAACTTTCAACGCTCATCATGGGTCATCCGGAAACAGTCGCGCTATGTTTTTAAACATAGGGATCAGACTGCGTACATCTGATCCCCTTTACCCTGCAATTGACGGGAGCCTTTGAGGCATTAGAGTAATGTTGTTGTTGTTGTTGCCTAGAGATTGACAGTTTGACTAGGCTTTAATTTACCATACTGAATTAACTGTTTAACTTGTCGGATGGCTAGAATTAAGGTAAAATTCAAAGACAAAATATAACTAAAAAATATTATTTATTTTTTAAAATTTTATTTTCAAAGGAAATTTCTTTTTCCAGATATATTAGACGATTTGGAGGGGTGTGTGTCAGCGTATGGTAACCAATAACTCGTGTAATAAAGTATGGAAGAAAGAGAAATAGAAATTAATGACACATAAATTTTATTGTTACGTAATAAAATTTATGACTAATTTTTATCTTTCGTAGGTCTTTTTTCTCTTTCATATTTTGTTATACTAGTTTTTGATTTTGTAGTTGAAAAACAAAATTCGTGATAATTTATTTAAATTTCTTCTAGCTCAATGAATAATTTAATGACAAATTAGTTTATACCCTAATTCTATTGTTTTATAGTGAACTATTTTAAGTAATATTTGATAATTATGTTTAATTAAAAGAATTACACTATTAGTATGCATGATTTGTTGAATATGAGAACACAATTTTCATATTAGTGGAAAATCAAAAATTTACATGCTTTTAACTATATGTTACTCCTTTACGAAAAAAAAAAATCATAACGCATAACATTATCACATAATTAATGAGACTACTTCTGAACTATTGCTAAGCCATTAAGTATTATTCTTCTAATTTTCGGATTATCATACTAGGCTTCTTAGCTATGAAAAATTACTCAGTATTAATCTTATATAGTACTTCATTCACTTTTATTTGTCGATATTTTACTTATCGAAGTTAAACTACATGAACTTTAATCAATATTTTAAGATATATTTTTTTATCATATTAATATAAAAAGGATAGTAATTTATAATATTTTTTATATATTTTTCAATAGTCTAAATTTTAGATTTTAAATATTAAACTTAGCTATTTTAATTTAGTTAAGTTGACCTCAAAAAGTAAAACAATGACAAAAAAAAGTTAACGAAAGGAGTATAAAGATATGGTTTAAATAAGTTTTGATGGAAATGAAATCTCAGAAAACTTTATTTAATTATATCTTCCCCATCTTGCTATATAGTCCTAAAATTAATAACTTATAACATGTATCACCACGTGGCTTCTTACTCATTGCTTCCTAGTAATGGGGTTAAATAATATTTTTTTATAAATAAGGTGATTATGTCATGCATGACATATTCAACGACAAATATATTTTAAGTAGGATTCTTTCGAGTTACATCTTTCAATTATTTATATTTTGTTAATCACTAGTACTAAGTATAATATAATTATCGTTATTATTATTATTTGGCTTGTAATTGGCTTTACCACCTGGTAGGGTACAAAGATGTCCCTCTTCAGTACACACGGTTCACGTAGTCCCATTAATCATTTTTATTTATTTATGAGTTAATTTGATTATTTTTAAGAATAATTAAGTTTACTAAACTAATATAAATCTCTTGCTTGTCTTGAGATTTCTTGTAATAGCCTGTCGTTCTGCCATATTGGGCAACATTCTCTTCAGTCTCTCGATGTAATTGGATAATTTTAATAAGAGAATACACACAAAAGGCTATTGTTGTAATAAGAAAATTTTATTGTAGATTATTTTTTATTTAGATAGTGTTAAATTTTAAAATAAAAAGAAAAAGATGCAAGTTTGATTCTTTTCTTAGACTCGTTATCTTATTCGAATGAACTCATTAATTTCGCATTCATTGTAACCCAATTCAAGAATGAGTCGAAACATATAGTACCCCGTGAATATCTTTTCTCTCATGAACAAATGTCCATAAAACACAATAAAGGTCAAAAATTAAGCTTCTAAACACTTTTTAAAATAATCGGGATATTGAGGAATATTTAAAAAGATATTTTATGAATCGGTCTGATTCTATCTTTTTTCGTTCTATTTGAAAAAAGAAAGGATACCAAAGAAATATTCTTTCTTTTCATTGTTGAATCTCTTTTTAATTAATCAATGTGTAATATTTCGAATCATTGTTACTAATGAAATTCAAATGACCTCTGAATTGATCCGAAGATTTCAATTTCCAAGAAATGATCTCCTTTGCAACATGTTTCCATCAATTCAAAATCGATTAGTCTTTCCATAATATTTGCAGCAATTATTATCACATTTAATAAATATAAAAATGCAAAAGGTGGCTACAGCTCACACAAAAAGACAAATAACACTTTTTCCGTCCAAAGATTTGAACTAGATTTTTGCCTTTTTTAAAATGTGATATTAATAAATAATACAAAATGGGCAGTAGAATATGGAGAAAGATGACTAATCACTCGTGAGATGTCGGCATTTATTTTCAACTATATTTTTTTCCCTTTAGAAATTATAAAGAATATTGATTACTTTTCTTTAATTCTGAGCTTTAAATTAGATAAATAATAATAATAAAAAATTAATAGAAGTGTTTCCTTTTTATAAGCGAATCGATTAATATTAGATATGAAAGTATAATTTATTTAGATTGAACCCCATTTGAAGTCATCCTTATTTCGTTGTTCAAAATGTTGACTTTTGGGTTTGAATTAAAATTGAAGTTTTGAAGCATCCGCATTATTATATGAAATTTTGAGAAGAGATAAAGTCACTTTAGACGGCTAATTAAGTTTTGACTATGAATGATCTAAAACTAGTTAATGTAGAAAATTTTGATACAAATATTCATAATCAAACACAAACAAACTTTGGTAAACATAATTAGTATATCTACTTTGTTGTTCTTTTAAAAATATTAAACATTATGTAGATGAGTGGGCAGCTTTGAACATGTGTGTGTATATATGTGCACGCACGCGTATTTATACATTTATCTATAAATTATTGGACAAATCTTTAGTTCAAATTTTTCTTTTTAGATTTTTCACCTTCGAGAACAATCTCACCGAAGAAATCATGATACTTAATACAATCTTCTTCTACTACGTATGCATCTATGTATAAATGATACATGCTATATCGAGTCACTTGTCATAAAATCATTATATCTAGTAAAATGAAAGAGTGTTGATCTATGATGTAACATATGTTGTTATGGTAGTTAAACTTGATACATGTGTGCTATAAAATAGATACACGTTGGAAGCGGTGGCGGAACTAGGACTGTCACTAAGGGAATTCAAAATCTCTTAAAGTAAACACACGAACTAGTCGAAGGGGGTCCAACATCTATCTACTATATACTCATAAGAAATTATTTTAAACATGTATAAATAGTACAGTTTTTCGTCCAAGAAGGTTCGAATGAACCCTCTAACAAAGGGATAACTGCTCCTGTTAGTATAAAAAGAATATAAAACACATATCCATATATATATATAAACTTATATATCATATACACGTATGATACCTACAATTGAATTGTAAAATACAGATACAGAGAAGATCAAGAGAGGTGAGCGAGGAATGCAATTTTAAGCAAAGTATGGACTACCATGTTTTGTGAACTTTTCTTTACATATACATACGTCACCGATCAGCCCATTAATTTCCAGATCCAAGCCCAATCGAATCAGACCCGACCCAAATATTCTTGTATTAACTTAAGTGGTTGAATTTCGATTATATTGGACTGTTAAATCTTTGAGATCACCATTTTTAAAAATATTAATGTGATATATAGTTTGTTAAATTAAATTGTGTGAACCAATAAACGCCCAAGTTACATTTGATTTCATTTAGCATTTTACTAAAGTTGAATAATTTTTTGCAAGTTATTAAGACCACTTAATTCACAATAAATCAAACTTCTGATTTCTTGAAAATAATCTTTTCATAAATATATAGATGTCACCAAAGAAAATATATGATCATCCAAAAAAAGTAAAATAAACAATTGGTGTGATGGTCTGAAACCTATAACGTGAATTTAAATTAATCCAACTTCAATATAATACGAAATATTAAATTTAAAAAATCAAATAATAACTACTCGCCACAAATGGAAGTGTCCCTCTGCTCCTCCACCTTCATGATTAATTACTTTCATTTGACCATATACATATAATTAATCAATGGATTAAATAGTAATAATCAAACGAGCCCTAAGTGGAATTAGAATTAATATGTTATCAAACATCTAATTGTTCATTATCTTTGTGGATGGTATTAGAATAGATAAGGATTATATTTTCTTGCAATTGGCGCTTACAAATATAAGATTCTAAGAAAAAATAATAACTTTTTAGGGTATATTTGGTTTGGAGGGAAATACTTTTCGAGAAACATTTTTCAATTTGTTCATGTTTAGTTGCCTTAAATATTACAAATATATGTGGTTTAAAATATGTTAACTAAGTTTGAGTTGAGAATTGAGATGTCTTTCATGGCCCAAGTATTTCTGGTGATTACAATATTACGAATTACTTAATGATTCATTTTACTTAAATAAGTTGTTGCATTTATATTTAGAAAAAAAGTATGCAGATAAACAAATATATACTAGTTAATTAGCTAACATAGTTATATTTTGAATGAATTACGACTCGCATCAAATATATAGCTGTAATTACAGCTTGTGTTTGTATAATTCACTCAATTTATACAAACATTTTGCGATCTAGCAAATTATACAAATGTAAATAAATGTTACGCGAATTATACAAACTATGTTGCGCGAATTATATAAATTAAAATGAAATATAATTACCAAAATTATAGTTATAGAACAAAACTAGACTTTATATTTTTGCCATTTATAAAATTTTCTTTTAATATTTTAAGTTTGAACTTAAGGCAGAGGCAGATAAAAGAAAGTTGGGCTATAAGAGGATTTTGGGCCAAAGCCCAAACTTCCATTAGTTATAGAGGGGATTCACGTATTTTGGGCTTAACTGTATTGGCAAAAATGCCCAACAAAAAAAAGACCAAGGCTTTATTAAAAATTTAATATTTCAATCTTTAACTAATTTGACTTGTAAACATAAGAATTTTAATCGTATCATTTCCCCCCGCCCCCCTTTTAAAATAGGAAGAATTGCGTATCTACCACACAATTTTGTGTATACATGAAGTATTTTGATTCAAAATATACATTGATTTGTATATGGTCAACCTTTCTGCTTGTGGTTATACATTCTTGGGGATCCAATAGAAATATTTCACTGAACATAGAGCAAAAGAAGATAAATAAGAAAAACGTTTGGCTTCTTCAAGTTTAGCCATAATAATTGTCAAACTAGTAAAATATTACAATCTTCAAATATCGTTCATGTCTTAAAACTTAACACAAGAAACACATAGCTTAATCATCAAGTAATTTCATAATCTCCCCGAACAGGCTCGACACATTAGCAGGTATATAACTTTGCATTTCAAGGTATGTGATGGCATTGACCTTGAAATGCAAAGTTATACCTTGTATATATATTCTAGATAGATGTGAATCAGCCTAAATACGTGTATTTAGGTAGCCAGATATGCAAGGAAGATAGGACGAAGGTGGGAGATTTTCTATGTATTTAAGATACATGCCAATCTATTTAGATATAATGTATCTTAAACAGATTACACGTAATTTTGATCCTATGTATTCGAGATACTGGTGCCAAAAATATGGCATGTATTGTAATTTCAGAAACACACAAAAAAACATGTACTTAAATTTTACTGTAGTGAAATTTGAGTAATTAGTTCATTGATAAATCTTCATTATTCATCTAATTAAAGCCTAAAGTATACCGAGGTCCTAAAAATAGCCCTACATGATTCCATCTTGGGCCGAACACACTCAAAGAATCATAGGCCCAAACTTTATACAATCCAAGAAAGACTTCTTATATCGGGCTTTAGGACCAAGGCCCAGGAACATATATAACAAGGTTAAATTGGGAGTGTCCTACTCCTAGTCCTAGTCGAATACGAGGACATGTTATATATAAATAAATATTTATCATTATATGTTATTATATAAATATTTTTCAAAATACCTGTTAACTAAGGATTAGAAAACATGGATAAAAACTAATTAATTATAGATTTGAACTAATTGAAAATTAATGGTCACAAACGTAATGGAATGGGACTTCTACTCATTGATGGAAGTCTGTGGATTCGTTCTAATTGGTGTATTTAGCACTCATATATCACCATTAATTTAAATGTTTGATATGTAGTTTATAATTATTATATTAATTATTAATTGTGATGATTTTATTGAGGGAGAAATATGAAAAAGTTAGATTTGATTTATGTTGTAAAAGTAAATAATAACTAATTTAGTTAAAGTATAATTAGAAGTCTAGTTTTAATATTTTGATATCAGTAAATATGTAAATGGTTGAAATATATTGAAGTTTCTTTATTTCACTATGAAATTTTTGTAACTTATATATATAAAAAAATGATCTTTGCATGCGTTATTAATTCCTATGTTATTAATTCATGTACTACTAATTTTTACATTATTCATTTTTGTATGGAACAATCCCTAAAATAGAACCTCATACAAACTTTGATACGAAAAGATAAAACTTGCAAGCCTCTTTACTACAGAAAAGGCCACAAAATTTAACATATAGTTCTTTTGTCAACAGATAACCTTCCATTATTTTCATCTAATTAAAGTGTAAAGTATATCCAAGTCCTAAAATATTGGTCATAGATATACAAATGCCTACATGATTCTATATTTGGGCCTAACAAACCTCAAGGAATTATAGGCCCAAACTTTTTACAATCCAAGAAAGACTTTTGATATCCACCATGACAAATGTATATCGTATCTGGACACATATACAAATATTTATCCACCAAGCTAATATTACCAGAATCGGGCTTTAGGCCCAATACAGGCCCAGGAATAGGCCCAAACAAGTAATTCCCACCCAACAATAATCTCTCAAACGATGCCGTATGGTCTCTCCGACCACAACTTTTACTGCATACTGTATCGGTATCATGTCGGAAAACTTGTTATGTTCCAAATGCAGAGCCGACAGCTCCGGCATCGACACCATGAACGCCGACAGTAATCCATGCAAATTGTTGTAGCTCAGATCAATAGCTATAAACTTACTTCGAAGCCCTAAATTTGTCGGCGACACTTGCAAAAATGTGAAATTGTTGTAAGAAAGTGTGAGCTGTTGAAGAGATGAATGGTGAAATAGCACCGCTGGAATTATCCCGGACAAAAAATTATGGCTCAGATCTAAGACCTGTAGGAACCTCAACACTTCGACGTTTAACGAAAACTCGCCATATAAATGATTGTTGCATGTTGAGAATTCAACCACGGAAACAGGTAAATTTGTCATGAAGAAATTTCCATCGAGTTTGTTATCACTCAAGTCTAAGAAGATCAGATTTCTGAATTCATTCAAATCAGGTAAGTCGCCGGAAATATGATTTTGTTGAAGCTCAAGCCGGTTTAGATTAACTAAACCGTTAAAACTTTTCGGGATTGAACCGGTGAGCTTGTTGTTGTCGAGAAATAGTTCTTGTAGACGGAATAGAGAACCAATAGAAGAAGTAATTTGACAGGTGAAAAAGTCTTTCGAAAGACTGAGCCACCGGAGTCGGGTCAGATTTGAGAGTGAATGTGGGATTGAACCGGAGAGGAAGTTATACGACATATCCAAAATCTCTAGATGAGGGAGATTCAATGAATTAGGCAATGAACCGGAGTAATCGGCTTGGTCTAGGCTGATTTCAGTGACTCGGTAAAAACTGGAGACTATAAGATCACATCTGAAACCGCAAGTGAATCGGTCGGTGAAAATATAATCGTATGGGTCTACAAAGAAGTACCATGAGCTTAAGCATGAACCGGGTGAAATGAATTTTGGGTTTATTCCATTTTTGATATCTTGAAGTCCTTGTATATCAACAGGATGAATTTTGCATTGTGCTAACAATACAAAGAAGGTAAAAAATGAAAAAAAAATGGAGAAAAAACTGAAGTTTCATCTTTTAGTTTTAGGTTTATGAGTTTTGGATGATCTAATCTTGTTGCAAATTCTTTGGTATAGGTACATGAATAAACTAGAAGTGAATGTGGATAGAGCTAACATGAAACAATAAATCCATCATGAGTTATTTAACATAATATAGACGATACCATCACATTGATCATGAAATTATATCAAATATATTATTATCGTAGAAGATTAAGAAACATTATAGTCTTATTAGTACATTTCCTTTAAGTTAGTTCACATTCGAGATAAATATGCATATAAAATATCTAGGGCATCTCATATGATATTAGTTTGAGACGAATTTAAATGGAATAACATGAGGATTTATATAGTCAATCTAACTAAGTTTAGACTGAATCAGTTATTTTAATATAACTTTACAATAATAATGATATGTTCAGTATAATTTTAAAAATAAAATTAAAACGAATAAAATATACGTAAATTTTATAAGTACCTTTGTAAAATAAAAAGATGAAAAATTGTTTAATTTTCGATAAACCATCGACTAAAAATATGTTGATGAAGTAGAATATTTTTAATATATATAATTGTGTCAAGAGATGAAAAGAATGAATAGGAAGCTTCTTTATGGGGATCTAAGTCTGCTGCATGATCACATATGAGTGTGCTGACTATTGTGTTTTCAATAAGAGTCAGACTTGCATATATATTTTTTTCTATTCTATGATAAAGAAGATTCTTCTTCATTTGAAGTCCAAATAGGATAAAGAAAATATTTTAATAATATTCTTAACATATAGTTTTTGCTTTCAACAAATGGTAAATTTTATGAAACAGTTGAAAAAACTCTCCAAAGACTCTCAAAGACACGATGCACTTATAAATAAAGGATAGCATATTTTAGTTGTCCAGCGGCAAAATATTAGCATCTTCTTGAGAATCGTCGAAAGACTTTAATTCTATTCATTTTTTGTGTGGTAGTGTTTAATCTTGCTTGTACCTCGACAATTCTATCAATTAGGGTTAGTTTGGAATGACGATTAGGGTGAAATTTTCCTTACATTCCCTAGATGTCTTAATATAGTGGAAATAAAATCTTAACAATTAGAGTTATGTTTGAAGTGATATAAGTCATTTTTTATAGAAAATATTTCCAGCAGAAAATATTTCCTTAAAAAATATTTTTCACTAAGTGAAAATAAGCTTAACAAGAATGCTTATTATATACAAGTTTGGAGAGACTAACACATTTAATTTTTTTCCTTTTTAGGTAATATTAGTAATCTGATTATGAAATTAAATTTTGTGAATTGTGATTTTGGAAATTAGTTTTTAAAGCTAAGAATAGAAAAAAGCTTTTGAAAAAAATTGACGTTGATCGACACAAGCACCAAATGAGCACGATAGTTTAGATAAGATCGAGTTGAAAGACCATAAAGAAAGGAACTCCAAGTTAGGACTTAAAACTCAACCTTGCTTTCTTCAAATGAAACAAAAAAAGATAGAATCGGACCAATTTATGAACTTACAGTCATTTGGTTTAGATACAAGATATGATGGGATTAATTATGATGTGATAAGTTATGTTGAGATAAGTTATGCTGAGTGTAATTTTTATTGCTTGTTTGGTTTGTCATATTCAAAATTATATTCGTTGCATAATTTCTAAGAACTAGTTAAGCGTACATACTTCGCACGTATGTATCGTGTTAATTTAAAAGTTATATATAAATAGTATTTGTCATTTATAAGAATATAATATTTATATAAATAAAATTAAATAAATATTATTAATTTGATGCAATAATTTAATTTATGATGAACAAGCGAAGAGGAGAAAATAAATTCAATTACTTATAATATAGATATGTTATTTTAATTACTCTTTTTCTTTTTAAATTTGCTATATTACATACTTTTATTAACGAAATATTTGATAACCAAAAAATTAGTTTATTTCAAAGTCTTAAATATTAGAAACATAATAATATTTTTCTTTTCTCCTTCATAGCTTAGACAATTATTTATATATAATAGTCCTAAATCAAGAGTGAATTTTAAATATAAAAAAGTTTTAATCCAAAAGTGAATCTTGAAACTAAATAAAAAAATAAAATAATAATTTTAAAAAATAGTGAAAAGATGATTTTATCTAAGATAAAGTATTTTAACGAAGAGCAAAAAGTTTAAAAAATATTTTTAAGGGTCTTCACACTTTTAATATAGTATAGATAAGATTGTTTACAAAAATAACCTCTATCTTGTTTAGTTTTTTTTTACAAGCTTTATTATTTATTCTTAAAAATAAAATCTTCATCTTATTTAACTTAATATTTATGTATATGCATTTCCATGATTGCGAGTTTTAAAATTAAACGTTTATCTTATTTAACCTTAAAATAAAACTTCAATCTTGTTTAGCTTTAAATAAAATTTTCATCTTATTAAACTTAAAAATAAAACTTTCACTTTATTTAGCTTACAAATAAAACTTCCCTCTTATTTAGCTTAAAAATAAAACTTCAATTTAATTTTAAAAAGAATTTTTGTTATTACAATTATCTACGTTTTAAAGTTAATTTTTGTTATTACAATTATCTACGTTTTAAAGTTATTTATATTATATATAAAATATAATTTTTAAGTGAGTAATACAACAACAACAACAACAACAACAACAACAACATACCCCAGTGCCTCAAAAGGCTCCCGCTCATTGCAGGGTGAGGGG
>JAABOM020000084.1:27454212-27466960 GCA_011800125.2 Solanum clarkiae | reverse complement strand
GGTCTGCAATCCTAAAACCATGAAACTCATAATTTTAACTTGATCTCTCACAGTGATGCCTTGAATAAAGAAGACTTGATAAAACATTGGTAATGAAATGAGAAGTAATGATAAAGAATAATGAATTATATATATTAGATCGGGTGTCACGTTCCGACACATATACATTATAGGATCTGGTGTCACGTACCGAACATATACATTATAGGATCGGGTGTCACGTTCCGATACATATATTATGGGATCGGGTATCACGTTCCAACACATATATTATAGAATCGAGTGTCACGTTCCAGCACGATAATAATAAGGGAAAACTTGTTAAAATAATTTAATGTACTCAAATTCAAAGAACCTATCTCCCAAAGGAAATGTGATATGGAGTCTTGAGTCCTCATGTGTATCATTGATATCGTTGATTGGTTGTGTACTTGTCCCTGTTGTTGTTTCTTGTTAAGTGTTATGGTTGATTCCTGCTTTTATTTTATGCATATTGATTTCTATTTTGAGTCGGCCGATTATATCTACTCAGTACATGTTGCCCGTACTGACCCCTACTTGTACTTTTCTTGTTTTCTTTTGTGGAATGCAGCGAGTGTTCCACCGACTTCGACTCACTCTCAGCTCTAGTCAGTCTGCAGCACATCAGGTTCTAGGGTGAGATATTTTTTTAGATCGCGTTGGATCCTATTAGACTTATCATGGTGTCCTTAGCTTTCAGACATAAACCACTTGTTCTTTCATTTTTGGAGTTGATATTCTTAGACTTGGTATGTTGGTATTAGTGTCCTTGATGTGATGACTTTCAGATTTTGGAAACATTAAATAATAAACTTAGTAACCTTTGGTTATTTATGTTTTATGAGTTTAATCCTTTGATTATTATCCGATGTTATAAGTGAATTGTTGATATAAATTGGAGTGGGTATGTTGGTTTGCCCACCTAGAGGGTACGTGTAGGTGCCACTCACGATCTGTTTTGGATCGTGACATATAGCATTTAGAACCCCATATAATTTCACCTCATTAGTCTATGATAGAACTAAATAATTCATTTAAGGAAAAAAAGAAAAAGAAAACACATGTACATACTTTGGACATAAAACGGACATCATATTGTGAAAAACCTCCAACATAAATTTTTAAAGAAAAACACATAATTTGAACTTATTGATATCACTCGTATAAAATTCATTTCACGAAACTAATTAAGAATTAAAACATTTCCATACTCGCGTGATCTTTATAAGAAAGTACTAAAACATTACCGTTCAAAAATTAATTTTTACATATGGATATAAAATCTTGAACCTTTTAGCAAGTAATCGACAGGAAGTTAAAAATTAAGATGACAACAACAACAACATTATCCTAAACATAGGGCGACTGTTTCCGGATGACCTATGATAGCCGTCGAAAGTTGCATAAGAAAAATATTTTATGCCCATAAATAAAGTCATTTTACTTCTTCAATTAATGTTTTCATAAAAAATGATTTCTGCTGCATCAAATACCAAAAATTAAAATGTCTTCTTATCCAAAACATTTTCTAGGGAAATGATGAGGATATACCATTATTTGATAAAGCTATTGAACATATATAAGCCTACTTCTCTTACAAGGATAGTAAATTCAAATCAAGTGATGAAAAATAAATACAATTCATCTACGAGAATAATCAGCATTCTGCTCCATGAAATGTATTTATTGCACTAGAATTTTCTAATTGGACTTCTTGCCATGCTGTTTCTTGGCCATGTTAGCATTCTTTTGATGTGCAGAAGATGTTGCTGAGCTTTTAACAGTAGGAAGTAAAACGTGGTCGTCATTGTTTGGAATTTCTAAATCTTCCATGTTTATAGCACAATGAATAACCCCATCACGCATTATAAGATCAATTCTCTCTTTGGGGCGGTTGCTATTTGGAAGGGGAAGCTTTTGATTTTGAGCTTTTGAAATATCGTCAGATATACCCTAAACATTCAACATATCAATAAAATCAATAGTTAAAGAAAATGATCTAGTAAGCTACAAATTACATAAAATTTTATAATTATCAATCTTTAGTTCTACCAAATAAGCAACATTTAAGATGAAATTGGAGTCAGGTATATACTCAGATATGGACAAACGAACAATAAAAGAAAAGTGTAATTCCTTTTCAAATAAAAATCACAAAAATCAATAATCATGGGAACAAAAAATGCACCTCTTCAAAGTAAGAAAAGAGAAAAAAGCATTCCTAAATAAACACACATATATTTGTTAAAAGGATAAAACATCAAAACAACTTAAAAAGAAAATTTTAAGAATGAAATATATATTTTTTGGTACCATAACAACGTGGAAAGAAAGCTTCTTCTTGAGATTGAGAGAGGGGAAAGATTTTATGTTTGTGACTGAAAATAAGCTTAACAAGAATGCTTATTATATACTAGTTTGGAGAGACCAATACATTTAAAATCTTTCCTTAAATAATATTCGTAATTCGATTAAAAAGTTCATCTTTTTGTGAATTAGAATTTTGTAAATTTGAGTGGACAACTAGAAATAGAAGAATTCTTTTTAAGCAAAAAAAATTACTTTGACTTTAACAAGCTTCAAATAGGCGAACAATCGTTTATTAGGTTAAAAGAAGTCAAAATTATTTGACTATAAAAAGAGGAGATCTAAGTTTGAATTCAATCTTCTTTTCTTCAAACAGACAAAAGAGATAGAATCAGATTGATTTCTGAACTTACTCCATAAACTATTATTTAAACTTGTGAATATAGGCACTCAAATTGCCATTTATTCCAATTAATCACTTAAACTCATAATAAAAATATTAATTCTTAAAATATATATAATATCCACTTACCATGAGCAAAATGAAGCTTCCTTGCTCTAATATTGTTGATAAAACAATTGTAGTAACTTATTTAATTTTTTATCAATACTGAACAATACTGTGACAGAAATTTTGTAGTACCTATATAAACATAACTACTATATATAGAAACTTATTTAAACTTTTTCCAACTATATTAAGCAGTATTTTAAGATTTTATTAAACTTCCAATAACAAAAAAAGGTCTTATCTATTTAGATTCTCAAGGGTTGAACAACAACAGCCCCAAAAAAAACATTATAACTTCTTTGGTTGGCTATATGATTTTTTTATGTCACGTTGGATGTAACTAAGTTCATATTGGTTTAATGTTATGTAAAATGAAATTTTTAAAAAGGTACAAAAAATTCTTATATTTTCTACTCGCATATATAAATATAAAAAATTACTTCCTTCATTTAAAAAAGAATGAACTATTTGTTTCTTTTGGTAACACAAAATAAATATGACACAATAATATGAAAAATGGGAAAATAATGACACCAAATATTTTAACGTGAAAACCTTTTTAAGTATGGGAAAAACCACGGCCAAGAGGAATAACTAATATTACTATTTCAAAAATAATGGTCCATTTTTTTTTGGTAAAACTTTAATTTCAACTTTCCATGTGACATATTTTTCAGGTCACTTGAGTAAAGGGTACTTCGGTAAATTTAATGCAACTTTAGTTTAGAACCATAAAATTAAAAAAATCTTCTTTATTTTATAAAATTTTGTGCTAAATCAAACTAGATCATTTTTTTAAAAAAATGACAGAGCGAAACATCTTCATATTTTCACATGATCTTTATAAGAAAATACTAAAATATTACATTAAACATTACATACCACATCAATCCAAAGCACCATAGAGTTTGACACCCTTATAGTTTTTTTTAGGTTTTAACACACTGAATAAAGCAAAAGTAGGAGAATACTCTAAAGAGTCCATGCTCTCATGCATGTCTAATGAAGAAACACTGCATGTGATTATTTAGAAAACATTAATATAAGATTAATTAATTAATTACTACTTAAGCTAGAGCAAAAGTAGTAATATCAGAGCCTCCTCCACTGTGATGATGATGATGATGATCTCCTCCATTGTGAAGATGATGATGATGATGATTGTTTGGTTGAAGGCGTAAGGCTAATATACGAGCTCCAAGCACTGAATTGTAGTCTCCTTCTTGTTCAACTAATCCACCATATGGATCCTCTTGTCTTGCATCCTACACCAATTCAAAATCAATCATCAATATAGTCGAGGCAGAGTTAGAGGGGAGAAAGGGGTTTTCGTTCTTTTTACTCTCTTAGTGACTCGAAACATAGTTTTAAGATTGAAGGTGAGGAGTGTTTACATCCCAAAAAACTCCCTCTTATCCTAGTTATGTTACCTCAAAATTCATTGAACAGTTCTTTTCTATTATATTAGATTAGTATTAGTTAGTGATCCCGACTTAATGAGTCATTTCTTCTGTGATAAACTGTTGGCACCAGTCCTACATTTTGTCTCTGTGGATCGAGGAGGAAGGAGGCTTGGCGGGGAGAGGAGTGTACCATGATAGAAGCAAGGAGGTCAATCTCTTTCAGATATACAAAATGGATCTGGTAATGTAGTTGGACTCTCATATTGATTCGAATGAATCATCCTTTCACGGAGGTAAATCTTTGTCTACTAGGCAAGAGGATAGCAAGTTCCAAATTTTGTCTCGATAGAACATGTCTTTCTGGTGGTTAGTGTTAGGGGTATAAATACCAGATTTTGCACCAAGTAAATCAAATATGTTGCGGTAGAATTTTCCAAATTCATGCAAGCTATATGAAGGCTTTTTTTAGTGATTGTGTGGGAAGATCACAAAAATATACGTATGGGACGACTATACTCATCCACAAAGAAACACCAAACTATATCATCGACTTCTATATCTTGCTCGGAGTTCTAAAAATGTTGATTGGTGTGTATCAGACCCTCCTCAAGTCGTGCATTTGAAGAATCTGATACGAATGCGATAGCATTTTGATCAGTCCAATCAACATATAATGCTATCTAGTTTTAGCACAATATAAATCCTAGCCAAATGTTTTTGTACTACTCTAATCTAGCAACATGGCAAAAAGGTGTTGAGGGTGATTGGAAAAACAAACTAAATTTCTATGCCATGCAAAAAAAAAGTTACATAAGATGAAATTAACAAGTTTAAGCACTTACAAATTCAAGGAGGAGATTTCTATGTATTTCTTCCACATTCCTAAGCTTCTTCTTGAATGTGTCAATCTGACTGCTAATCACCTTATACTGTTCTTGTACAAATAAAATAAAGTTACCTAAATGAAAATAATCAATTGTATAGAAGGAAAGCAAATGAAATGAAAAGGTAGTTAAAGATATTACCCTCGCATTGGACTCCTCTATTCTTTTCTTTTTTAGGGTAAAAACGACAATTATATTAATAACTAATATGCATCACAACAAAATAACAATGACCATGAAGCAGTAGTAATAAGTAATATGTATCGCAATGAATGATAAATCGATGTTTACTTAATATGGTATCTCTATGCTTTAATTTCTTTTGTTTGTTCATCTAGTCTATAGATGAACTTCGTCTGTGTGAGCTTGTTCACATTGTCGGTTTCAAGTTCAAATAAATAAAGTTACATATATTTTATCTTTTCAGACCTCACTTATAAGGCTACACTGGATCTTTCTTTTGTTGTTAATCTTGACAACTATAACAGAAGTGATTCTTTTACGGTTATTTCAATTTTAGAAATTTTAGTTTAATACTAATTAGTTGGAATTAACCTTTCTTTCACGAATAATCTTGAGAGATTTGTCCACATTTTCCATGAGCTCTTCCAACTGTTCATAGTTAAGATCATTTAGGCTTTCTCCCATCCTCTGCCTGCCAGCAATTAATATCAGTAAATACAAATAAAAAATAAAATAAATGAGATTTTTTTTTTTTTCAAAAAATTAAAAAGTCATAGATTCTTGTTTGAAGATCTAGAACTCCTAGGTCAGAATCTACCTGATCTCTTTTCTTAGATTCCTATTAACATCCTTTAGCTTCCTCAGGTCCTCTTGCATTTTCTGCACAACATTAACAAATAATAAATCTGAAAAACAAATATGTTACTAATATATAGTAATTATGTAAATAAAAGTATGATCAAAATAATACTATATGTACCTGTTAAAAGTTATTTTTTATAGATCTATATAAAATCTTGAACAAGTTTAACAAAGTTTATGGCTTTGCTACTATATAAAAACATAGAGATTGAGATCTTGGATAATTCATATCTCATGAACTACTTCAAGAATTTTTATATTTTTGGCCTATAAAAAAGAATCGAGTCTATTAATCAAAAATGAAAAAATTAATCTTTTAAATAAGATGAATTTTGTAGATAATTTAACAAAAGAGGGCAAAAATTCAAAGATCTTAGAAGGAAAAAATCAACCTCATAGTGGGAAGTCCAAATATCAACTCCAATAGTCTTTTGGTACAGATCGAACAATTGTTTGGTCCTAAGAAGACATAAGCAACAAAAAAAAATAATTAACATACACACAAAATTTCAAAACAACAACAACAACATACCCAGTGAAATCCTACAAGTGAGATCTGAGGAGGGTAAAATGTACGCAGACTTATTTCCGAAAACACAAAATTTCAAAAAAAATAAAAATTGTATACATACGTGATAGAGGGACTTATAAATTCATGAAGCTTTCCAGTACTAGAAATCATGACAATCGAAACTTGAGCATCACAAAGAACAGTGAGTTCATTAGCCTTCTTGAATAGCCCATTTCTTCTCTTTGAATAAGTCACTTGTCTGTTTGTTTGGTTTTCTATTTTCTTGATCTGGATCTTACCACGAGCCATAACTTTTTTTTTTTTTTGAGATCTTGAATACCCAAACCCTAAAAGGTCTAGTTAACTTTTTATTGTGTAATTTTTTTTGTGTTGTGATAAGATATTGGAGGAGGGGAAGAGACTTAGGAAGATGGGGTTACTAAAAATGGAAAGGGTTGCCAAAACAATGAAAGTGATTTCAGAATTTGATAAAAGTAATTTAAGAATCAATCAATTGTCAATTGTTGTATAGTTTGTCCCCACCCTCACGTCTCAGTTATTAGTCACTTGTCACACACCAGCATTTCTTTATGTTAGGTTTAGAATCAAACGTATTAAAATGTATGATCATCTTATTTTAAAATTTTAATATATGTTAAGAGAGATTATAGTTTATTTTCTTTATTATGTGAATTATTATAGCTACGGTATGTCTACTTGTATATCACCTGGATGACGATGAGATCGTGAGATTTAAATATCAAAGTGTGTTTAGATAACCATTGACGATATTGTAATTGTTTAAAAATATCTATGTCAAAATTGGTTTATGTTGAAATAATTAGTGATGCTTAATCTAGTTGGATTTGACTTATTAAGCTATTTTTTCTGAGGTTTCTAATTAATAGATTTCTTGATTTGTCTTTGTTTTCCTATTCATTGGTTTATATATAGGCCATAATTGTGTACTTTTACCAACGTATTCAGTGAATTTTGTTGTAAATTAAGAACTAACAATGAATATCATGAAAAGATTTTGATAGGTCTATACTATACGAGTTGGTCTTTTCAAGAGGTAGATAATAGAAAATATCGAATAATTAGGCCACCTAAAAGATAAAGATGGATCATATTATAGAATCATATAGTAAATAGAGAAATTAGTAATTAACTTGAAAATAGCCTTTGAACATCAATCCTTAAATCTAGTTCAAGAGGTATAAATTATTCAAATCATATCAAATCAAAGAGACCATACATTCCTTAAAGGATCGATCGATGTAGAACTCTTTCACAATTTGGGTCCCCTTTTACCTAAAGAAGGGAACAAATGTCTTGCCATTCCACAAACTTGTCTCAAGTACTTTTTTCACCAACGTTTACAAATAAAGGATTTCTTGAACAAATTAAATCTTGGTTAAGATTCTATATAGCTAGTACATATAATTAGTAGTATTGCAGATTTGCATGAAGGAATTGCAAATAAAGAACCATTGTGTTAAACGAGTGATTGGGGTCTCTTCTTTTATATTTTGTCTTGTTATGTTGTACCAATAGATATGGCATATGCCCTAATTATAGAGCACTAGCTACCCTAAAACTACTTTTGATTTATGCGAATATTATTCATGGGAATATTAGTCAGTACATAGTCTTACCCTATCTTGTAAAGGAAGTTGATATATAGGGCAAACCGTTGGCATATGTTGTATGAAAAAGAGACACGAGAGCGGAGTTACAATATCAGGTACCAACTTGGATTAGATGAATTCAATAATTTTTTTCTTACACTTGAATTCAATAACTAGAACGAACTATAATAAACTAAACGATTCATGAATTTGAAATCTTTGTCGAACGATCGAAAGGGGTTATGTATGAGAGACCTCGAACTAATACATATATACATTGAGAAAACTAATCCTAGAATCGAATTATCCGTATGACAAACGAATTACAAAATACATATATATAGACATTTCATAAAACTAGCTAACTAGCTATAGCCTCAGAATATAATTAGTTTAGCAAATTGTCAGGATTATGAATACATTGCAATAACGAATATGTATTAAACAAGACAAACCAAGAACCGATGGTTTAACAACAGTAACATCTAAAAAGTGATACTAAATTAAAGCCTAGGAAAGAAAAAAAAAATACTAAAAGCCTGCAACTTTGTGATTACTTGCACGGCTATAAGACAAGGAATTTGGAAATATTAACGTTGTTCATCCTCGTAAGTCTTTTCATGTATGGGTCATTGGCACAAATGTTTGTTTTAGTTATTCTTTAGTTTCTGTCCTTCAAGTAACAAATATGTAATCGAAAATGCCCCGCTGACACCGAAATAAAAAGCAATTTTTGTTCGACATAAGTTTGTATTCTTGTATCATAATGTCTTAAAAAAGTATAACAAGTTGTGCAACTTAATTCCTACAAAACTTATGACGATCAAGGCATAAGGTCCACAAGTTACGTCATAAATTAAAGACATGACTTAGTTTTTGTCAAGACTCAAGAGTGGCAAAAGTTCAATTTCAAAATCTACAAATTATATCATTAATTAGAGGCATAATTTGATTCCTATGGAACATATGTTGGGTAAGGAAAAGTTTCTCTAGCCATGGAGCAGAAAGGGGGAGAGATGAAAGATGCAGATAATTATGTCCAACAAAATAAAAGTTCTTTAAACTTATGTCAAGCCAAATAGATTATAATATAATATTGGTATTTTTTCTCCATAATTTTTTATTAAATGAATGATAAAAATAATCATTTCTTTTAGTTTATTATTATTTGTAATATTTTCTTGACATTGTTGTGGAATATAGAGGCGATTCAGTGGGCTTGGTCACTTATATTAAGCTCGACCAGAAAGCCCATCGTTAATTGAGCCCATCTATAGAAAGCCAGCCCAAGTTGCTACTCACAAAACTATTTAATTACAGAAATATTTCTATTAAATTTTTACTAATTCTTTTTACAGTTTAGAATAATTGCGTATTATCTCATTATTTACTAATTTCCTGTCAGATTTTACGGCTGAGACACATAGATATGTGTATTTTTGCTACCAGATACACTCTAAAACAAAGATACATAGGAAGAGAGGCGAACGAGAGAGTCATTGTATCCTTGATACTTGTGAATCACACTAACTACATTCGAGATGTATTTTGAAATACATATACATAGTAAGAGAGGCAAGCGAGATAGATGAAGAGACGAACGAGAGCTGAGGCTAAGTATATCTCAAATATATGTGAATCTACTTTGATACAATATATCTCAAATAAATCACACTTAATCTTTTACTCCATGCGTCCAAGATGCATGTATTTAGGGATCAAAATCTAACACAAATAGTAATTTTGAAATAAAAAAATGTTTAATTAGACTCTAAAATAATGAAATTTGTGTTGTTCGCCTTTTTACATTCTTATCATTTCAAAAACAATTTTATACAATACTACAAATAGTACTACTTTTTATTTTTTGAAATTTTTGACGTATTCATTTCTAAAAAAGTTTTCTCCATTTATATACCTTATGCTATCACTTTAATTTTTTTTTCTTTTATTAAAAATGATCTGTACAAGAATTTAACACATCGTACATGATTAAGTAATTGGTATATATACATTGACTGTGCCAGGACTTCAATTATTGAGATAGATGAACAAAACGTAGATCATATATATCAAATCAATAATTGCATGACGCATGTTTGTAATTTTGCAAAATACTTAACCACCTTCAAGTAAAAAAACAAATGAGGTTTACATATATATATATGTATATTATTCACGTTAGCAGATGTAGTTTGGTCTAAGTCTGAATTTAAAATCCTATTCGAGTACCTCGATTACATGGATTTTTTGAGAGAATTTGATATTTAATATTCATGATCAGTAGGTTAGTCAACAATATGAGAAATTGACAGCTTGGCAGCCATATATGTCATAGTTATATTATATTATAATAATGAAGGCAGGGTTCAAAAACAGGCAGAAAATAATAATAAAAAAATGTCTTTATGTTCTGTTTTGAATTTTACTGGTTGAAATAGGTTGCAAGTTGTGTTAAATGCCGTTTTGGAAAACACTGCGCACAAGGAAAAATGCTTAGGATAGTACAACTCTTTTTTTCTAAAAGAAAATCAATGATTGGACACTTTAATTCTGGACTCTGAATTAAAAGGGAAAAAAATATATACTTGTGGAAAATCGACGATCAATTTGGTAGACGTAAATGTGTGGTCATGTGGACGATATATCGAGAATCTCGAATATTGTTATGTGAATTATAGTAATAAGCTACGTGAAGCTTAATTAGTTGAAGGTGAAGACACGTGAAGTATATGGTGATGGCCTTATGAAAATTAATTAGAGGGGGAAACTCGTAGATCATGATATATATGATAGGTTTTGCAAAATTTTTGAGTGTTCTCAAAAAACCTTTCATTTGAGAAATTATATCATTTGTTTCATTTTACTTGAAATTAGTAAAGCTTTCATGTCAGTTACGATATGCATATTGTATCTCCAAGTTAAGGTAAATCGAATGATAATCTATTTAATTTGTTAAAGTTAAATAAATGTCTGAAATTTTCTGAACAAGTCAAATAAGGAATGTAGAAAATAATAGTGGTAATTATTATAAACTAAATCATATAAACGGATGTCTAAACCACCCTAACCTACTAATCTCACTTAATTAACATATAAGATATTTACGATGGGAGAAACTTTGCCTGTCATTATCATATACTTTTTATATTTGCCAATTGTGATCTTCCTATAGTATATAACTCAAACTTAGGTATCTGATTAGCTGGCTACAACGATAATGATTTGTTATTTATCCCCAGACAGAAAGTTGGTCACTTAAACATAGATATACTTCGAACGTCACACAAATATATGACAAAGATGACAAAATCCCAAAATTAAAAATATGTATATGAAAAAAACATTTCACTTTATTAAATTAAGTAATATATAGAATCCAAAAAGTATTCAAATACAAGTCTAACTCAACAACTAAAGACTGCTTATGGCAAGTAGAAGATTTTTTTCATATAATAACATATGTTAATTAATTACTTAGGAACGATAATGACTTCTAGCTAGCAAGCCCTAATCTCTTAATTAATAACAAATAATTAATTAATACATATAGGGCAGACTCATAGAGAGGAAGACTCCTGTTATGCACTAGCCGGAGACCACTAAACTTAATCACAGTCGATAGCTCGAATTCACTTATTTGAAATTTTGAATGCATGTTTATAAGCAAGAATGTCTGAGAGATGGATCGTCGTCGTGTAAAAGAATTTTAGAGTAGAGAGCAGTGGAGAGCAAGAGAGCAATGATGACTAAAACTGAGAGTGATGATAGAGTTAGCATTATGGTGTTTGGCACTTTTCCTTTGACCTCTATTGCATATTTTGTGGATGCCAATGCTAGTAGTGTTACTGGATATGAATATGCCCACCATGCCAAGTTGAATTTTCTCATTGATTTCTTGAAGAGACTTGGCCTGCATACCTAAAAAGTTGAACAAAAAAAAAAACAATAATTATAATCAAGAGCAAATTCAATAACAAAAATTTTACGAATTCGAGATTTTAGAACAAATTATTTTCTAACACATGTATAAGATTATGTTTTGACTAGATTATTAAACTCGACCGAACACTAATGTTATATTCAACCTGATTTGTCATTACATTGAATAAATAGATTAAAAAGTCAATTTAAAGTCATTCAAAGAAAATAGTCGATGATATATTTTATTTATTATATATGTGCACAAAATTTGTATGTGATATATTTAATATTTTTGACCAAACCATGCACATATCTAAAAAGATTTGATCAAATCTTTTTGATGAAATTGTGGATCTAGTAGACTAACAAGTGAGAGTCGTCTTGATCACGGCATGTACGGCTCGTACAAGAAGACATGAATACTTAAATAGCAACGTTAATATTTTTATAATATACAAAAAGACAAAAACAATGAAATTACAAGTTGATTTTAAAAGAAAACTATGTGGGGAAACAATATTATTATTATTATTATTATTATAATTATATTCCTATAGAACACATACGTAGACTTGAAGACAAAGTTGTTGTAAAGTCAATTTCATCTATTGCACATGCAAGGGATAGAGAGATATTCCAACGTAGGCTTGAAACAACAACAACAATAATAATAATGATAATAATAATAATAATAATAATAATAATAATAATAATAATAATAATAATAATAA
>JAABOM020000084.1:27443134-27454112 GCA_011800125.2 Solanum clarkiae | reverse complement strand
CTAATCTTGGATTCAACTCATATATCCTATACAGAATTTTATATTATAAATGTAATCTGACTTGTTATAGCATATTATCTATTTTTTATGTTGTTCAGACTCTGCATATCAAATTTTTTAAAATTAATGTATTTTTAAAGAATTTGACATAACTGCGATATTGAAAGTGAAGAGTTTGCGCAACTTAATCTATTTTATTATTCAAATAATATTAAAATTATACTAACAAATTTAAGCATATAAATAAAATTTGAACTCTAAACTTCTATAGACTATATAAAAGAACAAAAGAAAATATACACAATCAGATCTTTCAATGATAAAAAGATAATCAATTCTCTCTATTTAATGAGTTAGATTTAATTATAAATATTGACTTTGTATTATTTTAACATGTCATATCAAATAAACTAGCTTATTTTCAGCTTACTAATCGACTTTTTATGAACAGATAAATGAATCACCTTTTAAACAATTCGATAGTACATAGAGTATAAGATTTATTTTACACTTGTTGATAAGTAAGATTTCATTTTAATTAGTTTTTCTCAAATTTTTTTTGCTAAAAAACGAATAATTTTTTATGCAATTTTACCAGTGACGTAAAGAGGAACAAGGAGAGAAAGAAGAACATCTTCGAAGCAGTATCGAAGCTTCCCGTAATTGCTGCCCAAGCCAAGCTAGCCATACTTGGAGCCGCCGAGAACAAGAAGAAAACCGGCCGCAACATAGCCGGTAACCGGTTACTTCCCGATAACCTCTGATACAACGTAACAAAAAGGACCAAATAATGAACCAACCCCAATGAAAACAAGAAAACCGAAACCTCCTGCCAGCCCATTTTAGCCGCGGCTCGAGCCCCGACTAAGTTCCCAATGACCGATAAATGGCTCGTCGGGTTAGCCACGGCTGTTAAGAACCGTTTCCCCTTAGTGAACCATTGTCCATATATTTTTACATCCAAAACTACAACAGGAACCGCAAAAACCCACCAAAGACCTTTGTAACCGATATTTTTTGGAACTACCATAAAAGGGTAGGATTCGAGTAAAATGAGCCATGAAATCCAAGGGGCAAAAAGGTAATTCACACCAACATGATGTAAAAACTCCCTTTTAACCAAATTAAATCGAAAAATACACTTCAAGAGGTAGAGTAAAGAAAGTAGAACAAGAATCAGTAAAGCAAAGGACCATAGGAAAATTAGAACAGGACGATAGATCATTTGAGGGACATGGTGTAAGAATTTCGTTTGATTATTAGTTGGATCGAGAAGTGTTTTCCATAATAAAGTTTCGCAACACAAAGATAGGCTTATTCTGAAATAGCCTGCATGAATCCTCGTTAGTATTGAGGATACTACGAATCGTAGTCCAATGAAAGCAAGAAGACTATGATCATCTTCTCGCTTTTCTGAAGAGAGAGGAGAATCATCGATTGTAATATTAATATTTGGTATAGTATTTCGATTTTCAGACTCATGAGTATCAGGTGTGAGAATTATTTCATCTAATACTGGGATGATTCTCATCGACATATTTGGAGTTATGGAGTTAATTGTATCTTGTTAGAGATTAATATAGGGGAGAGATTGATAATGGGACAAATTAAGATTAAAGTAAGTGCAAATTGGGTTAGCTAGATGCTAATGGAGACAAATGAATTAATTAAAAAGAGTACGAAATCAAAATTTCCATCTAATTAGCTGGAGGTACATGTAGGCAGGTGCAAACTGAGTTTATATTATTTGTGTTGTAAGATTCATGAGTTTAATTTCTGCACCAATGGTTCTAAAATAATAAAATATATTTTACATTGTAGGATTATTAAAAAGGATTAAAGTCTTACGTATAATTGTTATATATGTGTGGATTCATATTGTTTGATATTTTCAACGCGAAATATATAAGCTTATATGTATGTAGAAATTTACTAAAAAGAGTAATAGTACTTTCAAGTTTCAAAATATTGAATATCATAGTCCGCACCTACTACAATATAAGTATATATTATAGTGTTAATTTTTTTAAGAACAAGGAAAATCTGCAGTCGCTATTCTTTGGGTGCGCATAGGGTAAATCACTGTTTCTATGCAACAGCTTGCAAATCATATAAGAGAGGTAACCTTCACTAGGCAAATCCGATATAACGAGCTCGAACCAGAAGATAAATCCTTGGTTTTCGCTCATAAGGGGTTTCAAATTTGAGATCTCTAAGATAAAAAATGTTGATCTTTTGAAGCTCGAAAGTTTCTAATTATTGTTTCTGTTCTTTTAAATCGTGAAATGATCCATTGTATGAGTAATTCAACAAGGGGTTGTGTTTTTGACACCTATTTTTTTAACTTTTTTTAAAAAAAGAAAAAGAGTAAGAAAGTATAAATATCAGCATTCCACTTTGTGGTTGATGAGTATACAGGTATACATCGTTTATTATGTAATTTCATTTTATTTTATATTTGTCAATTTTTATACGTTTCAATATTTACTTGTTAATAGCTTAGTACTATGATTTACATTGTTGGAAAAACAATAATTTTAGGAGGACCCAAAGAAAAAACAATTCATGACTCAAATCAGCCCATTGGACAAGTATTTCGGTCCAATGCCAATTGGACTAACAGAACGAGAGGACGCAGCCCAAAAATCAGCCCATGGGCAATCTTTGTCAACTTTTTTCTCCCATAGCAATCCGTCCAAGCTGGTTTTCCCTCAGCAATGATATTATTTAGCCTTCTCTTCTTCTTACTAATATACTAAAAAAATAAAAGAAACTTTCTGTAGTCTTGAGGAATTTTCGCATATAGTTACTTAAAAATATTTTAAGTATGCTCTATATTTATAATTTGTATAATTACATTTTGTAACTATAGTATAATTCATGTAACGTTTGTATATGCTTGTATAATTGGCTATACAATCTGCAGTATTTATATATTTAGTTATACAATTTGATTCACACACAACATTTATAAAAGTCGCACAAATTATACAACTCAAATTGTAGTTACTAATAGATGTGTACAGCAAGCCATAACTAATTCAAACTATAGTTATGTTAGCTAATTAACTATTATATGTTTGCTTATCCGCGTGATTTTTCCTAAAATAAATTACTCCGTATGTTTGTATTTTTGAAGTTTAAATTTATATAATAAAGTAAGGAAAGTGTATATTTTGCATTAGAAGGAAAAGGGTGGGGGTCATTGAATTATTGATCTCCAATACATAGTTTCACCTAAGCTTTATCCTAGTCACAGTGAAACAAATCCGCTCGAGCCTCCTCTCGCCCCCGCCGTAGCGGCGGTTGATGTTGGGGCAGAGATTTATCCAATTCACTCGTTGAGACCTAATTCGATCTTCATAGAGTTCTCAAGATATTTTCTTACGAAGTTTTGTTATTCCATTACTGAAATGGTTATGTTTCAATTTAATGAATTCACATAGAATAATCACAAATTGAAGTAAAAAAATACATTGCACAATCATGATTAAGTATAATAACAATATGTCTTTTTTATTGATCAGTATGATATAAACAATCTATCATCAAAAATTCCAGTTTGAGGAGTTAATCACTTAATCTTACACCAAAAATAATATAAAAATAAAGTTTTTTTTATCTTCTCACTCAATGTTCGAAGTTCGTATTCGAGTCCTAACTAAATTTGATCGTATATTGCAAGATCTATTCGAGGTTGACACCTTAATAGAATTTTCTCTATATCCACGCTCAAATCGGAGATCTCTTATTGAGGGTGAAGTAATCTCGCGACTCCACCACAATTTATATTAATAAATAATTTTTTTCTCACAAGTAAAAATAATTTAAATCATTAAAAAGAATATATATATATATATATTTTTTTTTTCTTTTTTTTCCTTTTAGTAAATTTTTTTGTTTCTTAGCACAAATGGATCTTACAGCTGGGACCCGTAGATCCACCAGCAATTAACATTGATTTCTATTTTCTATTTCTCCTTACTAGCGTTTTTTTTTCCTTCTGTCAAACTTCCGATCTACACCTCTTTCTCTTCCCCAATTTCTTAACGCACACTAAAAACACACACACAGAGACAACTTCCCTTTAACATACGCACTCTCCCTTTTCTCCCTTCACCGATCTTCATACGAAATGCAGTTTTCCGATCAGATCTGAGGTGAATTTGATCTCTAAATCCAGTTAGGGTTTCAGATACGTACCAAAATTAGTTCCTTTTATTGAGCATTTGATTGATTCGGCGGTGGAGATAAGAGGAATTCATTTTTTGGAAAGATGTTGACGAAGTTCGAAACGAAGAGTAATCGAGTGAAAGGACTCAGTTTTCACAGCAAAAGGCCATGGATCTTAGCTAGCCTTCATAGCGGTGTGATCCAGCTTTGGGATTATCGTATGGGAACTCTCATTGATCGATTTGACGAGCATGACGGACCTGTTCGTGGCGTTCATTTTCATAAGTCTCAGCCTCTGTTTGTATCCGGAGGTTTGATTTCACCTTTTTCTCATTTATTTCAATGTTCTGTTGCATAGTTTTTCTTATTGGTGCTATTGATTTCATAATTGAGTGATGGAGTGTGGATCTACTGATATGTGTTGATGAATATGCGTGTGATTTGTGAAATCAAAATGCTGTTTTGGCCGAATAAGTGAAATTCCCACTGAGAATTTGTTTCTGCACTAGTTTGGTAGTTTTTCTTTTTTAGTTTATTTGATCTGTGTAATCAATGACATCGGCTAGTGTATATCACTCACATTGTGTATTCCTATGAATCTGAAATGTTGTAACATATATGTGATTTTAGTACTGTTCTTGTATATTCTAGATCAGGTGGAATGACTCATGAATCATAGAAAATATAATGTGATCTCGTTTTTAGTCTTCTCCATCATTGAACTTCTTTAGAAGAGGCATAATTAGTTCTTTTTTGACTGAAGGCTCCAGTGGCATTTTGTTTACTCATAGGCTACTGAGTGTTTAAATCAAAACAAATTTTATAGAGTTATTTCTTTCATGTTGTTTGTATCTTTTCTGTTTCTAGAAGACCAAATAATTGATGACATTGTCAAAATAGAGCTCCTATGTACACTAGAGGATCAATTCTTAAGCCCATATTTATATTGATGATTGGTAAACTGTATGGATGTGATGTATAGTTCTGCAAGTTCTGCTGCCTTAACAAATTTTTCTATCATCCCTGAGGCAAATAAATAAATGAAAATTAAAAGCAGATGTTTGACAGAACTACATGTCACTGTGCTCATCTTTGACTTGTGATGTTTCTAAGCTAATATGTCTTTGTGCACTTGCATAGTTGAAATCCTGTATTGTACTGTTCTTAGTATTTTTAAACTCTTGTAACTTGTTTGCTGCAGGAGATGACTACAAGATAAAGGTCTGGAATTATAAGCTGCATCGGTGCTTATTTACTCTGCTTGGACATCTTGATTATATTCGCACTGTCCAATTTCATCATGAATATCCCTGGATTGTCAGTGCAAGTGATGATCAGACAATCAGGATATGGAACTGGCAGTCTCGCACTTGTATATCTGTCTTGACTGGGCACAACCATTATGTGATGTGTGCCTTATTTCATCCCAAAGAGGACTTGGTTGTCTCGGCATCTCTGGATCAGACTGTTCGGGTCTGGGATATTGGTGCTCTAAGGAAGAAAACTGTTTCTCCTGCTGATGACATCTTGCGCTTGAGCCAGATGAATACAGACTTCTTTGGTGGAGTAGATGCTGTTGTGAAGTATGTCTTGGAGGGTCATGATCGAGGGGTTAACTGGGCTTCCTTTCACCCTACACTGCCCCTAATTGTGTCTGGCGCGGATGATCGCCAGGTGAAAATCTGGCGGATGAATGGTATGCTCTGAAACCTTAAAAGCTTTTTGAATCCCAGCCATAAATGTTTTCTCACTTATCTGTTGAAGCTTTAGCACTAAGTTCAGTTTTTTGCTATTTGGCTTATTTATTTTTTATATATCATTTTAGCTATAGTAAGAACTTTTTGGTTGTCCACTTAGCCAGAGAATAGAATATTCAAATTTGTAGAACCTTGTCAGTTAACATTAAACCGTGTGAGCTAGGAACTCCTTATTCAGCTAAAACTGGTGTACATTGCTATGTCTGAGCTATTGCGTTGTAGCAGCTTGCATTTATCTCCAAAGCTTGGTGAAGCTATTAGACTCATGCTGAACCATAGTTTCTGGGTACCACAAAGAAATGAGTGTTTTACTTAATTGTTTTATGCTCAGGAAATCATACCTGCTGCTTCAGATTGGATTAGGCTGTCTGCTTTTAGAACCTTTTAGACATTTGAATGTTTTTGTTGATCTTCTCAGATTACTATGACCAGACTATACACTGCTAATTGTGTTTTGATGTTTCTAGATACAAAGGCCTGGGAGGTGGACACATTGAGAGGCCACATGAACAATGTGTCTTGTGTTTTGTTCCATTCTAGGCAAGATATTATTATTTCAAATTCAGAGGATAAGAGCATTCGAGTGTGGGATGCTACAAAAAGGACTGGTCTCCAGACTTTCCGCAGGGAGCATGACAGATTTTGGATCCTTGCCGCTCATCCTGAGATGAATCTTCTTGCAGCTGGTCATGACAGTGGGATGATAGTGTTCAAGTTGGAGAGAGAACGCCCTGCTTTTTCTGTGAGCGGTGATTCTTTGTTTTATGTGAAGGATCGTTTTCTCCGTGTATATGAGTATTCAACTCAAAAGGAGAATCAGTTGATACCAATTAGAAGGCCTGGTTCAAGCAGTCTGAACCAAGGTCCACGAACGCTTTCTTACAGTCCTACTGAGAATGCTATTTTGATCTGTTCGGACATTGATGGGGGCTCCTATGAACTATACACTATACCAAAAGACACTTACGGTAGGGGTGATACAGTCCAAGATGCTAAAAGGGGAACTGGAGGATCAGCAGTTTTTGTTGCTCGGAACAGGTTTGCAGTGCTTGAGAAGAGCACAAATCAAGTCCTGGTAAAAAATCTGAAAAATGAGATTGTTAAGAAAAGCCCACTTCCTACTGCTACCGATGCAATATTTTATGCTGGCACGGGAAACTTACTGTGCAGGGCAGAGGACAGAGTTGTTATCTTTGATCTGCAGCAGAGAATTGTTCTCGGAGAGCTGCAGACACCTTTCATCAGGTATGTCGTTTGGTCATCTGACATGGAAAGTGTTGCTTTGCTTAGCAAGCATTCCATTGTAATAGCTGATAAAAAGCTTGTGCACCGTTGCACTCTTCACGAGACAATTCGTGTCAAGAGTGGTGCCTGGGATGACAACGGGGTCTTCATTTATACAACACTTACCCACATCAAGTACTGCCTTCCCAATGGTGATAGTGGAATCATCAAAACCTTAGATGTCCCAGTCTACATCTCTAAGATCTATGGAAACACTATTTTTTGCTTGGATCGAGATGGGAAGAACCGTCCTATAATTATTGATTCAACTGAATATATTTTCAAGTTGGCCCTGCTTCGAAAGAGATATGACCAGGTTATGAGTATGATAAGAAACTCAGAGCTTTGTGGTCAAGCCATGATTGCCTATTTGCAGCAGAAGGGTTTTCCTGAGGTTGCTCTTCATTTTGTCAAGGATGAGCTTACTCGTTTCAACTTAGCACTTGAAAGTGGGAACATTGAGATAGCTCTTGAATCTGCTAAGAAGCTTGATGAGAAGGATCATTGGTATAGGCTTGGGGTGGAGGCCCTTCGGCAGGGTAATGCAGGTATTGTTGAATATGCCTACCAGAAGACGAAGAACTTTGAGAGGCTCTCTTTCCTTTATCTAATAACAGGAAACCTGGATAAATTATCAAAAATGATGAAAATTGCTGAGGTAAAAAATGAAGTTATGGGTCAATTCCACGACGCCTTGTACCTTGGTGATGTTCGTGAGCGCGTTAAGATTTTGGAGAATGCTGGTCATCTTCCCCTTGCATACATCACAGCTAATGTCCATGGGCTGAAGGATACTGCTGAACGTCTTGCAGAAGAACTGGGTGGTAACGTTCCGTCAATGCCAAAGGAGAAGAAAGCATCTCTCTTGCAGCCCCCAACTCCCATTTTGGGTGGGGGAGACTGGCCTCTGCTGATGGTCACAAAAGGGATATTTGAAGGTGGTTTGGATGCTACAGTCAGGGGTGGGCATGAGGAGTACGAAGAGGCTGCAGATGCTGATTGGGGTGAGTCACTGGATATTGGTGAGGTGGAAAATCTGCAGAATGGGGATATCAGTATGGTGCTGGAGGATGAAGAAGGAAAAGAAGAAAATGACGAGGAAGGAGGATGGGATCTTGAGGATTTGGATCTGCCACCTGATACTGACACACCAAAGACTGCTTCCAATGCTCGCTCTTCTGTTTTTGTTACCCCAACCCCTGGCATGCCTGTCAGCCAGATTTGGGTCCAAAAATCATCTCTTGCTGCAGAACATGCAGCTGCTGGCAATTTCGATACTGCTATGCGGTTGCTGAGCCGTCAACTAGGGATTAAGAACTTCTCTCCATTAAAGCAATTGTTTGCTGATCTTCATATGGGAAGCCACACATATCTGCGTGCCTTCTCCTCTGCACCAGTTATCTCTTTGGCAATTGAGAGAGGTTGGAGTGAGTCAGCTAGTCCCAATGTGCGGGGTCCACCTGCCCTTATCTTCAATTTCAGTCAGCTGGAAGAAAAACTTAAAGCTGCCTACAGAGCCACTACTACTGGGAAATTCTCTGATGCTCTTAGATTATTCCTGAGCATTCTTCACACCATTCCTTTGATTGTGGTTGAATCAAGACGAGAGGTGGATGAGGTCAAGGAATTGATTATCATAGTGAAGGAGTATGTTTTAGGCTTGAAGATGGAGGTCAAGAGGAAGGAATTGAAAGACAACCCTGTTCGTCAGCAAGAGTTGGCTGCGTACTTCACGCACTGTAATCTGCAGCTTCCACACTTGAGACTTGCGTTACAGAATGCTATGTCCATCTGCTATAAGGCAAACAATCTTAGCTCAGCAGCCAACTTTGCCAGGAGACTATTGGAGACCAATCCAACCAATGAAAGCCAAGCGAAAACAGCCCGCCAGGTTCTTCAAGCAGCTGAGAAAAATATGAGAGATGCTACGGAGTTGAATTATGACTTCAGAAATCCGTTCGTGGTCTGTGGCGCTACATATGTCCCTATATACAGAGGCCAGAAGGATGTCACTTGCCCTTATTGTTCAACTCATTTTGTTCCATCCCAGGAAGGACAGCTTTGTACTGTTTGTGATCTTGCAGTTGTAGGAGCAGATGCCTCTGGCTTGCTTTGCTCACCTTCACAGATCAGATAATTTCAGTTTTTCAAATCAGCTCTTTTGGCCATCGTTTCAGAAGCTTTCGTTTCTACTTTAGAAGTTAGGGATGAGTATTGACAGACCTGCTTTTGATCGGATTGTACCTCTGGTTTATATTTGTTTTGATTTTTGCAATAGTTTTATGAACTTAATTGTCCTCCTTTATAAGTTTTATGGTTACAATTTTGATTGTAATAAAGTATCATGTAAGTCTTTAAGTTGGACCAATTCTTTGAAGCGTGCTCACCTAGTCTCACACACGTGTCTTAAGTCATAGAACCCCGAGGATGTGAAACTTTTGGATTGCCTTTGGTAGTTTGACTTGGAAGGCTGAAACAGAAACTCGCGGAACTCTGGTATTGTGAAGTCATCCTTTCCTTTCATTTGGTGTGAATCATTGCTCGTTTAGACAATAGTAATGGACTCATGGTGATCATTGGCAGTGTGGGTAAACTTACCGTCCATTGGATTATAAGAAAATATAGTTCGATGTATTCATTTGACGTGGTTAAACTAACCATGCTAGTTTCCAAGAGCTATGCTGAACTAGCTAATGAATATATATTATGGTGGATTCGTGGTCAATTTTTATCTTAAGAAAACCCAAACAAAATGATTGATATCTGTGTATTTATCAGTAAGTAAATATTTGGACCGCGCAAAACAGGCTGCGGTTGGGCCAAGAAGTTTAAGTCCGTGTTCACCTTGAAACCCATGGACTTTATCTGGGCTATCGAGTCCTCATTCACCAATTTTTTTTTTCGAACAGATAGTAAATTTTCTTTAGATATTCGAATTATTTCTTTTTAATGGCAGACCACATAATTCTTCATACTATAGTTGTTAATTAGATCTTCTGACCAACAATTTCCCAAGCACTGGTCATATATTGAAGCATCACTTTTGCTGTTTTCTTCACTCAATTTAAATTTGATGGTATGATAAGTTTGTTTCACTTATGGATTGGTACGCAATAATTTTATGTTGGGCTTATTTTATCCAACCCAACATGACTCATGTTTGAAGTAATCTCAAATTGATGCAATACGAGCCCAATTGAGCCCATTTTTAATCTCTACTGTTTTTGAGATGGCAAAATTAGTTAGGCGAGTATCCTTTTTTAATAAATCATTACTGATTTTACGGATATTTTTTTATCTATTAATATTTATAGCAATACTATGATAATTTTGTACTTGTATTAAAAGAAAATTATGTATGCAGTAGAAATGTATTATAAGTGTTTAAAAATGTATTCTGTATATTTGGGAAAAAAATGACACAATATGCATTAAAGTGCGTGATAAATGTGGTATCTATGAAGAACATTTGTACTCCCTCTGTCATCTTTACTTGATCCCTATACTATTTTGGGATGTCCAACAATACTTGTCCAGACGTAGCTCCCTTCGTTTTTTGGGGGGTGTGAAGCAGTGTCAAACCAAAATAACCAACAAGCATTAGCTCTCCCTGAAAAGGAGGTGATCCAGCCGCACCTTTCAGTACGGCTACCTTGTTACGAAGGAAGCTTTGAGCTCATATTGGTCAATGGGTTGGGAACGGGAATTGAACTCTATGAGATCGAATCTCCTGTTGTTCCTCAGTAGCTCAGTGGTAGAGCGGT
>JAABOM020000084.1:27400508-27419958 GCA_011800125.2 Solanum clarkiae | reverse complement strand
AAATTATAAATATGTTAGTATGATTTAATTTATTTTATATTATTAAAAAAATATTATATTGATTAAAATAATAATAATAAGATTCATAATAATATACAATATTAAAGATGAAGAGTTAAATAGAGAGGGGGAGAGAGAAAAGGAAAAAAAAACAGATAGAAAAGGACGCAGAAATAAAGAAAGAAAAGAAAGTAAAGAGAAGAGAAAGAGAAAGAGAAAAAGAAGAAGAGGAAGAAAGAGAACGATGTTATTGCAATTTATTGATAAATTATGCTATAGATTGTAATAAAAAGAAAACATCCTAAAAAAGTGTAATATTTGATATGTAATATATCATTTACGTAAATACTCCTTAATTGTATGAGAATCCTCACTTCATAAAGTTATTATACCCTTCCCCCAGGCCCATAAAAGAAAAGGCCGCACTGACCCATTTTGTTCCTGCAGCCCAACTAAAATCCAAAATGGAAACTACACACAAATAGACTCAACTATTAGTTATTATGTCTTTTCTTTAGTCGTCTTTTTTTCTATTACTATTTTACTTTGCTTCACTTGAGTCAAGAGTCTTTCGAAAAAAAATTTCTACCTCCAAGAGGTTGATGTAAAGTGTATGTACACTCTACACCTCTTCAAACTTCATTTTGCGTGATTTCACTGGACATGTTATTTAGTTGTAAAGTTTGTTTCATAAAATTGTTACGGTTTTTTTTATAGGGATGTTGTATTCTGCCACAAGCCCACGGCAACACAGTCGGCATAGATAAAAACTCTTATGGGCCCAATTCACTTTATATTTCTATGTAGAAGCAATGGAATCATGTCATTTGCACTTTTCTCTTTAATTTATGCCCCTAGAAAAAAATAATTTTTCATTGAGAATAAGTTATTTTTGTATCGTAATATTTCGCAAGTGGCATAACTTTAGTTTCTAAAAGATTTATGGTCCACTAGCATAAGTTTGATTACTAAAAGGCAAAAGTTGAAAACAAAAGCCTATTTGAAATGCAAAAATTAAAGACCAGTACATTTAAAAGACAAAACTGCATTTTTTTGAACGCAGTACAATGTAGCATCACGAGTTGGACTTCCTATTAGGTTGATGCAGTACAATGTAGCACCACGAGACTCTAATATATTTGGGAAGCATCACCAAATTCTTAGGAAGATTCATGAAACAGAAAACACTTTGAGCATTCAATATTGTTACAAATAACTTTAGAATTCCAACTTCAATTTTGCAGTATAAACTACAGATACAAATCCCAGTACATGGGTCATAGTTTGAGGAACAATGATTAAGTGCTGAGGAAATCTAAGACACGAGTTCACAATACATTACTGACCGACATATTTACACATACTAAGATAATGGCAGAAACATCCTTGATCAGAGACGGCATTATTGGGATAAATTCATCTTAAAGATTAGGATTAGTAGTATGGGTGGCAGTCACAGTAGAGACCATGGCATCAACTCCACAGATATTGTGACCCCTGCAGATCTTGTAATATCCGTGTTCTCCCCAGTTCTCTCCCCAAGAATTCTTGATGATCCAGTAAGGCTTTTCCTTGAGACGGATAGGAGCAAATCCAGCAGAACCATAACCCACCAGGAGGACACCATGATCCTGACGCTTGAGGCAAATCAGTGGGCACGAAACTCCTCTCATGTATGTCTGCATCCAAGCAGCATTGATCCCCACTGCATTTTACAAAGGAAGTCGTTAAGTTTTCTGGTTGTCTCTCATTCACACTAGCAAAAGCTTCAACTTAAGCCTTTAGTTTATTATGATAGCTACATTACCTGCAAGAGGGCCATGTTTAACCAGGTTAGCAGCAATTTGGTCTTCATCAAGACCTATTACACTGAAGTTAGCTACAGAGGCAGCAATTTTGCTCTTGTCAAAGTGGCATTTGCCATCCCTGCCAGTGTAAGGATAGTCTTTCTCCCGTTGGAGACCTCCAGCTTTCAGGGTATACTCAAAGGCAGTAGTCATAAGACCACCATTGCAACCTGCATCACACTCACTCTTTTCCTCCGCGTCACACTGCAAAAGGAAATTTCTTTTATTTAAGAGAATCAGGGTGAAACAAATATATATGTATTTAACAGAAGAAAAAGGCTATATCAGATACACACAGTTAGCCTCAAGGATTATTGACTGTTCAGTATCAACTCAATTCTCTATTGGGCTCATTTGTCTTTCTATGTTGCATCAAAAACCATTAAATTCTTAAACCGCCAGATGATCCATTATAAAGAAATAAAGAACATAGAACAATCCTATTTCTTCAGTTAGCCAGGTTAGCAGCAAAAGTTATAATTTTTCATCTTTTCCTACAGAATTAAAACGCAAATAGTTTACTCTTCGTCGCAGATAACTAGCTTTGGCAAGAAAACTCAAATGATATAGACTTTCGCACAACATTTACCCATTATATATCCCTTTTCAAGAAAATTAACCCAAATAATTTGAGATTTGAGTCTATTCAAAGAAGGTAAGAGACCATTTTAATTAACTGGCAGATGAGAGAACCAAAAAAAAAATAGAACAATTCTATATTCTTTTGCCTAAAGCTCCCCAGAACCAATTGTACAAACACCTAAAAAATGTAAAGTTTAATCCTTTTCCAGTTAATAAACCCTTTCCAACAGATGGAATTTCAATTCAAATGATAGCTAATCCGTAAACCCTTTCAAATGTAAGTATATTATACAGAGCTAAGCATATGATAAAAGCAACATGACTAATATGTAAAGCAACACCAGCGAAACACCATTAATTGCACTTAAACATAGATATAGATACTAATCAATATTGAACTGTTCAAATTTAGAAAGTCGACGGCAAGAGCAATACTGACCTCATGGTCACAGTCCACAAGCTGCTGTTCACTAAGGCTCACCAGCTCTCCAGTCGCCAAAAAGTGAGCTCCTTCCAGTGCTCCTGTCGTACTGAACGACCAGCACGAGCCGCATGAGCCCTGTAATAGTCAAATTCATCCATCGGTAAATACAAAATAATCGGAAGAGAGAAACAAAAACAGAAACTCAATTATTCACATAAAAACAAATACCATATCTATATTAAATACCTGATTTTTAACACCGGTGACGGCGCCCTTCTCACGCCAGTCAAACTCCTCCGGAAGATCGTTAGTCGGGAGGATCGGAGCTTTCTGAGCGTTAAGCTTAGGTCGAGGCTTGTGAAGTCCAAGGTAAGTCCGGCGAAACTCCGACGGAGTCAGATCGGAGAATTGCGTAATACCGTGCTCAGCAGTAGGGTCAAGGAGCTGGTGACGCCTTGCACGGCGGAGATTAGCCTTGAACACCTTCAATCTACGGTCATGTTCCTCCTGAGAAGCATAGATCTTTCCATACTTTGACTTGAAAAGTGAGAAATGATGCTCGGCGTTTAACATATGGTTGTCATCGGCTTCCGATACGACTTGCCGGATCAACGGATCGTCGTCGGAGAAAGCAATCGCCGACGAGAAAAGCGCGAAAGCGAGAAGAGATAAGAGAAAAAGACGATCCATCGGACAAATAATAATAAAAAGAAGAATGAAGAAGAAATGAATGTGGATATTTTCTCCTTTCCTCTTTAGCTACTCGAGTATATATTGGCTCCGAGAACATGGTTAGGTATGTGAGTTAGCCGTTGAGATGATGACACGTGTAATTGTCGCCTCATGATACGTGTGCTCATGGTAGCTATATTTCACAAATTTATTTTGAAATCCGATTAAATATGCATTTAATAAATGTATTTTTATTATTTTATTGTATTCTATTCATTTTTCTCTCCATAGTTCATGTTAAGTAAATTAAAAAGTATGATATTGTTTGACTCACTTTTAATTTTTTGATCTTTTTTTTTAAATTATTTTTGTTGAAAGCGTGAGTAATTAAGAAATTCATTAAAAACATAAATATAAAAAAAATGAACAATGCTCTTGAATTTTAACAAATTCACTTATTTTTTTATTAAAAAATTAATAATTTATTTAATATGAATGGACTATTTTATATTTATTTATGCTCCAAGTTGATGATAGGAATATTTTTTGCAAAAAATAAATAACAAAAGAGAGGTTGCTTCCACGGTAGCTAATAAGTTAAGATAGGGTATAAAAATATCTATTTATATCTTTTTCATGGAGACCATTTCTGGGACCCACATTTGATTTTAATAACAATATTCTTGCCTTATCTTAAAAAAATTAAATGCTCGTAAAAAAAATAAATCTTTCCTAATATTCTTTTTCAAAGATGAAGGTTTATTTGAAATTGTCAGTATAAAAATCGAAATTTGCGGGTCAACAAATGTAAAATAGGATCTCTAGTGAATGAGATCCAATTAAAATTAGAATAAATTTTATTAATATATAAATTTAGATATTAAAATACATTATTTTATTACAATTATGTCACAATATGTTGAAACATTTTTTTTTAAAAAAAATTTAAAGAGGATGGAACTCAGTTGATCTTAGCAAGTACTCAATATACACAAATGCAACCTAAGGTAGATAGTGGAAGAAAGATTGTTGGATAACTTCAATATTTTATTATATGTGAAACTAAATTATATAAATGAACTATTAATAAAATCAATAATTAAAAATGAATGACTTTGACTACTTAAAAAAATCTCTTGTTAAATCAGACGTAATTATCAAATTAAATGATTTTAATTGAGGTATCTTTTTCAAGAGGACTGAAAAATCTAAAGTGATCAGAAAGTTTGTGTGTAAAAGTCCAATATGACAAAAGCTCTCTAGCAAGGAAAAAAGAAAAAGTACACATCAGGCATGACGTACCATAAACTGCATTTGGACTGAGTAGTGGGCCAAATTAGAGAATACCTCGATTTCAAATTATTTGTCCCTTTTTTAAAGAGATAATTTTAATATATAATTTTAAAAATATCAAAAATTATATAAAATATATGGTGACTATACAATATAACTTGTCGAAAGTTATAAAAAATATAGATTTTACTATACAATATAGATTATTTGTACATGAGTTATATAATGAATATAAATTATGATACATTCAAAAATTGAATTTAGCTTGATTCTGTATAAAATATACACTCATTTCATGACTATAAATAGTAATGGATGATTATCTTTTTGATAATTACTTTAGTTGAATGGTCATCTATTGTAATTACCCTTTGTAAATATATTTCTTCTTGAGAAAATATGAATTAAGAGAGTTTTTGCCATTTGATTATTTTAGTTATATTTTAAAACATATGTTTTTTTTATTAACATAACAAATTACTTTAAGAAAAAACACAACCCAATTTATTTTTTTGAAAAAAATTTATAAAATAAGTAATTTGAGATAATTATTTATATATACGATAAATAATTTTAGACGGAGGCGAATAGTTTTTTTAATTGGAAAAAGGAGTGTTAACTGGGTAGCTAAATATCTCTGTCCAATTCATTACTCATCAACCACTTGTGTGTTATCCACTAGCCAGCAGCCAATCCAACACAATGAAACCCAAAAAAAGACAACATAAGCTGAGAGGTGCAAGACAAGGTAAGATGTTTCTTGAAAGACAGATTCTTGTTTCCCTTTCTTCTAGGAAAGTCTTTCATGCTATAGTTTTTCTTATGGAAAATGTTTGATTAGATATTAGGTGGATTAAAATGTATTGAGCTTAGGTACAGATTAAAAATTATTTTTTTTAAAGTTTAAAGAAATTAAATAATTTCATATTTTAGATTTTTATTAGTACAATTAAACAATACGTAACTTCAGATATTTGTTATAGTATATATTTTCTTGCAAAAAACATCAGAAATTCATTATAAAGTTGATAGTATAAATTTATCAAACTCTTTATATACCAAATAAAACTCCCGTAAATCTATTTTCAAGATCATTTGTTATTTTTATCTGTACAAATAAAGGTTATAGTTGTAATTATGACTTTGTATGATCTTCAAGGCTATGATTAGATTGGTTCACCTTTGGACACGAACACTATCCCATGAACGACAACGTTCAATCTAAGACAATATTGAGCGTTGATAGCTTGTAGTGAATAACACCATTGTGAAACCAACGAAGTTAAAAAAATTATGTCATTGAGCAAGTTATAATAACTATCTTATTCAAATTTTACATCCATTTTCGTTATACGAATGAGATAGCATTTCCTCAAGATGTGTTTAAGCAAATATTTTTCCATTTTCGTGTTTTTTTAGTGACTATATGCGAAAATTCCTTTTAGAAGCCTCGCCCAATACTTGTTCAAGCTAGTGGGCCGTTCCTGGGCCTGGTCCGAGAGCACAGTTTGGACTCCACGGCATTAAATTCGACCCGGATCCGATACCAATAGGGCCGGTTTCCATTTTCACACTTGGTGGAGTTGCACCTGAGGAGATTTCTCATTGCTGAAGAAGACAGAGGAAGAAGAAGACGATGGCAATGGCGGAAACAGTAATAAAAATCCGAATAGCGTAAACACGTAATGTTCAAATCATAGTTGATTCTCATTCAGAAGCTGAATTCGTTGTTTCTGCTGATCCGCTCCTCTCCGAGGACTCGACCTGTCCTCAAGTAATTACCTTTGATCTTTTCTCTGAGCGTATTCCTTCTGTATGCTTTAGAAGCTAACCTAAACATATTACTGTTTATGTACGTCTTCATTAATCTAAAATTGATTTTTTTTTGGTTCATCATAGTTCTCTTTTTGAATGAATTAGGTTGATTCTATCCCTTACAAATAGTTCGATATGTATAATCAAAGTATGTTGATTCGGCATAATCTTTTCACCTATGTCAATATTTTTATATTGTGACAACTCTCCCTAAAATTCTTAGCTCCGCCATTGCACTTACTACATTCATTTCTTTCGAGGATATTTATGTGTTTTATCTGAATTGCCCTTGGTCTTTGTTATCTTTGACATTTTTTTGCTATGAAATTTATGATGGAGATGGCAGAAACAAGATTCTGAGAATGTACACACGCTTTGTCTACATTGTGTGTTCTGTGGAACAGACAGCTCCAAGTAAGGATCTCGACTAATAGCGATATGTTAAAAGATAATACAAAGGTTTGACGACGTTTCTGCTTTCTCTTATCTTGTCCAGTTCTCGTAAGAAACCAGAGAATTTGGACAAGTTCTAGTTATTCCTTTTTCAAATAATTCATTCTTTGTCAAAGCTTCAAATGATATCTTTCTGCTTATAAGTAGACTATTACTCCATTCTGGACTATTATATGCCACCAGAATTTCAGTCATCGATTTTGTAGCAGCTGGTTTTGGTATGATTAGGTGGTTGAGTATTGAATTCTATGATGGAGTATCCTTGCAAGGATTCAAGAGGGATAAATCATGCAGTGATAAGCTACAGAAAATTAAATAGCTTCCTCAGAATTGAGTGCTTCGCACGGCAAATGCTCACTTTGTAGAACTTGTCCTAACACTTTTTCTAGTTTTATTTGTTGTTGGTCAACTAGGATATTATTTCTAAGAGTAAAATTCTTTCCACCCACCAGGAAGAGTTCTAGTTGGTCTTCAGTAATCAATTTGGGAGCAAACCTAATTGTGCTTCTTGTTTGTGTTCCTAAACTTTAGTCATTGTGTCTGATGTATTTCGAAAATGATTCACTAGTCCATTTTTTGTTTTGCTTATTGATAAGTACTGTGTTTTGTTGTTTTGTGTGTAAAGTTCTCCATCATAACTTGGTAGGAATTTTGTAGAAAATGATGGCAGAAGAGTCAACAGCATGTTTCTGGCATGGCTAACGACCCACCAGCAAGTCTCATAGACAACTTCCCTGAGAAATTTCCAAAAACAGTCTTTGATAACAATCTTCTTTGGGGTGGCCTATAAACACAAGAGAGAAACAAAATTGAAAAAAAAAAAAAGAAGAGATGCTGGGATTTTCATATGGAGAGGTATTTCTGTTGCTTGGTGCTACTGCTGCTTTTATTGGACCTAAAGATCTGCCAATCATAGCAAGAACAGTAGGCAGATTTGCTGGGCATGCCATTGGTTATGTTCAGTTTGCCCGTGGTCAGTTAGAAAGTGTCATGCAGCAGTCTCAAGCTGGCCAGGTGCATAAGGAACTGCAAGATACCATGGCTCAACTAGAATCCATACGTCATGAAATTCAAACAATCTCTTTTATGAATCCTGGTCCACTGACATCAAGGCTAGTGAACAACATCAACGTTACAGCTGGGGATAGCATGATTGCAGAAGGACCTCAAAAATCTGATGAAGAGAGCACGATCATTGAAAATGAACCTAAAAACTCTGAAGAGATTACAATAGTTGAAAATAGACCTCCAAAAAATGATAAAGAGAACAAAACAGTAACTGTCACAGCTAAGGAGCATGATTCAAGGAACTCAGCTTTGTCTTATATGCAGAGCCAAGCAGCTGCTTATGCGAGATTGACAGAGATGGCTCTGTTGAAACCTGTGGCTGTAGATAGAGAAGGTCTGAGTGAACTGACCGATGAATCTGGGAATATTGTTGTACTTCCTGTCTCTGCTGAAAGGGCAGGATTGTTGCCAAAACGTGAAGATGGAGCAAAAAGGGTCTGACATTGTCTTAGAAGCAATATTGGAGGCAGATGTGGCAAAGAATGCCAAAGAATTTTTCTCACAACCACAACCAACTAAAAAGTGAATGAAGAGGTTCTCTTTCCTACTTTTAAGACCACTTATGTAATCTTTATTTGCTGAAAGACAACACATTGGAGGTTTACTAAGACTATGGTTCTTTTGAAGGCTATATGTTAGGCTTCCTCGTGTTTAGGCAATGTGAATTAAATTGCATCTAAAAAGCATAGATTTGCGTAGAATACCTTTGTTCGTTAGGTTTGTACTTTTGTTTGCTGATTCTTCCTTTCAAAAGTTCTTAGCATGTGTAACTGTATGATTTTGAACTATCATAGCTTTACTAACTAGTAGGAAATCCTATCTTTTCAGTTCTAGAATTATCTCACACTTTTGTTTTGTTGGCATTTCGTGAAAGCTTAAGTACTTATGTCTACGAGGTGTGTCCTGGGGCTCTTTCTAGTTATGTAATATATCTGATTCCACATGATGTCACATTCCAAGTTTGTGACCGTGTGCCATATCAACTTGCAAGCATAGAACCTTTCCATGATTCCCTTCAGAATATGCAAAGACCAAATGGTGGGCGTGGCCTGAAAATTATGCTTTTGGCCTCCTGGCAACGTAGTTAATACGATAAGTACACACTTCGTCTTGCTGTGATTGACCAACTTGTCAATATGTATGGGCATATGATGCCTATGAGGGTTCACTCACCTAATAATGGATTTCCTTTTTATTCTTCTTAGAACAAATGCACTCCTTTGCTGCATTGAATAAGTTCTTAAAAGTTAAAATAGTGGGAACTGTTCTCTATGAAAGTAGAACAATGGGAACCGTTCTCCATGATCCTCTCTAATCTTTAGAGGAAAATTATTAGGATAAGTGGTACCCTCTCTATATCCATCGTCTCTATGCAGGAGAAGAAGAAAGCAGCTTCTATTAGAGGGCCAGAAGTAAAAAGAACTATGAGGGGCCATGGGAAACTGGAGGTATCATGTTTAAGCACTTTGAAACACAACCAAATTGGGTTTGGATCAGTTAGTGCAAAAAGACCAATCAACCTGTGTTATGTGATGCAATCATGTCGTCTATTCGATCATCATTTTTTCTTCAGGTGCCACAAAGAGAAAAAGTATGATTTATTAGTCCTTAATGATACACTGTTTTACTATCTATTAGTAATATTAGTCCAGAGTCCAGATTTCTACTGTACTGAAGAAAAATACAGTTCCAATAATGTTACTAACGTAGTGCTGAATTCTCGTTTACTTTAGAAATTATAAACTTTTATTTGAAAATCACAATTTCTTAAAGCATAGTGGGAACTTAGTGCATTGGGTTGCCATTTATAATGTTGGATACTCTAAAGAAACCTAAGATTTCAAAAGTGTGTTTGCACCAGGTTAGCATGAGGGACGATGCAATAAATGAATTAGAAGTCAATACAAAGAATTGGACATATACATTTTAGGTTGTAACAACAAGTGAGGTAGTTCTCATTGCATGAACAATATAGTTTATGTATTAGGTAAAATTAGTCACATGCTATTTGGTTCTGTAGGTTGAACTCTGGTATTTTGTCTTGAGGGAAAGTCCTAGATGCATGGTATAGCTCTTATAAAATCAAGTCCAATTGCATTGTTTTGCTTAATATTTGTTTATATCTATTAATTAGTTCTTCACCCTCTCCAAATCTGTTGTTTGACTATTTTCAGGGTACCAAACCACCCTCAACCCCACCCCCCAAGAAAAGAGAGGAGAAGGCATAAATGATTTGGAAGATGTTGCATGGCCTTCAGCTTTGCAGTGCATTTTTCAACTATCCTATCCCTGATGGTGTAACCTGCTTATCTCGCACCAGTTTTTAGAAAAGATGGTGAATAAGCTTTGAATGTGCAACGAAAGAGGAACAAACCAAGAGAACATTTTTACTCAAGTCAGAGTATAAGACATCTGCGGAGGATACAGGTGCCGAATCAATTGTGTCTCAGTTTAAATGTATATTAGATGTGCAACATAGAGTGATAGGTTTTGTCAGAACTCTCATTCATCAATGTTTATCGATAGGTGGGTTCATATAATTTTGTTGTCAATCATGAGACTGCATAGAGTTAAGTGGATGAGATACTTACTGGAATGTGATCTTAACCTTTTTTCTTTATTTTACTTTGCCTTTCAATTTTGTTTTCTAGCTGTATCTCCTAATAGATTTCTCAGTTTAATGTAAGCTGTTAATGCCATCAAAAGTTCTCCATCTCTGTCTAGCTGTTCAGTTTGCTTTTTCTTCCCGTTCTTCTTCTGCATCCTTTACAGAGTTACTGGAACTGGAATGTAGGATTCTTTTAATAAAGATCACACCTTCCCCTCCTAACCAATGGAAGGTGAAAAGAGAAGAGGTTGGCGACATCCTAATGATTTTTTTTCTGGATTGTGGAGGAAGTAACTACTGCTGTGTCTTGCACTTGATGTCTACTACTGTGATTAAGCTTGCATCCTATATGAGCTACCTAGTTTAGCGGAAAATCCAACTTTATATCAGCTTTTTTTGGAATGACTCGGTGAAAAAAGTCAAGTAATGACAGATAAATGACCTAGTGGACTATCGGTGGCATTGTTGTTTGCTATATTGAAGCTTACCCCACAGTCAACCGTGTAAGTTATTGAACATGCTGTCTATGCTTGTATTGGTATTACTTATACTTTTCAGGGTTTGCACAGTTTACGTCTATTTGAAAAGAAAGAAATGGGGCTCAGGCTTCACGTTTTTTCCTAAGATGTATTACAGTCTGGTAGAATTAGGTGGTTTATAGCAATCATAATCATATTATGTTGACATCAATCACTGGTAGCTATGAATATTTGTCTAGAGCCAATCTCCTATGATGGTAGTGTGACAACATATTAATTCCTACGTATGTGACCTATGTGCTTGAGTTGTACCTATTTTGAGTGGTTCGTATGTATAGCTAATTGGTTGTATAATAGGATATGAATTTAGAAGTATCTTCTGACCTGTAGTGCATGAACAGAATACTCTTACACGCTAACTTGCTGGTCTTTCCTTGTGGAAAAAAGTGGTAGGGTATAACTTGTATAGATGGGATATCTTTGGCACCAAGGACGGTTGTAGTTGCATAATTGAATCGTGAAAATGCTAAGACATATTTTGGTAGTCTGCATTGGTGCTCTTCTGTAATCCTTGGAGTCATCGTTAGGTTCTGACCAAGGGTCTTCTCAACAACAACAACAACATACCCAGTGGAATCCCACAAGTGGGGTCTGGGGAGGGTAGAATGTACACAGACCTTACCACTACCTCATAGAAGTAGAGAGGTTGTTTCCACCAAAGGGTCTTCTCAACCAGAAAAATTTTGGAAGCTTGTTGTTTGTAGTTTAATAACTAATGATTTGTTCTATTTCAGGAATCCCAATTGTTGCAATAAACTTGTTAATTCCCGCTATTTATGCTCCCTCTCCCTTAGATTCATTAGTACTACTGACACATTTTCGCTAGTAATGTCTACTTGTTTTTATTTGTTTTAACTTATTAGAGTGGATTGTATGATAAATGATGATGTAAAAGGCATAGTGCTAGATACCTAAAATGGACGAGTACTGGAGGAGTGGTGTTAGGTAAGAGTATGTCTTTCAAAAAGACAAGTTCTTTTACACGGTGTCTTTCAAAGGTAAAGACAAGTTCTTTTACACGGTACTGAGAATAAAAATGAAATTTAAAAAGTGAACATTGGGCCTCTATGACCCATCACTTCCATCCAATGGGTGTTGTAGGAATGTTCATGTAAAGATGGATGTGCAGTCATGCAAAATTAGGTAAGATTAAACAAATATATTAGACAAAAGGTCCAGGTCCATACATGGAGGATAAAACAAGAAAAGGTCCTTGAGATGGTTTGTATTTGCTCGTGGACCTCCAAATGTATTAGTCCATAGGTGTTACTGACACTATGATGATTGAAGTTGTTAAAAAGGATGAGTTAGTCCTAAACTCAGAGATAATGCTGATTTGTCCAAAAAACTCTACAATCTCTAGGAATTCATGTAGACTTAGCAAGAGAACAAAATGAAACAAAATACTCTAGATAGGAGTTTCCAATAAATTTGATTTTAGGTTTGTCATATTGATGCACTCACATTAGGTATGATGTCTGCCAGAAGTTTTTAAGTTGTTTAGAGAATTGCATGTTAGTAGAAGGCATCGAGGATTCTACTGTTAAAAAAAGATTTTTCGTCTTTTAGACAAATGATTGAGCATTCGGATAAAACAAGTCCAAATGGAGTGAAATGGACGTTAATGATTTCCATAGCCGGCCCTTACTGGTTTGGAATTTAGGTGTACTAATTTTTAGTGTAGAATGTACGAGTAGTGGATTAATAAGGTTGCTTAGTCTTAAGTACAGTAATTAGTTCATTTATGTAGAATGGTATGATGAGTTGCCTAAACAAAAGGGCATTGGTGATAAACTGATAATGAATGTTCAGCTATTTGGTTTTCATTATTTGGAATTATATGAATAGTTCTATTAAACAATGTGAATATTAGGAAATAATCAATATGACTAGAATCTATTACTTGCAAATATGAAAACGTTCAAAATCCTCCCTATAACTATGTAATTAGGAATGGGACTCCTCAACTCATAAGCTATCTTTTGGAGTTGAGTTAGGCTGAAGGTCCTTTTCTATTACATGATATATGTAACCAGAGACAAAACCATCCTCATTGTTGTGTTTCCGAGGTTGAGCCCTGTGTTATGTTGTTCATGCTCTAGATGATCGATTTCGGACATGAAAGGGGTGTTAGTTTTTAAAGATTAGTTGAAACAATGGGTTATAGTCTCCTTATAGGTATTAGACAAGATCAAGGTAAGTAATAGCAGTATCTATAAATTAAGAAAAACAGGGAGTGGTGAAAGCTACAGAGGGAACAAGTTGGACTTGGAAAACCTATCATAAACTAAGGGAGTTGAAGTGACCGGCATCTGGGATAAAATATTGCTAATAGAATTGTTAGCCTTAGAAAATTAAAATTTCAGCTCTAGGTTTTAACTGTGTACAAAGTGAGTGATGATAGTTCTTAGAGAGACAAGTCTTTGTGTGAGTTGGGATCCTTCGGGTTTTCCACATTCAGCTTTTCTTTTAGGCTTCACCATCTTTGATGCCCTTCTGTGCACCTTTTACATTTAAAGGATGATATGAGTGGTGTTAAGAACTCCCTTATTTGTCCCATAAAGGTGTGAGCTGGGACATTCTTTTCTTTCTATAATAACCCAGACATGGGTTTGAAATAAATTGATCAGCATTCAGTGAAAAATTGAAAGGGCACTTGATGCTCTAAAATCAATTATATAGTGGTAGTCCTTTTCTTGAATATGATCGACATGCAGATTTCCATGATAGTGCGGCATTTAGGTCATCCGGTCATCTTAGGAGCTTGGGTCCCTTTTTCCTAAAAAAAGAAGAACTGAAATAGTTTAAGCATTTTTATTAGGTTGTATGGTTAATTTTGTCGTTTGAAGGAACAATTCAGTTTCTTACGAAGTTATGAGTGATTATGCTTGTAGGTTGAGCTTCTGAGAGCTTTGTCAGACAGTTTCTGAGGCTATTGTTTCTTTAAAGTTGGAATAGTAATAACGAACTCAATCTGTTTTTGAATATTTAGAAGTTCTGTAGTGTTCCATTGGGCACTAGAAAAATTTTGCAGACCTTAATTTGATGTTTATGGTATTCTTAAAGGTGCTTATTTATTTTAGTATGGTTGATACAGGATGTCAAGAAGTGAAAGTTAATGAGTTTGTCTTTCGTATCTTTGCTTTCTGTTACATGGTTTTCCATATGCAGACAAATATATCCTGATGAGTTTAGTTATAAACTGCGTGTATTTGCTGAAAGAATAGTATCTGTAACTGATGAGTTTAATGCTCTCTTGCTGATAATAACGAATTGCCAACCAATTTGTCCCAATGATTTAACTTCTCAGACACATGTGAGTCAGAGTAGGTATCATGTGCCAAGGAGGAATCTTCTTTGTCTCGTTTGGACGATCGTTACTGCATCTTTTGACAAAAGATATTTAATTTGGTCCAACTTCTCATTTTTTGTAGTTGTGACTAAAGGATCAACTTTATTAGACTTCTGCATGTAATGGTGGCCTAGTATTGGGACCCTTAGCCTAATATCGTGCATGTTGTAGACTGTTAATGGATACCTTGTCACTTCCTTGAACGTGGATGGTCAAAAGTGGCTAACCACAAGAGGGGGTGTTTCCAAAATCTGTTTTGATGAACACAGCCATGGTCCTACTCTTGAATTAAATCTGTACTATTTCCATCTCCACTCATTCATATTGAAGACTTATGCTTTTGGAGTCCATCTATTCTTGTGTGTCTGCAGCACAGCCTTTTTTTAGTATCACATGTTTACACCTAATTTCTCAAGCCGAGGGTCTTCAGAAACAAACTCTCTAGCTTTGAGGTAGGAGTAAGGTATGCGTACACTCTACACTCCCAAAACTCCTCTTTATAGGACTACACTGGATATGTTGTTGCATGTTTACACCTAGATGTGCACCTGAATGCCAATAACAATTTATCCTCTGCTCGGAGTTGCTTTTTCTATGCAAGTCAATTGCTTATTGGAGTTTCTATAATTAGAATATATTGTGCTTTGTGAAGATGCTTTTGAAATACATTTTAGACAGGTTGTTCAGACCAGGGTGCCTTTGTTGAGAAAAATCATGCCTATTAATGAGTACAAGAAAAAGGAGTATATCGTTTGTTTACAGCGACGTATTGTAAAATTACATGTAGATTTTTACAGAAATCAGATTTACAGTTTTTAAGCGTGAGGAGAACAACTTTATGTTATGTAGTCCATGTTGGTCAATTTTGGCAACTGGTGATGCCATGATTAACTAAGAATGTTTATCTTCATGAAAACGATGGATTGATTCATCAATTGATGATGGTAGTTATCTGTATACTTCCATTGCTTTTGCTTTTGAATTGTATGAACTTATCTTGTTTGTCTGAGCGTGTTTAACATACTATACTATGACTTGACAGGGCAGTTCGATGCACAAAACATTGTGTTCACATAGGGTCTGGGAATAGGCCACACCCTTCAAAGGGGTGTGATGTATACAGTATACGCTAATGCAAGTATGACTGCATGCTTCCATGGCTTGATCCGCGACCTTTGCTGTAAGTCTTCCCTTCAAAATATCGGCTGCCTTTCGCAGCTATTCATTAGACTTTGCTGCTAGTGGTTGTCTATTTTCCATCTAAAGAAGCTTAAAGAGAGCAGTAAAGTAGTGTGAGTGCAAATAAATCCACTAGAAAAGTGACAAAAAAGTGTTTGGATTGACACTTTCCCCAAACAAAGAACAAGTGAATCATGTAAATGTTTCGAAAATCTTTATTTATCATTGAATTCGTGAAAGTAGGAGAAGAGATAACATCAAAAAGGAATAAAGGCAACATCAAACCTATTTGACCCAACTTTCTTCATCTAGTTACTTTTCTTCTCAGTTCTAGTTGTATATTTGTTTAATATTAACTTAAAGGTAACAGAAAGGTATGGTTATATACTCTAGTGTTAAATCTAGGGGCGGCAATTGCCGGGTCAGGTCAAATTTGAGCGAGTCATAATGGGTCAAGATTCAACCTAGCCCTAATTTGCATAGATCAAAATGGGTTGGGTAATGGGTTGTAGAACGAATCAAGATCCAATTTGATTCAAGTTTTACTTATTTTATTTGTTCTTTTCAATATTTTAGTACTTGATCAAAATATATTTTTCTTTATTCTGACTATATAAAACATATTAAATTATAAAAATAAGATCCCTCTCGAGTCGATTCGGGTTGCATATCACCCCAATTTTAGATGAGTTGAGTTGAGATAAGTTAAGCTAATAAATAACCCGTTCAAACTTCAACGGGTTGAATTAATTTTGTTGCCCCTTGTTAAATCAAAACTATCTTGTATATCCTATAAATATTTTTCTTAATATATTAAAGAGGGTCTTTAACCGATAAAAAGTGACAGATAACGCAACCCTAGGAGGGCCATAGTTTTTAAAAAAGTCCATAAATTTGATAAAAGAAGATGATATGGCCTTATAAATTCGTTCCCATGCTTCGATCCTTTCAATAGGTTCCAAGTATATTGATTAGATCACTAGAACATTGAACCTGCCCTGCATGACCATTCCCAAAATTTGGCCTATTATTCCCTTTCGATACAATCAAATAAAAATCACTATACATACATACAAACAGACAAACCAATTTTCATAACACAACAACAACAACTAAAATTGACTAGTTTAGCATAGAAATAATTATGGAATATTTATCTGGTTGTGGTGGAGGGAACCACAATTTGTGAAGTCTTTCACGCAAGAAATGGGGCATGGGGTATTTAAGTCAATGTGGGTAACGTTACAATCACTTTTGTGAGCCATGAAAGCAACAATTTTTTTTTTTATCATGCATTAATTTGATTATTATAGGTTCACTTATTTTTTGGTTGAGGCAAACAGGGACGCCTTCAGCTGATCACATTGTGGCATGGGGTCACATAGTCTCACACAGTTTTGTTCATTTTTATTTGTCCATAATTAATTTTGCACTTACGAAGTAATAATTGAAGAATGATAACAATGGATATGTCATATGTGAAATTAATGTTAAAGATAAAATAAGAAGAAAAAATTATTTTCTTCGAATATATTAAAGTAAATAAGTAAAAGATTTAACTTATACTCGTAGAATATGGCGGTGGAGCAAGAAATTCCAATAAGACGACTTAAGAAAATACAAGAATGTCACACTTGAAATTCAAGAGCGCAAACTACAATTGCTTACACTAAAAATCCCTTATATAGAAAAAGTTCAACAATTTGTTAGACTATGTTCCCCATAAAAATAAAAGAGTGCGAGGATAGGGTTTACTCAAAGGTTAGTCAATTGCACCCATATATGGAAATTAAAAAAAATATACGTTTCATCTTTTATGAGAATTAAAATGCTTTGAAGTTCATGAACTTTAAATTGAATCAAATAGCCTGTCTCACCTATTCAAAATACTTATTTAATAATTTTTTTAGTACAAATATACAAAGTTATTGAGTTTGTTCGAATCCCTATTTAATACTGTGGTTACGTCCCTATTTGCATCTATTATACCTCATAAAATTAGTCGATAGATATTATGCATTTATTAGTTTAAAATTTTGAATTCGTCTAGGTTCATAATTAAGCACCTTGAGAGATAGTTAAGTTTCCGGGTAGATTTTTAATTTCTTCTACATGCAGATATGTAAAATATATATGACTCAGCATTATATTTTTTGATTCTTTTTTGGCGTGAAGTCAAACACTCAAAATTCTTTTTGTGATTGAGAGTTATAAGAGTCTTGATTATTTACGTAAAAGACCACGTCATGTTATATATATACACAATATAAGTCACTAAAAAGAACTGTAATTAATTACGAATCCTACGCATGCCGGGAGTTTTAATTCATCAAATTTATCCCTTTTTAAAAATAGGATTATTGATGGGTTTTGTAAAAATAGATGATCCCCCATTATATCAACTTTAGCAAAAAAAAAAAAAAAAAAAAGTTTATAATTTAGTGGATGCAATGATTTTACTAAATATCTTTCATGTTAGTTTCAGAACCGACCATTTATAATTTAACAAATGCAGAAAGTTGCCCTATGTTGATTCTTGGTTTAATTACTCAAAAGAAAATGAATAAAGATTAATATCTTATCATCCAAAATTGTAGCGCGATAAATAGAATCATAAAAATTTTGAATTAAAATATTATAATAAATTTTATGCAACATACAAATTTAAATTATTCATAATTTAAATCTAAATCTTAAGAGTGTCGAACACTTTTTCAGCCACCAACCCACAATATATTCTTCTTCCATAAGTGTTCATAATTACCAAATTAACTTTTTCCAGCCATCATGTGATAAGAAAAAGGAAAAATTGGATTATTAGGAAAACATATGAGGGAGGAGGAATAATGATAGTGATCATATCTTTTATTCATGTGTAATATGTACTGTAGAATATTTTTTTATTAAGTAAAACCATTCAATTGGCGGGAGCCTTTGAGGCATTGGGGTAATGTTGTTGTTGTAAGTAAAACCATTCAATTGGTGGAAAATGGGACTTCAATTTGATGAGATCAAGAAGATCAAGTATATATATATATATTATTCCCTCTCTTCTAAATTCGTTGAATTTTCGAGACTTTCTTCAATATTTAAAATAGTTAAAATATTTAAAATTTACGATAAATATTTAATTTTTTTCTTCCTATTTGCCTTCTTAAAAGTAAATTTCCTCTTGACTTTTCCGTAGTCCAATAACTTAAATGTCAAGAGGAAATTTTTATTTTTGGGATGAAGTCATTTTGTTACTCTCTCCGTTTCATATTAAGTGAATTATTGGGTCATTTCACACATATCAAGAAAAAGAAACAAAGATAAAATTTAATTATATTTTTTCATTTTTATCCTTTTTCAAACTCTACACACTCATTTAATGCATCATTTATTTCTCGTACAGAAACCTTAGAAACTTAATTAATGAAAAATTCACTTATTTTGAAACATAAAAAATTCTCTAACAATTAACTTAATATGAAACAGATGGACTTTTTTTTTCCCCGATGAATGACAACAACAACAACAACAACATACCCAGTATAATCCCACTAGTGGGGTCTGGGGAGGGTAGATTGTACGCAGACCTTACCGCTACCTCATAGAAGTAGAGAGGCTGTTTCCTAG
>JAABOM020000084.1:27381033-27392758 GCA_011800125.2 Solanum clarkiae | reverse complement strand
AACAGTCGCGCTATGTTTTTAAACATAGGGGTCAGGCTGCGTACATCCGACCCCCCCTTACCCCGCAATGGACGGGAACCTTTGAGGCATTGGGGTAATGTTGTTGTTGTATACTAAATTTAGAGGTGTTTTTAATAGTTTTCTATTTTAATAAAAATGAAGTTCAATTCATAAAAATGAAAGTAGCACTAGAGCCACTTTATATAATCCGATATCTTTTCTTCTAATGATTACTTAACTAATAATATTATTATCAGAGAAAATTATTCGACTTCTTGATTTTAATTTTTTTCAATAAAAAATTGACTTTTTTTTAAATAATAACTATTACAATTGATTGGCCATTTTGAAAAAATATCAACTCTATCATCCCCTCTACTTAGTAAATAAATGGTCTCAAATATCATGGTAATGAAAAAAAAGTTCCTTTTTTCTTTTTTCTTTTTTCTTTATTACCTTTCTTTTACTTTTTTTTTTTTTGAGAGAAGGGAGAATGTGGGAGACAACCCAAAACATAATAAGAAGGTTAAAAACAGTTGACATAACATATTTCAAGGACCCCATAGTGTAGGGTCATTTCAAAAAAATAAAAAAATCACCCTTCTTTTTAGCTATATTTATACCTCCCTAACTCTAAAAACCTAAGCATCAATCACAACTCAATTTTCCATCCCATAAAATTACTTCATTCCTTTTTTAATTTTTTTTCTTTTTCTCCAATGGCAGATACTAGTGGTTCATCCACTACTAAGAGAATAATGGGTTTTGCTATGCCTGAAAAAATGCAACTTCACTTAGCCATGTTGGCCTTACAATTTGGCTATGCTGGTTTTCATGTTGTCTCTAGAGCTGCCCTTAATATGGGCATTAGCAAGATTGTTTTCCCAGTTTATAGGAACATTCTTGCTTTGCTTCTACTTCTTCCATTTGCCTACTTTCTTGAAAAGTAGGTCCTCTGCTTAAAACTTCTGATTCCGTCACTGATTAATTTATAAGATTAAAAGTAACAACTTTATGTTTTTTTTCTTTTTTCTTGATCAGGAAAGACAGACCACAACTTACTTGGAATTTTATCATGCAGTTCTTCCTCCTAGCAGTTATTGGGTATATCATGAAAAAAAAAAGAGAAAAGTAGTAAAAACATCCTTAAATTTGACATGAGTTATTAGTTTTATCTCTGATTTATTGATAGTATTAAAAAAACACTCCTCTATTTGGCTAACTGAACTTAAATACACCCCTGATCTTGTACCAAGAGTGAAATTCACCCTTAAATTCTCGGACGTGTAAGTTGGTCAAGTTAAGAAGTGTTTTTAAGATTGTCAATAATTCAGAGATGAAACTAATAACTTGCATCATGTTTAATAGTGTATTTAATTAATAGTTTTCTAAAATAAAAATTACTATGAAAGGAAAAAGTTCTAATTAACTTTTTTTCTTTTTCTTTTTTTGTAGAATTACTGCTAATCAAGGATTCTACTTGTTGGGATTGGACAACACTTCCCCTACTTTTGCTTCTGCCATACAAAATTCTGTCCCTGCCATTACATTTCTCATGGCTGCACTACTCAGGCAAGTTCTCTATATATATCGCGTAAAAAAAATATTTACACTATGTCATCTCTGCGATACATTGAAAAGTCAAAGAGGTTATAATATAACCTATCGTAACGTTCAACAAAATTGATTGTTCAAGTGTATTAATTTCAGGATTGAAACAGTGAGACTAAACAGAAAAGATGGTATATCAAAAGTATGTGGAACATTATTATGTGTGGCTGGAGCATCAGTCATTACATTATACAAAGGTCCAACAATTTACAGCCCAAAGCCACCACTCCAAAGGACTTCACCCATGTTGCTTGCTTTAGGAGATGCTAATGGGAAAAATTGGACCTTGGGTTGCATTTATTTGATTGGACATTGTTTGTCATGGGCCGGGTGGCTCGTGTTCCAAGCCCCGGTCCTCAAGAAGTACCCGGCTAGGCTCTCCGTCACATCGTGGCAGTGTTTCTTTGGAGTCATACAGTTCTTGATTATCGCGGCTTTCTGTGAAAGAGATCCTCAGGCCTGGCTAGTTCACTCTGGTGCTGAACTATTCAGTGTCTTCTATGCTGTAAGTATTTTTCATTGTCAGAATATTACCTTTTGTGTTTGACTAGATATGAAGTTTTTCGAAATAAACTTTACCTTTAAAAGCATATTGACAGGACAGAGCCAACATACAGTCAGGGGGTTCATCAAATTTTTTCGACGAAACATTATATTATTTATACATGATTAACATAATTTTTCTTTATATATAATAGATATCAGACCTCTTTCGACTAGTTTGTGTTTTTACTCTTAATTAAAATCCTGACTCTATTATTGTTAACATGGGAAAAGTAGAAACTTTAAAGTTAGCTAAATTTAAATATTAAAAAGTGTCAATTCTTTTTCGAAGAACAAAAAAGAAAAAAGAATATCATATACTATGTATTACCTCTGTCACATTTTATATGATGATCTTCGATTATAACCAAAGAGTTCAAGAGGAAATGAGAAAAAAAAAAGGTTTTTATTTTTTTGAAATTTACTGTTTAAAGTAAATCATATATGTTTGTATGCCTATAAATTATTTGATTATTATTTTATAAGCTAATTAAATGATAAGTGCATCCATAAATCGGAGTTAAGGAAAATACATAAGATTACATATGAAATTACTAAATTTAGAAAACCCAGTATAATTAAAATAAAAGATGAAATGATGACTTGATTGGAAAAAAAAATTTAATTGAAAGCAATTTGTGAGACATTAATGTGTAAAAGCAACAGCAGACCAGAATATTGATCTTAAATTCCAATTGAAAAAAATCATGTGACATGATAAGGTGATTAGTCAACGTAAACAAATAAATCTTTTGAAATATTTTCCCTACACACTTATTCCCTTGTAGTTATGCAATACGACAAGAAATTAATAACTAGAAGGACATATGGTTAGTTATAGATAGTGAAATGACAGCAGAATTTTATGTACTTTCTTTAAATTTATTTATTTATTTATATAATAAGTAAATAAAGAGTTGAATTAATATTTTTTTTTTAATTTATAAAATTATTTAGGGAGTGGTGGCATCTGGGATAGCATTTGCTGTACAAATATGGTGCATTGACAGAGGGGGTCCAGTTTTTGTTGCCGTTTATCAGCCTGTTCAGACTCTTGTTGTCGCTCTTATGGCTTCCGTCGCGTTGGGCGAGGAGTTCTACTTGGGCGGGTATGTTACTCGTTACACTGTTAATGTACATAGCTTAAATTATTATATCTTTTTAATATATGTTATGTCAGAATTGAACGATATTGGAGAAAATCATCAATTTATGATGAATTTGGTAGTTGAGTTCTGGTGTAGCGCAACAAAGATTTGCTATTTGTGAAACTTTTATAAAAATTTTTGATTCTATTTAAAAGTCATTGCTTTTGAATCTTCTTTAACTGGACCAAACACCAAAGTTGCATTTTCCTCAATTATGCATCTTGTGAAAAGACCCCACAATGCACATTCCTTCACCCCATGCCATAACATATACTAGTAGATAGTTAGGTACTATACATTGATCATGAACGTATATTATATGTGACAACTTTTCTTTTTTTCTCAAGTATAGTATCACCCAAGAACTTCCAAACAAATCTTTGTAGGTCCATGATGCATATTTGATAGTTAGCTATCAAATAATTGCATATATAATCGATAATGTAACACATTAAAATATAATGACAATACTTATATTGTCAGTGTGCATAACTTAAATTTAATATTGCAGGATCATCGGAGCAGTGTTGATCATAACAGGATTGTACTTTGTTCTCTGGGGCAAAAATGAAGAATCCAAATTTGCAAAGGCAGCTGCAGCTGCAATTCAATCCCCAGTGGATAACTGTAACAACAGGCCAACAAGTCACGTTAAGTCATCTTTGGCCCAGCCACTTCTTGCTTCTTCAACTGAAAATGCTTGAGGAAGGAAAAAGAATCTGCTATCCTTCATATTATTAAGAAGAAGAAGAAAAAAAAGAGCTTGGTGTGTATGCATTTTTTTTTATTTTGTAGGTCTTTTTTAAGTAGCAATTAAAAGGGATGTGATGAAGTACTATTTTTGAAGTTGGGACTAAGCATGCAAATCCCAAGTTGGTTTTTTGTATGTTTAATTAATTTTATGTTCTAATCTATGATGAATGAAAAAGAAAAATGATGAAAAGTGTATGCTTTTGCTTTTTATCATTGCAATTAATGGACCCCCTCTTTTTTTTTTAAATATTATTTTGCAAAATGATAATTACATATGTCTGAACAAGCAAGTCGATTTTTTTAACCCAACATCATCACCAAATACTTTTGTTATAATGTGAGTGGCATGGAATATTTTGTAACTTACCAAAAATGATCAATGAAGTAGATCTTCTTGTAACATCAACTAGTGGCACTATGAATTGGAATTGATTATGTAAAATCCATAGACTATGTGACAAAAAAGACCTTGCAATTAAATGTTGATTTTTTTTTTATGGAAAATATCTTCTTGGAAATGAAGGATAGTACACAATTTTAAGTATCTAAGATATACTCTTTTCGTCTAATAATAATTGTTCATTATTGATTTGACACTAGATTAAAAATGTACGTAATTTTCTCAAATCCCTTTTGATTATAATAAATACTATATCTTAAAAAAATATAGTAGAAAAAATGACTATAATTAATGATAAGAGTAGATCAGGAACAAAGTGTAAAATTATATCTTGATTTCATAAATTGGATAAGTATTGGTGAATATTCTAAAATAGTACAGTGGACAAGTAAATTTTTCATGAATGTTGCGTCGGAGCTCCCTGCAGCGTCAGAATCTGTGAGCTAACACCCACAGAAACTGTCGAAATCGCATTATTCCTGTTGCTTGACTCATAAAATCCTACCAGGCGTGCTCCGCCGCCGCCAAGCCACCTGGGCCACTTTTCAACTCATTGCGTACTCACTCGTATGATTTTTCGGGAATATTGCGTCGGAGCATCCTGCAGTGCCAGGATCCATGGGTTAACACCCACAGAAAATTGTCGAAATCACCAGTTTCCTATTCTTGCCCCATAAAATTCTACCAGGCGTCCCCCGCCGCCACCAGACTACCTGGGCCTCTTCCCCAGCTCGCTGCGGATCCAGTCGTATGATTTTTCGAGAATGTTACGCCGGAGCACCTTGCAGCGCCAGAATCCGTGGGCTAACACCCATAGAAAACTGTCGAAACCACATGGTTCTTGTTGCTTGGCCCATAAAATCCTAACAGGCGTCCTCCGCCGCCGCAGGGCTACCCAGGCATCTTCGGAGCCTCGTTAGAGACCCACTCGTACGTTTTTTCGAGAATATTACACCGGAGACCCCTGCAGTGCCAAAATCTTTGGGCTAACACCCATAAAAAATTGCCAAAATTGCCTGTTTCCTATTACTTGGCCCATAAAATCCCACTAGGCGTTGCAGACCCATTCGTATGTTTTTTGACAATGTTGCACTGCAACCCCCTGCAGCGCCAGAGTCCGTAGGTTAACAACCATAAAAAACTATCGAAATCGCCTATTTCCTGTTGCTTGGCCCATAAAATCCTACTAGGCGTCCCCCGCCGCCGCCGAGCCACCTAGGTCTCTTCCCCGGCTCGTTGCGGACCCCTCGTATGATTTTTTGGGAATGTAGCATCGGAACCCCCTGCAACGCTAGAATCCGTGGTTACCCATAGGAAACTGTCGAAATCCCCTATTTCCTATTCCTTGGACCATAAAATTCACCAGGCGTCCCCGGCTGCCGCCGAGCCACCTGGGCCTCTTTCTTGTCTCGTTGCGCCCCACTCGTTTAATTTTTTTGAAATGTCGCGTCGGAGCCCCCTGCAGCTGTCGAATTTGTGGGCTAACACCCACAGAAAACTGCCGAAATCGCTTGTTTCCGGTTCCTTGACCCACAAAATCTTACCAGGCATCCCCCGCCGCTGCTGGACTACCTAGGCCTCCTCCTGGGCTCGTTGCGGATCCACTTGTATGATTTTTCGAGAATGTTGCACCGAAGTCCCTCACAGTGCCAGAATCCGTGGGCTAACTCCCATAGAAAACTATGAAAATCGCTTGTGTTCCTATTCCTTGGCCTATAAAATCCTGCCAGGCATCTCCGCTGTCGTCGGGTCACCTGGGCCTCTTCGTCGGCTTATTACGGACCCACTCGTATGATTTTTCGGGAATGTTGCACCGGAGTCCCCTGCAGCGCTAGAATCCCTGGGCTAACACCTATAGAAAACTGCCGAAATCGCATGTTTTCTGTTCCTTGGTCCATAAAATCCTACCAGGTGTCCCCCCTCACCGACGGGCCACCAGGGCCTCTTTCCCGGCTCATTCTAACAATGTAGCGCCGGAGCCCCCTGCACCGCTAAATTCCGTGGGCTAATACCCACAGAAAACTGCCGAAATCACTTGTTTCTTGTTCCTTGGCCCATAAAATCCTACTAAAGTCCCCCGCCACAACTAAGCCACGTAGGACTCTTCTCAGGCTCGTCGCGACCCACTCGTATGATTTTTTGGTAATGTTGCACCGGAGCCCCCTACAGCGCTAGAATTCGTGGGCTAACACCCACAGAAAACTGCCGAAATTGTCTGTTTCATGTTGCTTGGCCCATAAAATCCTACCAAGCACCAATCGTCGCCGGCGGGCCACCTGGACCTCTTCATCGACTCATTGCGGACCCACTTTATGTTTTTTTGGGAATGTTACATCGGAGCCCCCTATAGCGTCATAATTTGTGGCTAACACCCACAGAAAACTGCCAAAATCGTCTATTTCCTGTCCTTTGGCCTATAAAATTCTATTAGGCATCCCCCGCCGCCACCGAGCCACCTATGCCTCTTCCCCGGCTCAATGCAGACCCACTCGTATGATTTTCCGAGAATGTTGTGTTGAAGTCCTTTGTAGAGCCAGAATCCGTGGGCTAACACCAAAAAACTGTCAAAATCACCTGTTTTGTGTTACTTGGTCCAAATCCTACTAGGCGTCCCCCGTCGCCGTCGGACCACCTAGGCCTCTTCACCGGCTCATTGCGGACCCACTGGTATGATCTTTCGGGAATATTTCGCTAGAACTCCCTACAATGTCAGAATCTGTGGGTGTTACTGCTGAAATCGCCTGTTTCCTATTCCTTGACCCATAAAATCCTACCAAGCGCCCCCCGCCAGGCCACCTGGGCCTTTTCCTCGGCTCGTTACGGACCCACTCGTGTGATTTTTTAAAAATATTGCATCGGAGCCCCCAGCAACGCCAGAATCCGTGGGCTAACGCCTATAGAAAACTGCCGAAATCACATATTTTTTCTATCTTGGCTCATAAAATTTTACCAGGCGTCCCCTGCCATCGCCGGGCCACCTGGGCCTCTTCCCCGACTCATTGCGGACTCACTTGTATGATTTTTAAGGAATGTTGCATCGGAGCCCCCTGTAGCACCAGAATCCATGGGCTAACACCCATAGAAAACTGTCGAAATCACTTGTTTCCTAATCTTTGGCCCATAAAATCCTACCAGGCATCCCCCGCCATCGCTGGGACATCTAGGCCTCTTCCCAGAATCGTTGCGGACCCACTCATATGATTTTTAGAGAATGTTGTGCTGGAACCCCCTGCAACACCAGAATCCGTAGGCTAACACCCACATAAAATTATCGAAATTGTCTATTTCCTATTCCTTGGCCCATTAAACCCTACCAAGAGTCCCCCATCGTCATCGGGCCATCTGGGCCTCTTCCCCAACTCATTGCGGAGCCATTCATATGATTTTTTGGGAATATTGCTTTGGAGTCCCATGCAGCGCCAGAATCCATGGGCTAACACCCACAGAAAATTGTCGAAATTGCTTATTTTCTATTGTTTGGCCCATAAAATCCTACCATGTGTTTTCCGCCGCGCCGAGCCACCTGAGCCTCTTCCCGGGCTCGTTGCGGACCTATTAGTACGAGTTTTCAGGAATATTGCGCTGGTAGCCCTCTGCAGCGCTAGAGTCCATGGGCTAACACCCATAGAAAACTGTTGGAACTGTTGTTTCCTGATCCTTAGCCCATAAAATCCTACCAGGCGTCCCCCACCGTCGTCGGGCCACCTGGGCCTCTTCCTCAGCTCGTTGCGAACCCACTCGTATGATTTTTTTGGGAATATTGCGTTGGAGCCCCTTGCAGCGCCAGAATCCATGGGTTAACACACACATAAAAACTGTTGAAATCACCTGTTTCCTGTTCCTTGGCCTATGAAATCCTACCAGGCGTCCCCGCCGTCACCGGGCCGCCTGGGCTTCTTCTCCGACTCGTTGCGGACCCACTCATATGATTTTTCGGGAATGTTGCGCCGGAGCCCCCTATAATGGCAGAATCCGTGGGCTAACACCTACAAAGAACTTGTTAACTGTACTATTTTGGAATGTTCAACAATACTTGTTCAGTTTATGAAATCAAGAGATAATTTTACACTTCATTCCTAATTTACTCTTATCATTAATTATAGTCATTTTTCTATTACATTTTTCAAGATATTGTATTTATTATATTTAAAGGACGATTTGAGAAAATTACTTCCATTTGCTTTTTAATCTGTTTGTCAAATTAATATGAGACAAGTAAAGATAGACGAAGAGAATATATTTCCGAAATCCAATAAGTCGAAAAACAATTCCACCATTATTTCTAAAATGGTACTCCCTCCCTCTGTTCCATATTAACTGAATTTGTGAGGTAATGCACACATATTAAGAAACACATTAAAAAACAAACTTTCCACTAATACTCTTTGTAAAATCATAAATTTATAGTGTAATTTATTTTCGAGAAAAGGTAAAAGTTCAATAAATGAAAGGGCAAATACGGAAAAAGTTTTAAACATTCATCTTGAACTTTGAAAAATTTAACTATTTTGAACCTTGAAAAAAACTTCAAAAATTCAATTAATTTGAGATTGATGGAATAGTAACTTTTTTGTTGACAAAAATGCAGACACGTGCAAACACCATAAAAGTTAAATGGCTAGGAAAAATTAAAACTAATTAATTAGCAGATCCCAAGATGTTGACATGATGATTAAAGAGTGCCAAATTTAATCATACTTGATGCAGTGATAGTGCATTTTTCAAAAGTATACAGTAGAGTAGTATATCAAATTGCATGCTTTTCCTTTATTAATGATTTGAATGGCATCCAGTCACATTTCCCTCTGCTTTACATTAATCTAAGTAATTTCTTTGATTTCATTATTATGTCTCCCATTAACACTGGTATTAATTTACCTAAAGTCTGTAAACACACTTTTTCCCCATCATAAGGAATACATTAAGCAATAAAAAGTACTATATCTCCGATTTCAGAGACAGATTCAAGATTTAAACTTGACGGATATATTATTATTTTTAATATGCCAATCAATGGAAAGAATAAGGTAAACGTCATTAGAGAAAATATAAACTACTTCTATAGTCAAGATTCGAACTCTCACACACTCGTGCTCAAGGCCTAAGGGGTAGGATGATAAGTCAAAGAGAGTATGAATTATGTATACAAAAACAACACAGAAGCAGAACTAAATTTGTTCTTGAAAAGCTATTTGCTTTTTCAATTGAAATAGAATGATACTTTGACTGAAAGAATGACCAAGAATATCAAGGTATGATACTTTGAATCAAAGAATGATCGATCAAGGTATATTGTCTCCTGCTTCGACTAACAAATCCAACCAAATTAAAATGACTATATCGTCAATTCAAAGGAGAGAAATACGTTTGGATATAATGTTGCTTTGGGCAAATTTACTTCTTATGGACTTGATGAAAAGGTATTGATTATCAAACTCGTTCAGTTGTTGAAGGAGATTTTGATTATCAAACCTATTTCGATTGTCTGCCTGACCATTCTAATAGTCTTACGTGTATGTATTTAAAAGATTCTTTTAAAATGTATGATAATTTTTCGAGATATATACACATACATAATATTTTTTTTTTTTGAAATTAATGGGTCCTCATACACTTTACTTCTATTTGGTTATGTCTGCCCCTATGTTCAACAAATTGAAAACGACTAACTAGAAAAGCAAAAGCATATAGCAATGCTTATTTTAACTCATAGGCCTAATTTTAGTTAGTGGATACCCTACTTGATAATAAAGTACCATCCTAAGCATGATCAATTTGTGCCTTTCATATTACAAAGTTGAGTTCTCATTATTTTATATATTTTTTTTAAAAAAAGAAATTTCCCACTACGGGAAATACTCTACGACCAGTGAAAAAAATATTATATATTGAAAAATTTGGTTAATTAAACATATTATGTGACTATGTCACGTTTGGTTGTCGATTTTAATTAATTTAATGAAGTAAAAAGAAAGTGAAAGTGAAAGAGAAAGTATTGACCACTATTAAAGGGGGGAACAGAGATGAATAGTGGCACTAGAAAATCTATTCAATATATTTGTAGGGTTTAATTTCACTATAAATTTTAATTTAAAGACGAATTCAAGATTTAAAAAGCTTGAATGTTACTATGCAAATTAAACTTATACGACTAACAACGGTAAAAATACATGGTCATAGGTAATTTGTCAAATTTGATACTCTGTATAAATTTCATGCATTTTACTTAAATATTCATAATCTTTTTGTAACTTCGAATATCATCCTTACGTAGTATATCTAAGAAAAATATAGTATTTAGTTTTTGAGATGGTCATTCGCTGTATAGTCAGTTTACATTTCATATATAGTCAAACTATATTCAATTTTTGAGTGTATCATAATGTATATTCAACGTATAGCTCATGCATAAGTAATTCATATTATATAATGAATATATATTTTTTACGACTTTTGCCAAACTATATTATATAGACACCTTATAATTTTAATGATTTTTTACTATTATTTTTTGTAAATAAAACATGGTCATATTTGTTATAAACTAATTGGTTTATGGGATAAATATGGCAGATGATCATTCACTAAAGTAATTATAAAAAAAGTGGTCATTTGTGGTGTAGTTATGTGTATTTCATGTGTAGGCAAGCTAATTCAGTTTTTGAGATAACCATTTGTTGTATGGTCATGTCGAGTTAGTGTATATTTCATGTATAGTTAAATTATATTTGGTTTTTGAGTGTATCATAATGTATATTCAGTATATAGTTCATGTATATGTAATCTATATTTTATAGCTTGTATATGCTTTCTATGATTTTAGGCAGGCCATATTGTATAGTACGTATATATTTCTTATGATTTTTAACTATTTTTTAATGCAAATAAAATATGACTATATTTATTATAAACTAATTAAGAGGTTGTTTGGCAGAGTGTATTGGTCAAAATAATGCATGGATTAACTTGGTATATTAGTGGTACCTTATTTGATAGGCTTTTTCATGTTATATATAACTAATGTTATAAACTATATTGTGTATTGAGGTGTGTATTATCAGTATTATGGATTTCTAGATATTAGTAATGCAATATTTTAATGCATGCATTAACATGGTTAAATATTTAATTACTCCACAAGTCTTTTATATATCTTTTCCACCATAATTGTGAAGAGTATCTTTGTAAACATATTTTTTTTGCAATGCATGCTATTTTTAATGCATTAAATCAAATAATTCATAAAAATATCCTACGTATAATTAATACA
>JAABOM020000084.1:27331401-27344101 GCA_011800125.2 Solanum clarkiae | reverse complement strand
CCTTATATTTTTTAAGAATAAGAATTTTAAGTAATTCTTTGGATATGATTTTGTTGAAATGTGAAAAATAAATTAAAACACACGACTTTTCTTTTTTTTTTTTTTTAACTTCGAGAATATACCAGACAAAATTGATGGGAGGTTGTTGAATTTGTACCCAATTATTTCCAAGTTGTCATGTGTAACATATGGCCTTATTTTGTACTTGACAATTTTATTTAAAAATTATCTTTTGGATCAAATTTCAAAATTAATCCCTTTTTAAAAAGAAAAAAAATGCTCATTGTCGGAAAATCAAATTGGAGTTTGATTAAATTCTAATTTGATTTATACTAAAAAAAAAGAAAGAAAAATTAACCTTAGAGATATGTCTTCAAATAACAAATGTGTCTTCATGCTCAAAATTCGAATTCTTCCATTATAATCACTCCCATTTTACATAGATTTTGAATATGAAAACTTTGAAATTTTGAGTTTCTGAAGTTTATACTTTGAATTTGAAATTGCGTTTAAATATGCAATTTACTTAATTTTTTTTGTTTGAAGTTTTGTGAGTAAAAGTGCCAAAATACAATCAGTTTTTGCAATTTGGTAAAAAAAAGTAAAATTTAAAGATATATTTTTAAGATTTTAAAATCAATCAAATATTTTGAATATACATTGTTAATGAAGGAATTTTAAAATATAGCCATTTAAAAATATCTTAATTATACTCCATAACTATAGTTTGGGTAATTACATTTCGCAACCGTAGTTATAGCAATGTTTATATAATTCGCGCAACATTTATATACTTTTGTAAAATTTGTTATACAATTCAAGTTTTTGTATAATATTTATATATTTCTAATGTTTGTATAATTCGTTATACAATTTACAGTATTTGTATATATCGCTATGCAATTTGATTCGCGCATAATTTTTGTATAATCACGCATAATGTTTAATTATACAAAATTCAAATTGTAATTACAGCTAAATATTTATCACAGGCCATAATTAATTTAAACTATAATTATATTAGATAATTAACTAGTATATTTTGTTTATCTGTGATGATGTTTTGTGATTTTGTCACATGTAACGTGTTTATATCGATTATTATCAGTAGCAAACTTTACAATTTTTTACTCTACATTCTGGAGACTAATTGAAAATAGAAACTTGGAGCCTTTATGTACCAATAGAAATAGTCCATGTTTCTTCTATTCCTTGGTTTAGTACCCTATATTGTAGTCCAACCAAACCCCTCTTTACATTCTTCTCTCACATCTCCAATTTCTCAGGCACCTTTTAACCATGAGTTGGTTATTGCCTTGTTTGTTTCTTGTTTTGTTAATTTTTCAAGAACCCCTTTGCACTTGCTCATCAATTTCTGATCTTTTTGAGACTTGGTGTCAGCAACATGGGAAGAAATATTGTTCAGAACAAGAAAGGGTGTATAGATTTAAGGTGTTTGAAGAAAACTATGCTTATATTACAGAGCATAATAGCAAGGGGAATTCCAGTTATACCCTTGGTCTTAATGCTTATTCTGATCTTACTCACTATGAATTTAGGAAATCTTTCTTGGGGTTGTCCTCTTCTGCTAATGATTTCATTAGGTTGAAAGGTAGGGGATCAGGTTCTTCTGGAACTGGAGTGTTGAGTGATGTTGATATTCCTTCTTCTTTGGATTGGAGAGAGAAAGGAGCTGTTACTAATGTCAAAAATCAAGGAAGTTGTGGTATGTACTTGTCTTTAACTGGCTAAATTAGTCTTTTTTTAATCAAAGTTTGGATTTTTATGACCTTACTCATCAGAAAATGGAGTTTGCGGTGTTGTTTTGGAGTTGGAATTCTGATATATGTGCTGAAATTTTCAGCTACCTTTTTTCCTTTTTGAGGGTAGTTCGAAAACAATCTTTCCACCTTCCACCTTTGAGGTAGGGTAAGGTCTGCGTTTAAACCCTTTGTGGAATTTCACTGTCTATACTATTGTTGTTGTTTGACAAGGTGTAGTAATATAGACTAATTTACTTCATTTAAACCTAGCCTCATCACTTACTTCAGGTTCAGTGTCTGACAAGAACACTTACAGTTGTGTATAGGTAGAAGTATGAGAATTAGAAAACTCAAAAGGCAATTTCTTTTAAGTATTAAAATGAAAAATGGAGATGAACCAGTATTGAGAATTCATACACCAACCAAGATTAGTTTGATAGTAGTAGTTGTTGTTGGTTATGCTTTTCTTGAGCCAAGGGTCGATCAGAAATAGCCTCTACCCCCGTAAGGTAGGGGTAAAATTGCATATACACCACCCTCCACAGACCCTGCTATGGGATTACACCATATGTTGTTATAATGGAGGCTGTTGTTGCTATTGAAATCTAGTTCCTTGAGGCTGTTTTTTTTTTTTTTTTGTTTTTGCAACTACGTACGCAATTATCTTATGATGCTCTACTTGTTTAAGCAATCAAAGAAATGTTTTTCATTCATTTTCAACTATCGATTTTGTGATACATACCAGTATGATATATAATAGCAAGTAATTTGACTGCCAGATATGTGGAACTACACTTTCTTCTCTATGCAGAATTTGCTCGGAAACTTAAGACTTGCTACTTTAGTGAAACAGCTTTATAACTGCACAAAATTCTTATTAAGTTTATTCTTTAACACGTTCTCCGCATGTGTGGCTCTCAAGTACTTATTTTTGTCGATATATGTCTGGCAATTTCGGTCTGAACGTAGGAAAGAAGTGAAATTCTAGCCCTTTTTTGTATAAATTTATTCAAGATTGTCTACAACATTGTCATTCTATTGCCATTACATTTAATCTCAGCAGTAGCTGCCTAAACTAAAAATAGTTAATTTTATTTCATTTTCCAGGTGCTTGCTGGTCATTCTCAGCCACTGGTGCAATGGAAGGTATCAACAAGATAGCCACTGGATCTCTCATTAGCCTCTCTGAGCAGGAGTTAATTGATTGTGACAGAAGTTATAATCAAGGTTGTGAAGGTGGATTGATGGACTATGCTTTTGAATTTGTCATAAAGAATGGTGGTATTGACACCGAAAAGGATTACCCTTTTAGAGAAAGGGATGGAACATGCAGCAAAAACAAGGTACATAATTATTCTCTCGTATAGTTCTATGATTTCCCAGAACCCACTTTTGGGATTCCACTGTTGTTGTTGTTGTATAGTTCTATGATTTCATCTGCTAAAAGGGTTTACAAATGGATTGCAATTACAATTGAAAAGGAAATGTGACTTAATATATGCTCAAAGGCTGAAATAACTAGTATTTATATCATCTGAAACATAACATTTATCAGTGGCACCTGAATTGAATGTTGGTAACGAAGAAAATGGCACAATTAAAGTGACTGACTCATTCATGGAAGTCGGCACCTCCCACTCCCTTATGGCAGAAAACCTTGGCCTCGTCCATCTTGATTTGGCTTATCATATGACCCAGCTATCTTCTCGCTCCTATTCTTGTAATAAATGTGCTTGTTGTCCAATATGTTCTCTGATTCTGGATTCCTTATTTATGATAAAGAACGTCGAAAAAATTTATTCCAGTTATGGGCAAGCATGACTGATTTGCTTAACTTGTCAACTTTGCAGCTACAAAGACATGTTGTTACCATTGATGGATATACTGATATTCCTCAAAATGATGAGGACAAGCTTCTAAAGGCAGTAGCAACTCAACCTGTGAGTGTTGGGATATGCGGCAGTGAGAGAGCATTTCAATCATATTCAAAGGTCTCTTCCAACTCTAAATTACCAATCTCCTTATCATCTTAGGTAGTTTGTGGGAGAGAAATGTAAAGTTGGTTGCCTTTGTGTTGCAGGGGATATTCACTGGGCCGTGTTCTACAGATCTAGATCATGCGGTACTGATTGTGGGGTATGGTTCTGAAAATGGATTTGACTACTGGATTATAAAAAATTCATGGGGAACAAGCTGGGGAATAAATGGTTATATGCACATGCAACGTAATAGTGGGAATCCAAAAGGGATCTGTGGGATCAATACGTTAGCTTCATATCCCACCAAGACTAGCCCAAATCCACCAACTCCTCCAGCTCCTGGTCCTACCAGATGCAGTGCTTTCACCTCATGTGGTTCAGGTGAAACCTGCTGCTGTGGTTGGAAGTTTCTTGGAGTATGCCTTTCTTGGAAATGTTGCGGTTTGGATTCAGCAGTGTGTTGTAAAGATAGACGCCACTGTTGCCCACAGAATTATCCAATTTGTGACACAAGTCGGAACCTTTGCCTCAAGGTATATCTCAACCTCTGCACTTCCTTGCTCTATTTGATGCTATCTTATCCTATTAGAGCCCCTACAACACAAAAGATCAATTTAGAGTACAGTGGTTCCCCTGGAACTGATCATAATGCAATGTAACAATCCTAATATCCAACCAACCACAATTACATAAAAACTTGATGAGAGTTTTGTCTTCTGCTGCAAGATATTCTTGTGTATGCAAGCTTCAACAGTTTCTTTAAATTTGTTATCAAGTGTTTTAAGCGTTTATCTCCGGTCCAAACGTGGTTCTGAAATGGTTCTCTCATTGCGATTGTCATAGCAATCTCTCTCTTCATGTGCCATTTCCTTTCACCTTTTGTTACTGTGTTTTCACAGTTGATTTGTTTCTAATGCAGCGAATAAGCAATGCTACTATAGTGCAACAGCCTCAGAAGGAAGCAGTTACTGGGAAACTCGGAGGTCTTATTTACCCTTTCTAGGCGTAGGAGACTGGCGCAATATCATTATCTCATAGCGATATTACAAATCCACCTATGTGGGGTACATAGCTACCCCTTAGTAATTACACATATTATTGTTGCTAGAGATCATTTTGTATATGTAAAACTAGTATAGTCGCTGGTGGTCAGACGATGGTTATTATTGTAACTCTTAGTATCACATTATTAGCTTGTACTTTAGTAGTACTTCAGACGTTTTAGTTTCTAGATGATGAGCTTGTTATCATCTACCTTTCAAGGTAGGGTAAGGTAAAGGTTGCTATATCATTCTCTTAATAAATCAGTAGCCTACTGTGGGAAACTGCTGACAGTTGATTTGCTTTTTCTTTCATGTGTTGTTGAAATTACAAGATATGTCCACTTGACTCTGTCAAGAATGGTGATTTTGGAGGGATCATAGTTACTTTATTAGCGCATTCGGGTTTAGCCGGTTCTTTGTTCTTAACGCATTGCTGTTGTTGCAACTTACAATTTTGTTGGACGAAATTATGTTAAACATCATGATAGGGGTAGAGTATACGCAGACTCCATTTGTGGGATTACATAGGGTATGTAGCTGAGATTATGTTGAACGCATCAGTTGCTTATTAGTGGGCATGAATTGGTCTCTTCTTTTGCGCTGCTTCAGCAGTTCTTTTTCTCCAAGTACGTATCTTTGTCTAGGTTGTGTGGAAATGCCATTGTATTGTTGTAGTAGAGACTAGCGAAAGTAGAACATTTTTGCTCAACACAAATCATTACCTTACATATAAACAAAGCAGTGTAGCTGCAATGGGTGCAAGCGGCATCATAGGAAAGAGTTAAGCAGGAAAGAGTTAAGCGGCAAGACCAACTTGCAAAGAGCCAATGAGTCCAACTGATCCAAGGGAAGTGACACTCGCGTGCGCTTACTAGTATCCCAGGAGATCCTTCAAACTTAAAATTTTGGGATTAGAAACTAGCAAAAATAACTCCTGGTTGAGCTTTTCAGGTTAGAAGTCAACTTCTATGTAGAGCAGGAAATAAGAAAAAGAAATGTGCTCCAAGTAGCTTGCTCTGCCAACATCAAAGTTGGCCTGAAAGTTTCCCATCAACAAAGAATGAACTGCATGGTATACTGAGTGGATATGCATTTTCCTCCTTACAGAAATGATTCTGAGGGAGCAACATCAACAAATGCTTTCGATAGACAAATAAGAGGGGATGTGCAAAAACAATTATCATGTCTGAGGAAGCACTTGTCCCAGAAGTCTTGACATACATTATCAAGGCAGGATAGAAGGCCAGGTGGTACTACTTTTAGCTGTAATTAGAAGCCACATATATTAATGTCGGTATGCTTCTAATTACCTGAGTCTCACCATGTTACATACAAGTAAACACAGTTTATCTCCTGTTGACATCTTTCTGGTCCAATGGTCCTAATGCTTCAAATGTTGAACTATCATTTAACGCAGTATGTGTCTTCGCGATCAGGTCCCCCAAGAGTTGAGAGTTTTCACTCCCAACATTAGCAACCAATAAAGCAGAAAGATGAAACATATTATTACTTGTAATTATCATAAAAGAAAAACAGATATGATGCAATGTCTCCGGCTTAGGTGGAAGGATTCGTACTGGCAATGAATGGTGTGTGTTGGCCACCTGCTATTGAGGTCTAAGAACTGATACAAGTAAAACTTATGTATTGAAGACAGCAATGCGATCCAGAAGAACTTCGTTAGACTAAAGTTCCTGCTACAAAAAGAAAAACTACAGCAGCAGAGTTGCTGTCATAGTTTAACAGAAATGCTGCATAGTTTCTTTCCAACTACTGCCATCATGATAAAAGTACTCATAAACATTTTGATTTCTAACTCTCTCTGAAGAAGAGCGAGCATGCACAAGATTGCAGCATCTATGTGTACGTAAAATAACACAGTAACAAGCAGGAGAAGATGTTCTTTGCTAGATTAACTAACAATCTCCCTCCTGCTGAAGGTGATGAATCCGAGATCTCCTTTCTGGCTAATATTTGAAATCAGTGATGGATTGCATAAGTAAAGGTCACTCACAAACCTAAAAAGATCATAGCTTTTGAAAGTATCCACGTTCAAACTACTATGGGTCTCAAGGAAAAGAAACCACACTATCAACAGAAAGTAATCCTTTCAACTGCAGCATCAACTACTTGCATAACTATATGCCACTCGCAATCCTAAAAAGATCATTTCTTTTTCGATGAATTCACATTCAAACTAATTAGGATCTCGAGGAAAAAGAAACCACACTACCAATAGAAGTTAATCCATCCAATAGCAGCAAAAGATAAATCAATCCAACACTATTACTAGTATTAGGCATCAAAATTTACATATTCATAAGACAATTCATCACTGTGTATACATTACAGAAACCATCAGCTCCAAAAAATCGTACATTTTTTAATCAGGAAGATGGAAACACATCCTTCACAGCAGAAGCAGCACTTAGATAGTTCAAAGTATTCCTCAAAGTCTCCTTCTCCCTCTTCAATCTCATCGCGGTATCTTCTAATTCAAGCAATGCTTGTTGTTCCCTTGGGGCCCCTTCAAACGTACTTCCGACGAAGAACGAGAATGGCGTCGGAAACAAATTCCTCCGCAAATCCGTTGCCTCCTTTTCCGGCTTCCCATTCAATCTGTTCGATAAACGAATCACATCTTTCATATAACTCTCCACCTCATTCGCCAAACCCTCCACGTCATCCTCTCCGTTGGCCGACGGCCGGTCCTCCAGCCACGTCACCTCTGCAACCAGGTACGGTTTAGACCGGACCAGTTTATTCACCCGAAACCGCTCCTGCCCTTTACAGATTAAGAAAAACCGGTCGTCCACCAACCGCTCGTGCTTAACGATTTCTCCGACGCATCCGACGTCGGCAGTTCCGGTGGCACTATCGGAGTAAATAACCCCAAAACGGAGGTCAGTTTGGAGAAGGGTATGCATCATTATCCGGTAACGAAACTCGAAGATTTGAAGCGGGAGAATAGCTCCGGGGAAGAGAACGAGGGGAAGAGGGAAAAGGGGTAGCTCAACGACGTCGTCGGAGTTTGGTGAACCACTGTGGTGCTTCTCCGGGAAGGAGGAAGCAGAGCATCGGATACTGTTGGAGTTACGCCGCCGCCGGCGTTGGAGTAATGATTGAGGAGAAAACTGACATTGGGGGTAATTAGATTGAGGGATTAAGAAGAAATTACTAGGGTTTAAGTTGGGTTTGTGAGTGAAAGAAGAAGAAGAAGACGAAGGGGAGGGTAAGATTTGAGGTAAAGCCATGGAAACCAGAAGAATAAAAATGGATTCTTGAAAATCAGAAAGTGGACATTGATAAAGAAATGCAGAAAAACTAAACAAAAAATCAAGAATAACTGTTGATTTGGTGAAGAAAAATAGTACTACTAAGCATAAATTACTTCATTCATATCCAAATCCACACAAAATGTAAACCTAAATATCCATGGGGTTTTTTGGTGTATTTGAGTGTGGTGTTAAGATTTACACGTGGAAATATGTTATCTAGAGCTCACGTGGCAAATGTGTTATGATGAATGGTTTCTACTATTTGCCACATCAATTATTTGGATTTTCATTTTCCATCATAAAAAATAAAAAAAAATTTAAAAAATATCTCATCATCTATAGCAAGGAAAAGTTCAATTTTCTTCATGGTAAAGCTTGGTATGATAAATTTGCACAAGTAGAAGTTGTGATGGAGATGGTTTGCTATCAATCAATGAGTAACAAGTGAATTAATATGATAAAAAGAAATACAACTTAAAAGATTGATCAAAGTTCATGTATTTTGACCTGTGAAATAGTATCAAATAAAAATGAATGAACAAAGTATTTCACAGGATTCCTTATTTGGATAATGTAATTTAATTTTTCAGTATTGTTAACTTATTACATATCTATTTGACAAATTTAGGCCGAAGGGTAAGTGGTGTAATTTTAGTTATATGTACACAAATTTGAGAGGAAAATACTTGAATTTGTGGCAAAAATTATTAAATTTTAAGGAAAACTAATCGAATTCAACCACATAGGAGAAGTTCATATAAAAATTATTGAATTACAAATATACAAAGAACCCTGGTATGTATATTGATTAGATTTAAATCCATATACAGTTACAAAAAGTGTGAGTTGATCACAGTTATATACTATGATCTATGTATGTGGAAATTATATACAGTTGGCAATTTAAAACTTAGCATGTTTGTACTGAAAAAGAGAGAAGAATCAGTATGTTGTATATATCACATTTGTATATAATCATATTTGTATATTGTTTTTGGAAAATATATATTTGGCAACTCTTAATGAAACCCAATTATATTTATACAAATACAACACAACAACAACAACAACAACAACAACATACCCAGTATAATCCCACAAGTGGGGTCTGGGGAGGGTCGATTGTACGCAAACCTTACCGCTACCTCATAGAAGTAGAGAGGCATTTATACAAATACAAATGGATGAATAAGTTTTATTAATATACAGTGGTATAATGTTGTATTTATTGATGACAAATGTATAAAGTTAATACTATAAGAAACCAAACATATTTATACAAAAAAACAAGAAACTGATAGTTGTTTATATACAAAATTAAATGTATATGATTTAGTCAGCCGTATGTGTGTGTGTAAAAAGAAATGAGGTTTTGCATGTGCATAAGATTTTAATTATACATAGAAAGTTGATATCAACAGCTAATACTTCCCCCCTCTCCGCCCCTATCCTTTGTGTATTGAAATAGTATAAAGGTATAAATGTGGTTGCAACAGTAAAATTTTTGTTGAGCGATATTTTGCTACAAAATATCAGAGGAATATTAAGAATTTTTTTTCTTTGAAATCCTTACTTATGTGTATGAAGATCTATTGAGCTGTTAAAGAAGATAAATTAGGTTCTCATTTATGGAAAAAAGTCTTGTTGTATAGAATGAAGAGAGAAAGTGAAGGTGGAAGGTGAAGAGACTTATACAAAAAATTTGCGAGTCCCACAAAATTTTATAGCCAACTTTTTTAAACATTGATTGTTTTATATAATTTCAAAAAAATTATAATTAATTTATATTATTTTATACTGAATGTTTGCTCAATTGTGATATTTTCCCATTTAACATTAAAGGCTCTTTTAGCTGCAGCCCATTAGGTGTTGGGCCAGTCCAGCCCAACTGCCCTTCCATATATGCTGTTGGTCAATGGTTGACCCAAATAGGAAAAATCTCAATAAGGGTAAAACAGCAAAGTCCGGTGTACTAAAGATTTTGCTATGCGCAAGGTTCGGGGAAGGTCCGATCACAAGGAGTTTTATCTTACATTTTTGTCAGAGGTTGTTTGCAAGACTTAACCTGTGATCTTCTGGTCACATGGCAGCAACTTTATTTTTGTCAGAGGTCGTTTCTAAGGTTTAAACCCGTGACCTTCTGGTCAAATGACAATAATTTTATCAGTTATTCCAAGGTTTCCCGCCAAACAATGTCAACATAGACAAAATAGATAAATATGTCTTAACCTTACTCTTTATCAGTATCTATACTATTTAATTTTGAGTATGGATAAATAGATACATAAGATTATATAAAATTAAACAAGTAGATACATATGTGCTACGTGAGAATTCACATTTAATTTTATATGACAATTCACATCCTATATAGCATCGTATTATTCCGCGTAGACTGCATATTCTACTTGCTCAATTTTTATGCAAGTTGTGTTTACTTATGAACTTCCAAAAAGTTGAAAGACATAAATGATATTAATATCAAATTTAAAAAATATTTAAATCTCATACCAAAATAAAAAAGTAATTAATTAAAAGAGCTTATCTCTAAAAGTCGAAGGAAAGACGCCGTGTTCCCAAGTGCTATTGCGTGGCCGGTAGTATACAACTTTTCTTAATCCTTTGATGTCTTAAGATGTCTTAAACTTAATTTTAAATGATAAAATAATGATCCCAAACTAACAATAAAATAATCCTCAAAACTGTTAAATAATCTATAGAATAAATCTCATAAACAATACTTTGGAAAGACTAATTAAAGATAAACCGACATTTAATTTCAATGTTAACTTAAAAATCTTCAAAGTCGTCATCTTGTCGATATATTTCTGGGTAATTAGTGACAAGCCTCATCAGTGACGCTAGTCTCTCATCTCTCGACCAAATTACGGTGGGCAATAAGTATTTCTTGAAGGGGAATGAGATAGCTTTAATTAAAAATATTTATTCTTATATTACGTTTTAGATGTAAATTTAAATTAGTAAAATCTAAATTGGACTTTGTGTAGGGGTGTGCATCTCAGTTTGGTTTTGTATATTATTGGTTCAGTTTATATATTTTTAATTTTTAAATATGTTAAATTAATAAAAAATCGATAAAATAATTTTTATCTATTTTCGATTATCAGTTTTATATCCTTAATAGTTCGGTTTCCGATTTACCTGATGATGAGAATTTGCATTAATAAAAAACAGATGGAGTACGAAAATAATGTTTAGAAACTTGCAAAAGTTATAATTAGTTAATTACAAACTAAAATACTAAAGTGGGCAACTAATCACTTAAGTAATATAAAAATTAAAATATGTAAAGTATTGCTATAGTCTTTTATTACTATTAAATTGTTAATATTTAATATTTACGAAGGGATAAACTAGTAAATTATTATAATTTTATTGAGTTATCGGTTTATCCAATAAACCAATAGAAAAAATTGATATTCGAACCAATAACCCAATATTTTTTTTTCAAAATCATTAAAAACTCGATAACCTAATAATTCAATAATAATAAACCAATAACGTTTAGGTTCGGCTTATTGATTGATTCAGTTTTTGCACACCCCTAGCTTTGTGTAACAAATAAAAGGAAAAAAATGAGTTTGAGTTATTTTTTAAGTGACCGATAAAGATATTTACGAATCAATATCAAAATTACAGTCAGATCAATTTAATCAATTTTTAAAATACTTAAATCAAATATAACACATATTTGTTAATTTGGTTGATATTGATTTGATTTAGTTTAATTTTTTAATTATTAATCAGACACGAAAATAAAATTAAAAAACAAGATATAAAATAGAAAAATAAATTAATTAGCAAACAGAGATCTATCAATATTATCCTTTTTGAATAAAAATTAAAATATATCAAAATAAATTATTTTATTTAGTCTATTTGGCTTTATATTTTTATTTGTACGCATTTTTACCTAAATTTGCCACCTGTTTCTTAATGGCCTCATTTTCCATCATTCAAACCGACCGATTAATATGTTCACAAAACGCGACGCGTTACCCAAATTCGTAATAAAGTTTGAAATCCAGTACATTTTGGTAATTTAGCACTTCCCTTTTCCTCTATAAATTCTGCCAAAGCAAAGATGCTTTGCATTGAGCGTTAGTTTTACGAGGAGCTAAGGACTTGTTTGGATTTATTCTATTTTGAATTTCTGATTTCTTAAATCTGTGAGAATGGCTGCTACTTCATCTGAGGAAGGACAAGTGATCGGCTGCCACAAGGTTGAGGAGTGGAACGAGCACTTCAAGAAGGGCGTGGAGAGCAAAAAGTTGGTACGGCTTCGATTTTTTTGCTTTGACAATGGCGAATTTGATTTGTTACTTTGGCTTATTTGTTATTTTGTGTTATGGGTTTCGTTCAAAATTTGATTTTGGGAAATGAGTTCCTGTTGTTTCGATTGATTGTATGAGATTTTGTTGATTTCTTCAGTTGTGGCTTTCGGGGGTTCATCTTTTTCTGATCTGTTTCTTGTGGTTAAAGTTTATTAGTAATTGATTTTCAGTTGATTATAATTTGTTAGCGTATGATTTTCTGTTGGTAAAATCATGTTCTTACTCATTTGATTGGCATAATTGCGTTATTGGAACAAATTCGTAATTAAAGTTGCCGTCTTT
>JAABOM020000084.1:27311412-27331301 GCA_011800125.2 Solanum clarkiae | reverse complement strand
CTGATTAGGCTGGGGGTTGGGAGTTGGGGTGGGGGTGGGGGAGGGGGAGGACTATCTGGGTCCCTTGTGGACAAATATAAGCAAATTTCAACCAAATATATCTATGGGTTCAAAAGGTTGTTTGAACAGGATGTGAAGAAAATATAAGCAAATTTCAACCAAATATATCTATGGGTTCAAAAGGTTGTTTGAACAGGATGTGAAGAAACTGATAAATGGAATCTATTTTAAAGACATGGGCCAGTATAAAGTTGATATGATGCTTAGCTTGTTGCTTTTGTGATTGTTAATTGATTAGTTTTTTTTAAAAAGATTAACTAATCTAGGATTTTAAACTGGGCTGGGTCGGACTTTTTTGGTTGTGACATCAAATTTGAGCTTAGTATAGTTCTTTTTAGTTCCTGATCAAGAAGTACGGTTCTTTTTCTTAAAACCTTAAGAAGTCACCTCCCCAAGGGTATGGCAAGGGGCGGCCCAGGTTGGGGCCAAGTGGGTTTTTATATATATATATATTTTACGTATACATATTAGATGTTGAATCCTTTTAGCTTCTTCACGCGTTTACTTACCTCTTCAAATTTTGAAGCCCTTGGTGAAATCTTGGTGAAAATGTTGACTCATCATTGGGGTGTGGTTTAGTGGTCTGGGCAGTTGGTGGTTGGTTTAGTGGTCAATGAAGGGGGAACCATAACGGATGCATAAATATCAGGTGATGTCTAAGTGGGCAGGGTGATTTCTTCCTGCCCAAGTCTTAGATAGTAGATTTATGTGGAATAGTCAAGCTGCACTTTGATGGTACCTGTGTTGGAATAGTCAAGCTGCACTTTGACTCGAATACCACCATCATCAAAGAGGAAAAATGGAGCTGGAGTCGCTATACATCTAGTGTAGTTGCTGGGCAAATAGTAGTTGTATGGATGATGATGGTATGCTTAAATATGCTTCAGATTTCTAGTTGTTAGGCATAAATCTTTCTTGTAAACCTTTGAACTTAGCATAAACATATGTATCACAAACCTTTTAACGATATGAACTTGTTCGAGTTGAGGATACTGTATATCTGCCCCTAGCTCTTAGTTATACAAAGTAGAATTAGCACCGGATGATGCTTCCTTTAAATATACCTCAGAATTTTAGAAATCTTTTGGGCATAAATCTTTTCTTTTAACTAGTCTTAACTTTATGTAAAATACAACTCTTTGATTCAGGTGGTGGTGGATTTTACTGCTTCCTGGTGTGGCCCTTGCCGTTTCATTGCCCCAATTCTTGCTGACATTGCTAAGAAGTTGACCCATATTATATTCCTGAAGGTTGATGTTGATGAACTGAAGGTACGTTTTGCATCAATGTAGTAATCGTTCTTTGACTAATGTAATCAGTGATTGTGGTAGTAAATCGCGGTATCCTTTCTTGCAGACTGTTGCAGAGGAATGGAATGTGGAAGCAATGCCAACTTTTGTCTTCATTAAAGAGGGGAAAGAAGTGGACAGGGTTGTTGGTGCCAATAAAGACGGGTTGCTTCAGACCATACAGAAGCATGATGCTGCTCCTGCTACCGTGACAGCTTGATCCTTGATCAAGGAGATAATGTTATAGTATTTAGTGTTGTCTTCTTTAATAACTCTGGATGGGTTGTGTAGTTTTGTTACCCACCATGTCTTTATTACCCTTGTGAAACCTTTGTACTGGTGTTTGGAATTTGATATTTGTGCATGTGGCGTTACTGGTGTTTGGCTGTATGCCCATTTCTATCTGAAGACTATTTTCCCATTACTACTTTGGTGAAGCTTTCATTTTGCTTGGATAGTTGTAGACATTTTCACTTGCATAAATCTTTTGGTTGTGTACATAATCAGCATCTAAGAGCTCCTTTCCTCTTTTTTTTTTTTTATATCTAGTTTATTCTGCTTATGGGTTTTTGAGACGAGAATTTCAGAAAATAGTCTTTTTACCTTTGTGGGGTAGTGGTAAGGTCCCCAGACCCTACTTGTGAGATTTCATTGGGTACGTCGTCGTTTGAATTCATTTTTCTTTTGCTGTCTTTTGTTATGACACAAGCAACATTTCTTGGTTTGGTGATCTTGTCAAATTTACCAGACCAAAATTTACCCATCTGTTCCCTCTTTGCTCATTTATATAAGGATTTGAAACATGATTTGAGATATTGTGTTTAGGGTCTTGCTCTTGTTTTCTTTATGAATGTCATTGGTTAGAAAGAATGTGAGACACCAAACTCTGTACGGGGAACAGAAGATGTCAAACATTTACATCCACCAAATATAGTGGAAGTTCATAAAGGCTTATTCTAATAATAAAATGAAACAAGAAATTCTACTAGATCTTGGATTTTCCAAGAAATGTAATGCAACTCTAGTTAATGGACCCCTCCTGCATGAATTTATACCCTAATAATCAAAGCCTACAGAATAAACTGAACTCATGAAGTTGTCCTTTTCACTAACAATATCTTTGATACATCACCACCTAGTTCCTCAAACAAGACAAGCAAATTTTGTGTTGGTTTCAACCAAGATCTTGGGACGTGGTACCTACAGAAGCAGAATTGACAGAGAACTTGTTAATGATATGAAAGAAATCTAAGCTTTTACTGATGAAAGAATCAACTACCATTTCTGAGTTGGTTGACCACAACCAAGTTGACATTTTGTTTGTCTATATGTTCCAGCATAGTGGAAATCATCACATTTGCCATTAGCAGATGCTGTCCAATATCTACCTATGCTTTGTCCATTGATCCAAACTTGTCCTTTACCCATGCTTCTCATGTCTAGTGCCACAGGGTCATTTCCTTCTGGTGCATCAAAATAAGCCTGAAACAAACATTCCAATATCTATGATCTATGCTAGAAATGATCGATGAGTTCAATTTATCCCACCCCCAAAACTCTGAATCCATCTCTAGTCATAAACCTCAACGAGTCTTGTTACAACTTAAAATCTTCTTTTTCTTATTTTCCTACCTTGTACCATTTAAGAGGTTGCTGTCCTTGAGTAGCTAGTGTGCCTCCAATCCATTCAACAGAAGACGCTCCATGTTGAGAGATCAAGTTCATTGTTTCTCCTTTCAATCCAGCCTGAAGAACCTCTTTAGCTGTCAATGACCTTTTGAAGGCAAAAGGAAGACTAAAAGATTTGGTAAAAGATTCAGTACTCTGTATGTCCATTTCTGTGACGATAAATCTTTAAGACCTTGGTTGAGACCATGAAGAACAACTGGCCCAAGTATTCCTGTATTCCATTCCTCATAATGCAACCCAATATTCTTCAAGGCGATAAGAATAGTTATTAGTGCAGCAGCATAGAGTAACAAAAAGTTACATCTGTTTTTTTGCCTTGAATAATAAGTATTGCAGGCAAAGATGAGAAACTAACCGGCAGGCCAATAGTAATGCTCAGTAGCTCAATTCTATTGGTTCCAGCCTGCAGATCAACTGGTCCTGTGAAAGTGAACTTTGTGTCCTTTCGAGTACCATAGGAAGACCCTGAAAATAGGAATATCAAAAATGTTTCCTAGTAGCCATTCTACTTAGTATGTGGATATCATCATTACCTGAAAGTTTCCCATTTACAAAAACATGAGCTGCATGTCCACTTGAGTAGACGCTGAGCGTAGGCTTTTGTCCCCCTCGTAGAAATGATTCTGAGGGACTAATATCCACACTGCAATCCAAGAAAGTGAATACATTGTCAATATTAGAAAAGACGATATACTTAAGTTTGAAAGATTTTTCGACTTATTTATGAACCTCACCTTGTTATGTACCACAAGTAATCACTATTATCTCTGGTGATATTTATCTGCTCCAAAAGTCCTACAGCTTCAAATGTTGAAGTGTCCTCTGAAGAAAATATATCTTCACTATAAGCTCCCCAAGAGTGGAGCTGAGAGTGAGTTGGTGTCATTTGAACTTGTGTAGTTCGAGTCCCAACCTTAGCAAGAAAAAGATGTCTTAAATTACTAAGCTGAAAGGCAAAGCAAATAGCTACTAGAAAGAGATGAATGACGATGAATAACATACATTCACAATATGCTGCCAACGTCAAAATTAACAATGCAATTGTGCAAATGCTTGTTAAAATCTTCCTTACCTTTGCAGTATTGAAGGCAACATGGTTGCAGTCTGGAAGAATACTGATGGACCAAGGAGGTAGATTAAAGTGCTTGCTGTTAAAAACTACTCTAGCGGCAGAGTTACTGTCATAATTTGAGAGGAATGCTGCACAGTTTCCTTTGCCAGATGAGAATACATAAGCCTAAAATAAACGACTCATTTGATTCAGCAAAACAAACTAGTAAAGTTAAAAAACCTATGTAAATGAGACTTACTAACCTCCTGGTAGCTTCCTAGTGAAACAACAGTGGGATCGGAGGATAATAAAGCGCTCTCACATAGTTTAATTACCCTGTGGAGCTCTTTTAAATGGCTATATTTAGGTTCTCTGATCAAACCTGATCAAATATGAGTTTAACACGTTAGCTTAAAAGTTTGAACAAGTTACTTCAGCATATGTCATGAAATCAGACAGAACGATCTAAAGATTGTCTTCATTGCGACAATGATAGACAAGCACTTGTACTGCATAACTTAGAGATTCTAAGTTATAAATTCAGGCACAAAAGGACTTTCTAGCCATTATGGACTAAGCTGATTACTCACCATATTCATCAATGGGAGCATCATAGTCATAAGAAGTTGTTATAAAAGGTCCTCCAGCTGTGCGCCCAAAGTTGGTTCCTCCGTGGAACTGTTAAAAGAAGAAATAATTAAGACAAGCAAGATCATTCATCCTATTCAAGCATGAACATGTGCAGTATGAATGTTGAATTTTCTTTTTCCGAGGAAGGTCATTACCATGTAATAATTAACAAATGAACCACCTTTTTGTACGAAACGAGTAACTGCAAATGCTAAATCTTGAACTGGCCTCATAGGTATCGTGCCACCAAACTCAGCGAACCTTCCCTCAACAAACAAGAATATATGAATCAGCTTAGGAAAATGAACATATATTTGGATTACTTAGAGCATAGGAAATCCTCAAGTCTCTGAAATATGTTACCAGCCACTCCAAGCTTCAGTCCACATAGTTGGCTTGTAAGGTTTGTTGGGAGAAAATTCATCACAGTAAAAACCATTGCATGTATTTATCTGATTAAGACACATGCTTGGAATCGTCAGTCAGTAGTTTCAAGAACGTTATGCCTAAATCCGAGCTGATAATGTAATCATACTGAGAAGAACAGGAGAAACTCACGATAGGGTCAGGGGCATCATCCTCTTTACACATAACCCATGGGACTCCAGTATTTAATCCAACAGCCATTTGTGCAGCCCATTCGACATATGCTTTACCAGCTGCTCCAAGCGCCTCCCTTTCTGGTTGATATTCATTTTCAATCTAACCAAAAACAACTTTAGAACACTCGCTAGACAATTATTGTCCGATAAAACAACAACATACCCTGTGAAATCCCATAAGTGGGGTCTGGGGAGAGTAAAATGTACACAGACCTTACCACTACCTCAAAGGTAGAGAGGTTGTTTCCTGGGAACCTCGTCTCAATTGTCCGATATATCATGTATTTCAGAAAAAATCGAAACTACATAAGTTTCATACCTGAGACAGTATAATTGGACCCCCTTGGGATTCAAACAGATTTTCACTCTTCATCATCTCAACTATTTTATTAGTGAATTTTTGCATTGCTGCCTTTACCACCAAAACAATCGAAATGTCAATACTACAAATCAGGACGAAAAAAGAAGAGAACAAGAAACACTAATACTACACATTTTTGCTATCACCTAAAAGAAAAAACAAACATGTACACAAATTGGTGTATTTGGTGCCATATTTGTACAATAGTAGATAATGTTCAGTTTGAACAAACCTTGAAAGGTTCGTTATCGGTTCTGAAGCTGATACCAGGAACATATTTCAACCATACAGGAAATCCTCTGCATCAAATGACGGTTACATAGAATCATTAGCTCATTCTTGAAATTAACCATATGTATAATATGTCTATGATTGTGTAAAATGAGTGTATAATGTATGTATATTGGTTTGAACTAAATCTGTCTGACTATTCGCGTAAATATCCTTAAAAGTAAAGCTATTACCCAAAATTCCACTCAGCACAAACATAAGGTCCAATGCGCAAATGTGCATAAAGCCCAGCTTTTTGCACAGTTTTGATAAACCTTACAAGATCATATCTCCCATCAAAGTTATACTGTCCACAAGAAAAACATTAGCAATCAGTAAATATAAAGTTCAACTCTTTGGGGGCAAATTGTAGAGCATTTGGAACACTCACATTGCCAGGGGAAGGTTCATGAACATTCCAGAAAACATAAGTTTCAATTACATCCAAGTTTGCATCTTTAGCCTTGTTTATGAGATCTTCCCACATCTGCAACACCCCATTTCATTTAATTCATCAATACATTAACATAAAATACATAATTACATTGTCTCTCCAAGCATATATAGTCATGGAAAGTCTAGTGGCGGAGCCAGCATTTTCATCCAGGTGTTCATATTTTTAGTGGGTGATTTTTGTGTTCAACAATTGATATATATATATATATATATATTCAAAAGAAATTCCGACTAAGAGTGATCATCTGACCACCTCGGGGGTGAATGTAGCTCCTGTTGAGACGTGACACAAAGATTTAGTCTTTTGGATGAGATGATACAGTGGTTCGAATCTCACTACCACCCATTATTAAAAAATGTGTTTCCCAAAGGTGGGATATTAGAATTTAAGTTTTTAGACGAGATGGACATACATTTTAACAGAAATGAGAATACCTCAGGGGTGCTTCTGGGATAATGTATGGAACCAGAGAGAAGAATTTTTCTTTGGCCATTGATGATAATGGCCTTCTTATCATAGGTAACATTGCATAAGACCAGCTGAGCTACCATTAACAAGGTAAAGGTATAAACTTTGAGGAACTTGGAAACTAAACTTGTCTCCATTTTCTATTTACTGGTTTCTTTCAATGCATAAGAAAAATAAAGACAAGAAAGTTCAATCTTTGAAAAAGGGAATTTGTGGAAGAAGAGAGTCAACAACTGTAGTATGCACAAGGGCAATATATATGGTGCTCTTTGGATTATTTTTAATGTATTCTACTTGCTCGCTCCGATGGTAAGCACTTTTCACTTTCAATCAAAAAGTCGTGAGTTCGAGTATGCACGTGAGACATTTGATAATAATTCCTATATCTGATTTAAGAGGTAAAAAAATAATTTTTGACTTTTGTGCTTTGAAATTAAACATACATAAAATATATTAGAACACTTTTTAATTTTTTTTATTTTAAATATGTAAGTAAAAAATTATAATTAAAGAATTGCTAAAAATTTAAAAACATTTTATTTTAAATAGATTGCAAAGGAAAGTAAGATAAATAAATTTAAAAAAGGAATAAATAATAAATATAGGTAATTCAATTTCTAATTCATAAACAAATACTAATTCAAATAAATAGATAAATAATGTTCAAATGAAAAGTAGATCTCGAGATTTATCTAGTCCCCATATCTGAAGTGTGAACTCCTTTTTATTTACTTTTAACCTCTTTCCTTTTTTTTTTTTTTTATGTAAAAGGTCATTTTTAGGTTTACTGCTTATTACTTCCCCAATTTCAAATTTGACTTAATTTCTTTTGCACGTTTTTTAAAAATTATACTGTGTTTCATTTTACGTCGTCAGCTCGTCGCTTTTAATTTTACATGATATTTTAAAAAAAGATTTAAAATAATTCTTAGATCTTTATGTGATTGAAATTCATTTTACCAAGAGTAAAAAAAAAAATTAAAGTTAAACTGCTTCTAATTATAATAAAATTATATTTTTCTTAAAAGTACTACACAAAATGAGATTTAAAAAAAGTACTAATTAAAAAAAAAGGAGATAACTTTTAAAATAATAAATAATTTAAAATATTTTAATACTCGCAATAGATAATTGAAGATAAAGAATATAATTGAAAAATAAAACTTGATAAGAAGGTTCAAATGGTAAGTATTCCTCATTCACAATTCAAAAATTGTGAATTCGGATTACGAAAAAGGTAAAAAAGGTGAGATTTGAATTTTAGAGTCATCCTATATGTAGTAATAATATAATGTCAGAGGTTACATCAATTAAGCATGTACTTTCTCTGTTTTATTTTATGTCGAACTTTTTGATTTGACATGATATTTAAAAAAAATTGAAATTTGTGGTCTAAAATCATTTTAAAAAATTTGTGTGGTTAAGATTCATTTCATTAAGGATAAAAGAAAAAATTTAAAGCCAAATTGATCCAAAAAATGCCACATAAAATAAAACAAATGGAGTGTTAATTTGCATTTTTGGCATGGTCTATAAATGTTTGACGTACAAAATCGTCTTGTTAGTTATGAATTGTCTCATCATATATTCACACTAAACCAAAAAAAATAATTATTAACTAACAATTTTATCGTCTCAACTTTCATTTTTTTTCGAGCATGAATTTATTCTTCAATTTTTTCATGTTCGATTGGTCAAATATATCTCTATAAAAATAATTTTTTTGAAAATAAGAAAAATAATTTTCCTAATAAAAGACGATAAAACAAACTCCACTACTAACATTTTATATTAATCAATTATATCCTTCGTTTTCTTCATCACAACTTTCACTTTATTTCAAGCGTAGATATCTTCTTTAATTTTTTTATGTTCAATTAGTTAAATATATCTCTATAAAAAACGAATTTTTTGAAAACAAGAAGAATAACTTTCCTAATAAAGGGCGAAAAAATAAACTCCACTGCTGACATTTTATATTAATTAATTGTATTCTCCCTGTCGTCCAACATACCTCACCTCTCATCGACCGTATTTCACCACCACACACCTAACTCCTACCCCATTTATTTAAATTATGTAATAATTCTGATATTCAACGCTCTATGCACGGTAACAATCTACACTTAGGAAAATGTGAAAATAATGACAGTGGGACTATGTATCATAGTGTTAGAGAGCAAATATCGGATCTGGTTTTGATTTTTATTATTTAAATGTCCTCCTAAATCTTAGTCATTTTGCCAAATGTTTCAAAATTAAAAAAGAAATTACTATCTCTTTTTTATTTCTTTATAAAGTCATACTTACTTACGACTCTAATTAATGAAGTATTAATTAAGTGAAATATTCAACCATCAATCTTCAAAAGATGGTTAAAGAAGAAAATGAAAGATAGTACGTAACACTTGTGATTTATGTCATTAAATAATTTTATTAATGGAACTACCAAAGTTTTTTAAAAAAATCAAAAAGGGACCCAAATGGAGTATTTTCTCTCATTATATAAGAAAGAGTTGCAGGTGAAGCAGACACATTTTCTTCGATATATCTGCTTCAGTAAGAATATTTTTATTTTAATTTAATTTAATTAATTAGATAAATTTTATTAAAGTTAATTTAATAAATACACAAAAAAAAGATGATTTACTATCATACAAATATATTTTAAAATTGTTTAATCAATGCTGCTTAAACTGATAATATTACTAATATTATCATGTATTTATTTTACATGATTTAATATCATTCAATTAATATCACATAAAAAATTATAAATAAATATTGAGCTTGTGCAGCACGAAATTTCTGCAACTAATTAATATATATGGACGGGCAAGAGTACTATTTGTCATTGACAATACTCCTTCCGACACATTTTTCTTTTTTGTTCGTCTCAAAAAGAATGTCATCTTACTCTAATTGGAAACAATTTAACCTTGAAATTCCCTTTTTACCTTTAATGAAATAATTCTCAAACATCGAAATATCTAAAAATGATTTTAGACCACAAATTTCAAAAGTCTTATTTTTTTTTCTTAAACACCGTGCCAAGTCAAAGGGTGTCACATAAAATAAGACGGAGGAAGTATTAATTAATCACTTGTATATTAGAGTAAATTTGGTGTATCAATGTTCAAACTACATTCCTGCTGTATATTGTAAAGGGCAAGCAACGCAGTCAGGTTGGTCGTCTGGTTCACGGAATTAGTTATTCCGAGATTATAATTTTTAGATTAATTTTGTCCCATTTTTTAAATGAAATAAAATTAACATCAAGGTTGAATTTAGAATAATCTTATTTTAAGATTAGTTAGTTATATCTTTAACCAAATAAATTAAAGTGTAAATTTTATTCCAAATTTAATCCTGTAATATTCATCTTATCTCATGAATCAAACGACAGATTTATGAATAACGTATATATGTTGTTTGTTCCAATGTCTGTTGGTTAATTACTTATGAGACCAAATTTAGTGTTGCAAACGTAAAGCAGCAGCAACAAACACCGTTCTTCCGCCGTTTGTTCCTCTCATTTCTTCAATTTCCAAGAGTTGAATTAATTCTAATCTTTTTTTGGTTTGATTATTCACTCCTTTCCTTCTACGCTTTGGCTCATGGACAAGTGGTCAATCTTTAATTTGTCTTTTTAACATAAAAATTTATTCGAATTCGATGTTTGTACAAGATCAACATGTATTTCATGTACATATTTATTAGTTAACAATCTATTCGACTATCTCAATTAGCCTTCTATTCTAATACGCATTGCTAGTCAGTTCGAATGCTATCTCTTTTTTCCTTTGTCGCTCAACCATCAAAATGTGGTATATTATTAACAAGTTCTTTTTTTTGTTTGTTTGTTTAACTTAAAACTATACTGAACCACCTATCTATTCCTTTTTTCGTGTTGTTACGCGATAGGTAGTAATAAGATTTGCATACATTATTCCATTTGTGTGATTGTACTGATTAATTTTTCCCTTCGTTTAAAATAAGTACATATTGCCTTATAAAATAATAATTTCATATTCGATTTCAGGGCAGATATAACTAGATACATGTGTCTTTACTATCAGATAAATTTTGAATATATATACATAAGGAGAGAGACAAACAAGAGAGTCAGTGTCTTCCAGATACATGTGAATCCATTTAAATATAGTATATATAGAATAAATTATATCTAATTTTGATCTCATATTTAGGGACTGAATTTTGACATGAATAATAATTTCAAAAAATATACAAAAAGATAGGTAATTAGGTCTTAAACTAGTCAAATTTGTGTTTTTGCCCCGTATAATAATAGCAACTAGGGGTGACAAAATTAAACCCAATCCGCCCAACCCATTGAAGTTTGGATGGACTAATAATTAACCCGCTTATTTATTATCTCAACGTAACTCATTTCAACACATTTAAAATTTGATTGATATGCAAACTGAATTGACCCAAAGAGATCTTATCAAAATGCTTTTAAAATATCATTTTTTTTAATTTGGTATGTTTTATACGGTCAAAATAAAGAAAAAAATCTAATTTAATTAGGTACTCAAATATTGAAAAAGAACAAATAAAATAAGTAAAACTTAGTAAAAGTTGGGTTGGGTTGGTTCTTGACCCGCTCTCTTACTCAATCCATTTTGACCCAACTCATTTCGATTCAAGCAAATTTAAATTGGATTGAATCTTACCCGTTTATTGTCTTCACCCATTATGACCCCGTAAATTTGATCCGACCCGCTCATTTCAGTTCAATTTTTCACAAAGGCACTAGCCCAATGGATTTCTAACCAAGCCTTGGCCCAAGTAAGCCTAGTTATGGATAATCCGAGTTGATCATCTCCTTCTTGGATAATCCCAGTTGTCAGTTTCTCTTTGGTTCAAAGTAGAATCATGGCTCCCCTTCCTATGGTTCTCTGCAACTCATTCATCACTCACTCAGATTAATCAAGAACTCCAAAAAGAAATTAGAAAAAATTGGGCACGCACTCTCCAATGGAGAGTGTAATTCTTCCCAGTAAACCAATTTTTCCAACAATATCAGAATTACCCCAAAATTATCAATCAAAACCAAAAGTACCCATCAATTTTGCACCCAATACAGATGAATCAAGATTTACTGATACCCATTTGGATTATCTCTGCAAAAACGGGCGCCTTAGTGAAGCCATAACAACTCTCGACTCCATTTCTCAATATGGGTACCAGGTAAAAACCGAAACTTTTTCAAGACTTATAGAATCTTGCATCAATGAAAAGTCACTGCATTTTGGCCGTAAACTTCATAGGGAAATGAAATTTTTACTGGAAAAAGTCGACCCTTTTATTGAAACTAAGTTGTTAGGGATGTATTCGAAATGTGGGTCTTTACAAGAAGCATATGAACTGTTTGATCAAATGAGTAAAAGAGATTTATTTGCGTGGACTGCTATGATTGGTGCTTGTTCGAGAGATAGTAGGTGGAATGAAGTTATTGACCTTTTTTACATGATGATGGAGGATGGTGTTGTACCTGATAGCTTTTTGTTCCCCAAGATTTTACAAGCTTGTGCAAATTGTGGGGATGTTGAGACTGGCATGTTGATTTATTCTATATCGATTCGATGTGGAATGAGTTCTGAGATTCGTGTGAATAATTCACTTCTAGCTGTTTATGCAAAATGTGGGTTGTTAGGTTGTGCTAAGAAGCTTTTTGAGAGTATGGAGATGAGGGATACAGTGTCTTGGAATTCAATTATAATGGCATATTGTCACAAGGGTGAAATTATTGAGGCACGGAGGTTATTGGACTTGATGCGTCTTCAAGGCGTAGAACCAAGTTTGATCACATGGAATATATTGGTAGCAAGCTATAATCAATTAGGTAAGTGTGATGAGGCGCTAGAGGTTATGAAGGAGATGGAGGGTAATGGGATAATGCCTGATGTTTTTACTTGGACTTGTCTAATTTCAGGCTTGGCTCAACATAACAGGAACAGTCAGGCATTAGAATTGTTCCGGGAGATGATCCTGAATGGAGTTACACCAAGTGAAGTAACACTTACAAGTACAATTTCAGCTTGTGCGTCTCTTAAGGACCTGAGGAAGGGAAGAGAGCTTCACTCTTTGGTTGTTAAGTTGGGATTTAATGGAGAGGTAATTAATGGGAATGCTTTGGTTGACTTATATTCCAAGTGTGGTAAACTCGAAGCTGCTCGACTGGTCTTTGATATGATCCCAGAGAAAGATGTATACAGTTGGAATTCCTTGATTGGAGGGTACTGCCAAGCTGGGTGCTGCGGAAAAGCCTATGATCTTTTCATGAAGATGCATGAGTTTGATGTATCACCTAATGTAATCACGTGGAATGTGCTGATTACTGGACACATGCAAAATGGTGATGAGGATCAGGCATTGGATCTTTTCTGGAGGATGGAGAAGGAAGGGAGCATTAAGCGGGACGCTGCCTCATGGAATGCTCTCATTGCTGGCTATTTGCAAAATGGACAGAAAGACAAAGCATTGGGTATATTCCAGAAAATGCAGTCATTTGGATTTAAACCGAACGCAGTTACCATTTTGTCCATCCTACCAGCTTGTGCAAACCTAATGGGCGCAAAGAAGGTGAAAGAGATCCATCGTTGTGTTTTGCACTGCAATCTGGAAAATGAGCTCTCCATTTCTAATTCTCTTATAGACGCATACTTCAAGTCTGGCAACATAAAATACTCTAAAACAATATTTGATGGGATGTCAACCAAAGATATCATTTCTTGGAATACATTGATTGCTGGTTATGTTTTACATGGCTGTTCCAGTGAGGCGCTAAAGCTATTTCATCAAATGAAAGAGACAGGAATTAAACCAAATAGGGGTACTTTCTCCAGTGTGATTTCATCTTATGGTCTAGCCAAAATGGTTGAAGAGGGGAAGCGTATGTTCTCTAGCATGTCCAAGGAGTATCGGATTGTACCAGGTCTAGAACATTGTGTGGCTATGGTTAATTTATATGGACGCTCAGGTAAACTTGAAGAAGCAATTGATTTTATAGACAATGTGACCATGGAGCATGGCGTTTTTTTATGGGGTGCATTGTTGACTGCTTCTCGTGCATATGGTAATTTGCATTTAGCTATCCACGCTGGGGAACAATTACTCAAACTGGATCCTGGAAATGTAGTGATCTATCAGTTACTTTTACAATTATATGTATTACGCGGGATTCCTGAAGAATCAGTAACAGTGATGCGACCTAGAAAAAGAAATCATCATGAAGGGTCTCTTAGTTGGAGCTGGACTGAGATCAACAATGCGGTTCATGTATTTGCTTCTGGTCAGCAAAGTAATTCTGATATCCCAGGTTCTTGGATAAAACAAAAGGAGGTAAAAACGGAGGGATCCAGCTCTTGCAATAGGCTTTGCATCAAAGAAGAGGAGAATGAAGATATTACTAGAGTTCATAGTGAGAAACTTGCACTTTCTTTTGCCCTCATTAACAGTCCTCAATCTTCTCAAGCGATACGCATTGTTAAGAACCTCAGAATGTGTGAAGATTGCCATAGGACTGCCAAAATTGTTTCTCAGAAATATGAACGTGAAATATACATACATGACTCAAAGTGCTTGCATCACTTTAAAGATGGTTATTGTTCCTGTGGAGATTATTGGTAGGTAAGGGGCCAGCAATTTACTTGCTGACAAATCTCCTCTTCTCCAAGGAGTTGATCGGTCTGCTGTTTTCTGGAGAAAAGTTTTGCATGAGGTAAAGAGGATCCTCTTTGATAATGTATAGATGATGGTGCAAACCGTTAGCCACTCAAATGTTGTACTACTGTAAATATGTGTTTTAGTCAGATCTAGTAAATGATTGTGAGAAATCTGGATTATGACACTAGTTCATAGGCTCTGTATCAAATTGTACATATGCTAAAGAGATAATTTTTCTTCTTACCTAGTGTTCATCTAAAGTCGTGTTTCTTTTCTCAACTGTGTGGCCTAGCGGTCAAAGTGAAGCAGGAATATTATGTAACCCACTGGAATGAAGGTGGTTCAGTTACACGCTTGGTGTCAACTTTTTTCTAGCTCAATTTTGACGCATGTTTTCTGAATGACATACTTATATAGTGTGCTTAAGTTTCCGCTAACAGAAGGTTAACTCAGCTGGGAACTTCTATGAGTTGCCTCTTAGACAGGCAGTAGTTTTAGTCTAGTCAATAATTCACCTACATCCATATGGGTTGATGAATGCACATTGTTAAAAGTCGATTTGTTATCTGTCATTCTTTCTGTTTTTGGTTCATTCTCAGGTAGTCCAATGGATAGTGAAACATCTGGCTCCATGTATTGGTGGATCGGAGAAGGTGGGAAGCGATGGGATTGGGTTCAAACAGATGGTCCAAGCAGATCAGAGGCCATTTGCTGTATCGCGATGGTGTCCAGTGTGTTCCCAAGTTGACTTGTAAATGATGTTGTACAAGTCCTTCAGACATATGATGTCTTATGTCAGCAATATCAACTCTGTTTTGGAAAAGTTGAGGTACTTGTGTCTTAGGTCACAAGTTCGCGTCATGCACCAAGCAAACCAAGTCCAATATTTAAATGGAGAATGATAGAGGGTCGGACCCATCATCCTCGACATATCATTGTTAATTTTAAGACGGGGTTTTTCTGGGCTTTTGGTAGTCAACAAAGATGAGCTCTAGTGGGCTGGACTAGAATCCTCTTCTGTAGGGCCTTGACTTGGTCCCTTCTACATATGTGTAAGCCCACCATTACTAAATCTTCTAGTATGTTCTTTCTCCATTAATGATCAGCTTAGAAAACCAATTTTTATGTATCTTATAAATTTAGATTTTTGTATTATCAGCAAGCAATATTGACTTTTCAGTCACATGAACTCTGAGAGGAGGCTTAACCAATTCTATGGAAAAAATATCTGATGACTAAACAAATGAACATATTTCAATTACCTGTCAACAGAAAATAATTGACTTGGTCTGAATAATTCAAATTCTCGCATTGTAGGGTATATCTAAGGAGTTCTTTATTTTCATAGGTCGGCCCTATAACTTCTTTCTACTTATGGGGTTTGATTCTTTTAGACGAGGGTTTTTCGAGAAACCCTCTCTATCTCTATGAGGTAGTTGTAAGGTTTGTGTACATTTTACCCTCCCTAGACCCCACTTGTGGGATTCCAATGGATATGTTTTTGTTGTTGTTGTTGACCCTATAGCTTCTAGCTAAAGACAGTGGAATCTTCATCCATCTCACCACGTTCCTGAGTAATTACTTTTCTTTTATCATGTGTTATATCCCACCCCCGCTCCACCCCCACCCTCACTAGGTCAACAATGAGTGAACAATGACTAGAATTAATAATTATAAAATACAATGAAAGATTATAAAAATGGTCCCAATTGTTCACAATCATGAAGTGGGCAACTCACTGTGGTGCCCTGGTCCTAATTATTCTCTAATAATGCACCTATTTGCTAGATTTTCTTGCATCAAATGTTATTCCATTGTGGCCAATGGCCATTTATATCTAACAGTATAACCACATTTTATGTTTCTTATTTTAATTAATAAAGTAATATTTGGTACCCTCTATATCCTAATAAAATCTTTGTTTTTCTATAGGCTAACATAATTAACGTCTGCTCTATTTTTTTCCTATTGGCGAACACAATTAATTGTACGGTAAAGTCTCACATTAGGGATAAAGCATTTTCTAACAAATTCGACTCACTTCTTAGGACTTGATCTGAAACATCTGATTTAAAATAAAACAGTACTTATCAATCTATCACAATCCTTATTAGTTAGATAATATATTCTTTAGGAATATAAACCTCTCGATTTAAATTTAGGATAGTATTGCAAGACTAGCCAATCATAAATTAGAGTACTCTAGGGTTTTATTACAATGGCTACATGGTAGGACATGGCATATTTATTGAGTCACTTGTCATTATAAAATTCCATAACCAACAAACAAGACACTCACTATTTAAACATCATATTTTGTACAAATATTAATTCATTGTTTTTGTTTGTTTTTGTTTTTGTTTTATGGTCATTCTTTTCCTTCTAGTTTGGATCATCATTAAACATGCAATGCCACTTGTCTGGACAGATTGGACTTCTTGATTTTCCTTGCTATAATGTTTATTTTGATTGAAATTTGGTTTTGTAATATGACAACATATTTTAATTTATTATTCATGATTGATAGGAGGGGTGTCAAAAATCTCCCAATGAAATTATGATCCATTCAATTCATTTTGGTGAGTGGATTACAACTCCTCTATCTCTGTAAGATAATGATAAGGTCTATGTACATTTTATTCTCTTTAGACTCTCTTGTGGGATTTGACGAAATATGTTATTGTTATAATTAATTTTAATCTGTTTAGTTCAGTTTATTTTAAAATTGAGTCTACTTGCAATTTAGATTAACCCAGCAATAAACTTTGTTTAACTTAAATAGATATTTTTGAATGTAATATGTTTTATATAGTTATAATATAAGAAAAATATTTTATGAAATACTTAAACAAATTATAAGAAACCAAATATTGAATTTAAAATTTAGTAAAAATTTGAACAAGTTTTATGTTAGTTCAATTTTAACTCATTTCAGTTTAACCTACTTCAGTTTAAGTAAAATTTAAGTGGATCGATGACTTATCCATTTATTAACTTAATTTATTTTAATATTTTTAAATTCAATTCAATTCTCTTTTTGGCACCTCTCATGAATAATATATGGAGAATTAAACAAATAATATATTTCATTTCATTCAAGATGTCTCTTCAAACTCCAACAAAGTCATATGTGAGGAATAGAGATTTTGTATTTTATGTTTCTTTGCCTTAAAAAAAATTGCAAACCCAATAAAAGTAGTTATGAATTATAAGGAATCTTAATAGCTCAATTAGTTAACAACTTAAACTCTTACTTTGTTGGTGTGATTTTGATTCCTCGCACTGTAATTCCCTCCCCATCTCCTTCCCCCACCCCATTTTTTTTAAAAAGAACACTAGTTATGAGTTCAATAACATGTTAGTATTCATAAATTTTAAAATATATGCTTTCGCTTCTAAGTATAGTATTTGAATTTTGGAATCAACACATGGTTGGAGGATTATTGTTGAACTGAGGTATAATGAAAATAGTCTCTATATCTTCGTAAGATAGGAATAAGACTGCGTATACATTATTCTTTCTGAATGTCACTTATAAGATTTCATTGGTATATTACCGTTGTTCATGGATGTGGAGTTGTCAATACATATTTGCTGTTATATTCTTGTAAAGAAAGACTATGCTATTGACATGTGATCAAAATAATTTAGCTTTAAAAAGTACCTATGCAAGCAATTATTACTAGACAAAACGTGTGTGTGTATGTGTATGGGGGTTTCCTTCAATTTTTCTAAAGGTTAGGCATAACAAAATTGAAACATACATTAAGGCAAACACTCATAATGACAAAAAAAAAAGTCGCAAAACAAGATAAGTTTGCCAAGATTTTAGAAGATTCTTTCCAAATTATAATTGGATTATTATTCCAACTTCTAAGGTGTGACCGATATCTATTAAATCTGGAGACATCCGTTGATAAAAAATAGAGATAATGTTGTTGTAGCGATGACTGACGGAGTTAGAATATTTACTGAAAAAATACTTAATACAATATATATAGAAATGACTAAATAAATGAAGAAACTAAGGAGATTCTACTTATGGGCTATACCAAGATCAAACTCTAGACGAGCGGATCTAATTTTAATTATCAGAACAATAATAATAAAATAGCTTATTAATTTTAAGAGTTAATGATAAAAAACACGTCTAAATTATTACTTTTTCTTAAGTTTTACTCCATCATTCCATTTACCTTCCTAAACTATATATCACTCCTTTTATACTAAAACGCTATGTAATGTTGAGTTAGCTAAATATTTGTTCTCAATGGATAATCAGCGTGTGTAAACCAACTTAGCGTCGAGGTGTGTTTCAATATAAAGGAAAAGATAGTTGCAGTATATATGAAATTCGCGAAAAGATGATTGTTTAAATAGATAATAAAATAATAAATAGTTGAGATATGAAATTCACGAAAAAATAATAGTCTAAATCCTTTGCATCCCAAATTCCGCCCTTGCTGACAGCTGCTTAATTGAATTGAAACGTTATTATTTGAACATGAATCTAGCTGGCTAATTGATAAATTAAAAGTTAGGCCAAATCCAAATAATTGATGGACAATTCCATCTCCTTTGTGTTCTCATAATCATACACATTTTGTGTGACATTGTCATCATGTGTCAATTGTTTTTGTTGTTTGAGTGGTTGCATTCATCACATGATCATGATTCTTGTTCCAAATTTATTTTGTCTACTACTTTATATTGACTTACGTAAAAATTAAGGAGCAGTTACTGATAAGAATAATTTTATCAAATCACTTTTGCGATGAGGGTTTTAGAAAACAGCCTCTCTACCTCTATGAGGTAATGGTAAGGTATGCGTACAAACTACCCTCCCTAGACCCCACTTGTGGGATTTACTGGGTATGTTGTTGTTTACTTTTGAAATATAATAAATTATGTAGCTAGCAAACATATGGTATTTATTTACATTATACTATTATAGTTTGAAAAAATTACAATTTATAGCTATAGTTAAAGTTTTGTCGCTATTTTCTCCCTCCTCTCTTCCTTTCTCTCACCTCTCTCCTTTCTCTCTATGCAATCTCTTGCCAGATATATAAATACATATGTATACCAACTGTATATATACAATAATTTTTGACAGATATACCTATACAATTTGTCTCTCCTCACTCTTTTTCCTCTCTCGCTCGCCTCCCTCCTCCATCTCTCAATTTCGCTTGTCAAATATATATATATATATATATATATATATATATTAATTACATTACAATTATTTAGCAGATATATACATACAATTTGACAAATATAGTTATATAATTCATCTCTCGCCACTCTTTGCCCTCTC
>JAABOM020000084.1:27268433-27306713 GCA_011800125.2 Solanum clarkiae | reverse complement strand
AACGAAAAATATTCATCTAACCACCTTTAAATGAATGTAGTTTCGCTCCTAGTAGCATATAAAGTATCAATTTCTTCAATTGATAAGGACTAATTGAGAAAAAAAAATTTGTGGTGGTAATGGAGGAATTAAAACAAACAATGACGTTACATCATTTTCTTTACTAGCTAACAAACATAAACAAGTAGTTGAAAATAATAACTACAAAGATGGGCCATGAGATTCACATTAATAATTCTACATGCTATTCTTAGAATTTGTTGTTGATTCACACGTGATATACCTGCAACGCACGTGATCAGATATTGATAAACAAAATATGGGCCCGAGGATTCACATTAGGACTAATATATACATTTGTTCATAAATTAAACATCGCCATATGTCGTGCTCAGTAGATCAGTAGATAGGATTCCTTCATTCTTAACTAGAAGTTTCGAGTTCGAATTTATAAGAATGAAAAAAGATATTATTGTAAAATTATATCATAAAAATTTAAATTTTATTGGATATCAATATTGAATACTGATACTGATAATGATATCGAGTCATGAAACCGTCCCCATGCCGCTTCCCCCCTCCCCCAACCCCCCAAAAAAAAGAAGGAAAAGAAAGAGACTCATAGATAGTGATTATATAGCACATAGATGTTGAAGTCCACAAAACCTAACATAGTACGAATTTTGGAAAGAGCCATATGATCTAATTGTATCCACTTGCGTCTACAACAAGTTCTTTTTTTATTTATATATTAAAAAAGAAAAGATATTTGGAAGGAAACTCAAAGTACTTTTAGGTTTTGGTCAATATACGTTAGGCAACTCATGAAATTTGGTACCTTTTTAGTGAAATATTTTTATGTCTTGTTTTTTGGGGGGTTGGCGTGGGGGTAGGGTTAATTAACTAGATATATTCATTACAATGTAAATGTTTTATATGATCTGATTTTTATATAAAAATTAAGTTTCGTGGTAAGATAAAGTATTATCGATAAATTTTTCTATAACATATGAAATTAGTTAATTTAATAGTGTAACATTTTTTAGAATATTATTATATATAGGAAGGTAGGACACGTTAATGATTAAGTAGTCAATGTATAAATTATATACATATACTAATCTCAACAAGTGGACCTAATTATTGACATAAATATTATAGTTGGTCAATTATTTGAAATCTAACTATACCCAACTATTAAAGACGTAGACTCAATCTAATACGTACTCAACAAGGTCTTTGTCTACTGTTCACACACAATACTTTTTCTTTTGGTTGTTGATAATTGGGTTCCAATTATTTTTGGACAATGTTTGGTAAAATGGACATTTATGTATACCAACGGCCAATACTGATTATGGTGAAATTATAAATATTCGTTTTGAGTTCTTAAATTTGAGCTTTGAGCTTTGAGCATGAAATCATCTTTATACTTAGAGAGCGCTTTATTCCCTATATAGAACTTCTCCGACTAAATTTGGATTAGTTGGATCACAACCAGTGGCAGAGCCACATAATACTCGATCAGGGGGTTCATCCGGACCTCCTTTGAAGAAAGATTATACTATTTTTATATGATAAAAATAATTTTTGATGTGTATATAATAGATATCAAATCCCCTTCGATTAATTCGTGTGTCTACTTCTTAAAATTTTGAAGCCCTTTGAATAAAATCCTAGATTCCCTCTGATGACAACATAAATATCATTTATTGGGTGGGAAATGAAAAAAGAAGTTGAATTATTTATAAACTTTAGTATTGATGCATTGGTGCAAGTATTTTGCACAACTATATACTACTATTCTCCTATTTAAAGAAGAATGACCTAATTTGATATGACACGGAATTTAAGAGAATAAATAAGAATTTTTAATCTTGTAATCCTGAATTAAAGTTATTTCAAATATATCAAAATAATTTTTAATCTTCTGATCTTAAACATGCTACATGAAAAGTTGATATTAAAATTTTGTCAAAAAAGGAATAGACCATTCTTTTTAAAACATACAAAAAAGAAAAAACATGTCATTCTTTTTTAAACGGAGGGATAATTATTTTAATTTTTTTTAATTTTTATTTATTTTTTTATTTTTGATATTTTGATCATTTACCATGACAAAGAGATAGTAAACCATAACTTTCATATGACCATGGTAGTCATCCATCCACCAATGATAACCCGACAAAGCTAAAAAATTATGTTTAATTAAGTCTTTTCGTACGTAATTATATGTTAAAACTTAATTAGTTGCAATATTAAAAGATATTATCACGTACCACTAGTTTCTAATTTTTAACCTGATTAGGCAATTAAATTAGTACGACAGATCCATAATCAATGCTTAGATTTCCTTCATGTGTTTTATTATTTTATTAATTCAATCCGTATGTTCATCTATATCATTAACTTAATATTACCTCCTTCAGTTTAGGGAAGATAGACACTAATTAATTAATATTAATTAGTTGCATGCAAATATTATAATGCAACTCTAGCTGCTATTATTGCCTAATATCTAGGCTCTCAATATTTTATTCTATATTTTTCATAAACATCATTTAAACAATTTTTTATGATAAGGAACCTCAATCATAAATTTTGCTTCAACATAATAATCTGCAAATTATATGAGAGAAGTAAATCACACTATAATAGATCTTGTGTGGTTAGTCCAATCGAAAAGATTCGTTGCTCTATCAACTCAATCAACCTTTTTTTTTTAGTTTATCGCTTGGTGTCCGGAGCCCGTAGAGTCCGGACTAAATTGGGATAGCGTATTGCAGGGCCCACTTAAGGGTTACACTTCCAAAAGGATTTTTTTCATTCACAGGACTTGAACCCGAGACCTCTGGTTAAGAGTGAAGCACTTTCACCAATGCATCACAACCTATATTGATAATTCAATCAACCTTGCGAGTGCATTATTTAGATTTTAGACAAACTAAATTTTTGATAAATTATTTAGTAGTTATATTGCTCCAAACGTTTTTAATATTTTATTTCACATTATTGTTCATAGTAAATGTGAGATCATTTTCTAAACTTTGATCAAAGTCATGATCGGTCTATACATAATAATAGAAAATATATTATTTTATGGCAGAGAATATTCAACAATTAGGAGGTCAAAATACAAACAACTATGAGTTCTAATAAAAAATTAGACGCCTAATGTTTCATCTTTTTCATTATAATGTGAAGAAAAACTTGCAAAATCAATGGCTATCTTTGTATCATTTTATATGATATTTTTTTTAGTCTATCTCAAAAAAAAAAATTGCTTTATTGTAATTTGAAATAATTTAGCTTTAAAATTCTCATTTTAGCTTTAATGAAATGATTTATGACTATTCAAATATCTAAGAATTATTTTAAATTATAAATTTTAAAAGTTTTCTTTTTTTCTTTAAACGTATGTCAAGTCAAATAGTACCACATAACATGAGATAGTGGGTTACAAATTACTCTATTTATTTCAGAAAGAATGATCTATCTTCATTTTTGTTTGTTTCAAATATAATGACATTTTTTACCTTTTAGGAATATTTTAATTTTTTCAATTTTTCACGTGACATGTCTAAAATCACAAGATTAAAGGACAATTTGATATATCTGACATAATTTTAATTTAAGATTACAAAATTAATTTCTTTTTTAAATTTTATATCAAGTTATACTAGATATTTCTTTAAAAAAAATACTTATTATGCTAAAATAATCATCATAAAGAGATTTGGTTATATATATATATTATAGAAAGAAATCTCAAGTTCGAACATGACAAATTTGAAGGCCTCTATTAATTAATTTCGAATAATTCAATTAGTTGGCTATTCAAATTTTCGTCCGAAAAAACGAAAGACCGGACCGTCGACCAGCCCTTCCGCCCACGTGAAGGTTTCCTTGCTTATGTCCCCACAGAGATCCTCCGTATCCCTTAATGGGCCCCCATTTTTACCCGGGCCCATCATAGTTCACTCGTGTCAGCCCTCATCCTCGCACGTGACCATTTCTCTTCCCTTCTTCACTTTCCTCTGTTCCTCTCTTCTATTTTTTGTCTTATAAATACCCAACTTGTTTCTCACTTCTTAGACAAAAAAAAACCAATAAAATTAACTATATATTCATTTTTTTTTTTTGCAAATATAACCATTTCTTCCATACCTTCAAGTATCTTTTTGACTTGATTAATGATTTACTAGTAAGAAAACTCAGAGATTTTTGAGAATCTTTTGCATGTTTGTGATTTTGGTAAATCTTTAAAGTGCAATCTGTCTTACGTTAGTCCCACGCTTTTGCTGACGATCCTGGTACTTCTCCTGCCACAAGATTTTGTTCTCTTCCCCCCAAACTTCACGATATTTATTTTAAATTTTGAATTCGTCTCTCCGCGTTATCCACTCGTCTTTATATACGCACAAATCTCATCCTTTCTTCCCTACGATTTTCAGTTTCTAATTTCACTATGGCTACGAAATTATTGTTAACGTTAGCAATATGTCGACTTATTGTTACCGTGGGATTTACTTTTAACCCCAACGACCTTTTACGCCTCGGGCTAAATGGGAAGCTCAGCGCGGCTCCAGCCGATTTACAATCCGCCTCGGTGGATTTCGGCGGATTGTATAGAGCCGAGCCGATGGCGGTTCTTCACCCGAGTACATCCGAGGATGTAGCGCGGCTCGTGAAGGCCGCGTACGACTCAGCTTGTGGGTTCACCGTGTCGGCTAGAGGCCACGGACATTCTATAAATGGTCAAGCCATGACGACAAATGGCGTCGTGGTTCAAATGAACGGCGGCGGCTCGAAAAGGAAGTTGTTGACTAAGGTTTCGGAGAAATTTATATACGTTGATGTTTGGGGTGGGGAGTTATGGATTGATGTGTTGACTTCCACATTAGAATATGGACTCGCACCAAAATCATGGACTGATTATCTGTACTTAACCGTGGGTGGTACTCTCTCTAATGCCGGAATTAGTGGCCAAGCTTTTAATCATGGCCCTCAAATTAGCAATGTCCACGAACTCGATGTTGTTACGGGTACGTTTAAATATTTTATATTGTTAGTCTATAAGTTAAAAAGAAAAATCGAATTTTATCATTTTTTGACATTTTAAGATTTATTTTCTTAACTCTATCATATTTATGCACTGTCATATGTTTCTCGTTATTAGTCGATCTTTCTGTTTTCTTTTTTTCGTATCTAGTTTATTCTGCTTCTGAATTTTTGAGACGAAGTTTCCAGGAAACAATCTCTCTACAAAATCTTTACGAGGCAGTAATAAGGTCTCCATATCTTGAAACAAATGGAGAGTAGTACATTATTACTTCACTCTATTTAATACTAAATTCCTAATAACTTTTGTTATACAAAGAAAGTAGTTTGCCAGATATGTGACTTTAGAACAATAACATGGGATGTTAGGATGTTATTTTGTCTTGTAATATCTATAGATGGGGTGTTTTAACAATAGCTTTATTTTTTTGTGTTAATTATGAAACTTTTTTTTTTTCATAATGTGTTTAGTTTAGATATATGTATACTTGAAATTGTGGGAGTATACCACATGGGGTGTTTTTGTTTTTATGCTCAACTACTTATCTCTCTAATTATAATATAGAATCGCTTTATACTTTGGGCAGGGGGTGTAATCATTGTAATTAGCAAGTACGATAATATTATTGAAATAAAATAGGAAACAAATTTACTACTACTATTATATGATTAGTACCACTTTATCATAATTGATGTGACTTGTGTTTGAAAACAGGTAAGGGTGAGCTATTGACATGTTCAGAAAAAGAAAATTCTGAGCTGTTTCAAGCCGTTCTTGGTGGATTAGGACAATTTGGGATCATAACAAGAGCAAGAATTGCACTTCAACAAGCTCCTCAAAGGGTATATATACATATATTTTTCCTCATTTTATGTTTTATTATTAATTTATTTCGAATATCTACGTTATTGCTTTTCTACGTCGTATAAAATAGATTAAAATTTATGTATATTTTACTTACTTTCTAAACTTCATTTATTAATTATACTGAATATATAATTACTCTCGTATTTTTCATGGTGGGGCTTTTAACTTTTTTCTTCTTAGTATTAGTTTTTGGACAAGACACGAAAGGAGGTCCTTATTCATGACATAAGAAAAATGAAAAATGGATCCTTTGTTTGTAACTTTTTCCAACTTTATTTTTAAGGCACTGTTAATGTTGACATCACTTTTAATTTCCACAAACTGATGTTGTCATAAATCTAATTTATTTAGGATTTAACTTATATATATATTTATATAAAATTTTTGAATACATGACATCCTTATAGTATTATGTATGGTTATTTTCTAGATAATACTACTTAGTTTAAGTATTAAAATATTTTATATCGTTAGTGTACAAAAATTAAACTCGATTATTTAATGTATATGCAGGTGAGGTGGATTCGAGTTTTATATTCAAATTTTTCTACATTTACACAAGACCAAGAATATTTAATATCATTGCATGGAAAACCAGCTTCACAAAAATTTGACTATGTTGAAGGATTTGTTATAGTTGATGAAGGCCTAATAAACAATTGGAGGTCTTCCTTTTTCTCCCCAAGTAACCCTGTCAAAGTTTCTTCTCTTAAGGCTGAAGGAGGTGTTTTATATTGCTTAGAAGTCACCAAAAATTACCACCTTTCAGATGCTGAGACCATTGATCAGGTTTGTTTCCACTTTATTCTATTAAAAATCGACTTTAAATTATATATATCGCGATCAACACAGTCATAACAATAACAGATTCTATGTAATATCATAATATTGAAGTCTACGAAGGATAACCTGTACATAGACCTTTTCGAAACTACAGATCATCCCACATATAAACTCAATGAAAAATATGCATATTTTCGTTAAAGATATTTTATTGTTGCTACATCATTATTATGTTTTCTTGCTAGATTACTTAATTAAAGAAAGTGTCTTTTTCTTTTTTTTAGTTTGATCAGTTTCTTGATTCCTTCACACATGATGCACACTACTGCTAATTAATTTGAAATTAAAAGATGGATAAAGTTGGTGATCTATCGATGCTATAAACTTTAGCTTTAATTAGCTCTCTGATTAATGCATGTTTAGTGCGAAAAAGCCTGTAAAGTATACAATAATATTTTTTGCTAATAGGTGGCGATGCTATACCTTAGAGACCTATATTTTTGTCTTTTATTTTACCTACTCAATCTTCTTTGATATAGATAACCTATTTCAAAATAAATTATTTATATGTATATATATGGCTAATTATTACATTTTTGCGAAGTTACGATTCATTTTTTTATAAAAAATTATATATACTTGATTTTAAAGTTATTTAGAGTATGTCATTAAACAAATCAAGAAGAAAATTATAGAGAGGATTAAACTATAAAAAGTTCTAGAAAGTAAGAAAATGCAACAGTTTAATTCACAAATTTTGTAACAAGTTTTCTGTTCTTGGAGGCTCAGGGATGACTAACACTTTGATTAGGATTTCTCAGAGTGCTCTTTCTGTGTAAATATTATTAAAAAAAACTCTCGATAATAATATAGTTGGGAATTTTTAAAATATAGGATCATATATAAAAGAGATTAATTTCTCCCTATCCAATCAATGTTGCACTCAATATTATATGTCTTAAGACAATAAATCATGAATTGAGATGAATTCGACTTATTTGATATTATATTATGAACTTTAGATCTAATTCAATCTAAAATTAAGTAATTTGACAAATGAAAATTGTCTAATACCATATAAATAGACTATTTCTCCCCATTTCAACACTCCTCTGCTTGATAAATCTGTAGTATAAAATTCTGTAGATTAGTTAAACTAATTTTAGAAAGTCAAGATTTTTTTTTTATATAAGAAATGTTGTAAGTTATTTAATTAATTTCTGACATTAGAAAAACAAGAACATTCTATAAAGCTTCGGTGTCGTTATTCCTGTTTGGTACATATCCAAAACAATTTTTTTAAACAAACAATTTTTTTAAAGTATAATTATTTTATCTGATGACAGCATTCGACGTAAAAAGATGGAACACAACATGCACAAGAAAACATGGAAGATCTTCCATAATCTATCAGATCCTAAGATAGAATAGTTATTTTTTATAAAAAACATATTATTATTAATTATTATTATTATATATGATTATTTAATTATATGTAAGCTATCTAGTGACTGCCCACCAATATTTATTCCCTAAGTCTAATAATTCTGTTGATCTTTTGAATTTTTTATTGGAGTTTGCATGAAAATAAAGATAACAGCTTTTTTGTTGTACTTTGATTTTATTATTTTAATGTTGTCTTTTTCCTTTTAATTAATTAAATGCAGGAAATTGAAATTTTGTTGAAAAAATTAAATTATATACCAGCTTCAGAGTTCACAACGGACCTTCCTTACGTCGATTTCTTGGACCGGGTTCACAAAGCCGAGTTGAAGCTCCGGTCTAAAGGCTTATGGGAAGTGCCACACCCATGGCTAAACCTATTTGTACCAAAATCAAGAATTGCTGATTTTGATAAAGGAGTGTTTAAGGGCATTTTGGGAAACAAAACTAGCGGTCCCATACTCATATATCCTATGAACAAAAACAAGTAAGTTCTCATCCCTTGGAATTTACTTTTATACCCTTAAAATCGATTCAGAATCACTAACTTATACGTTCTGAACTACGTACGTAGTAGATTTCTGAATATACATATTAAGTAGATTTCTTGATACCAATATGAAATTTTGTCAAATTTGTAACTAGCTAGAACAAATCATCTACAATTAGATAACTATGTGTGCTTGTTCGTTCATAAAGGTACGTAGGCTTTCGCAACATGTTAAAATATAACGATATGTAAGTCGAATATATATTAGTTAAGTCCAATAATTATATATTCATCTCATTTAAAAATTTAAATTTATTCGAATGAACACTCAATTATTTAGCAAGCCATATCTATATATATCATGTCAAATCATCTATCCCTATCTTTTTCTTACGTTGATTGTCCGTGCATGCATGCAACAAAACACTATTTATTTGATTTATGTAATGAATTATATGAATATATATTTACATTGTTGTACCTTTTATCATCATCATGACACAAACTTTTGTAGAACTATTGATATGTCTATGTGATGTCATATCATTGAATATTACTCACAATTTGGATTATGTTCAACAAACATCTCACTCAATTTTCTCAATTTTATCGAAAATTATGAAATATGTAAAAGATAAAAAAAAAATTCAACTAAATATTCATATAGTATATATGGTCCATTAGTTAATGGTCCCTAGTATCTACTTTTTTGTGTAGAGTTTGTGCTGTAATTTTGTTTTGTCCCTGACTACCAAACAAACAATAAAATAAAATTGTTTAGTAAAAAGAAATGAATCCAATATAGGAATAGAGACAAAGTCAATAAAGTAAGGCTCGATGTTAAGAATATAGTTGACGAGTTGGGTTGGATTGGAACTATAGTTTCCTTACATTTTTTTAATTTAATTCAATAATTTTAATTTAAAATTTTATGTTAGTTTTATATTATATAATATAAAATATTAAGTTAAAATAATTGAAAAATATTCTTAATATGGTATGATATTATCTGATTTAAATTTAGACACTAGTTGGGGCGGAGCCTGACACCCTTTCATCAGAACACGACACTTTTTAATTAGATAAAAATATTTTTTTATGTATAAATATTACATATTAACACCTTTTATCTTCTACACAATTTTATTCTTTAAATTTTGATATCTCTTAATCAAAATTTTGACTCCGTTTCTAAACACTACCCTTAAAGAAAAAGTACCCAATACTATGACCTCTTAACTCATAACTAAATGAAATTTTATAAATTTTTATTTTTTGTTAAGCCATAATTTTTATCCTATCATTAATTTCTCCCATGCTTGGGGGTCAGTGTTTTGTTTCTGTTCGTGTCCCATGTCGTGTGATTAGTGGCATGTCTACCTAAATACGTGGCACACATGCATGATTCCAAATAAGTTACTGTAGAAGGTAGAAATGGTCCAAATAAAGCATTCAAGATCCTCTTGTCAGGAAGATCTTCTCTAAGGGACCAATTTATTTGTCAAATGTAACAACTCACGAATCTTCGAAAATCTTCTTATAGTACGATATAGTCCAATCGATGCAACGAACTTATTCAATTATGTTCACTTTTTTCTAACTCACTGTTTACGAAAAATTCTGCGTATCTCAGGTGGGACGAGAGGAGTTCAGTCGTGACACCGGACGAGGATGTGTTCTACTTGGTTGCGTTTTTGAGGTCGGCATTGGAGAGCGGCGACGAGACACAAACGTTGGATTACCTTAGCAATCAAAATTCTGAAATATTAAAGTTTTGTGAGGACGAAAAGATAAATGTGAAACAATATTTGCCTCATTATGCAAATCAAAGAGAATGGAGGGACCATTTTGGAGAAAAATATTGGGCAAGATTTCAGCAAAGGAAATTACAGTTTGACCCAAGGCATATATTAGCGACCGGCCAAAGGATTTTTATGCCTTCTTTTAATCCTAATACTGCTTCTTGGTGACGTTTAATTAGCAGTTAATTAATTCGTCTTAGTTATTAATTAGGATTTAGGATTAGTTAGGAATGATAGATTTGATAGGATTATGTCTAGTGTATTTTATTTATGTACATATCAAGTGGGAAAAAAGAGCAAAATTAATCCACTTAATTATTTAGTAAAAAAAAATCTTTGTTCCAATGATTGGGCTACGAGTTCAATCTATCTTCTTCTTCTTTTATCTCGCAATTTGTCTGATTTCGATATGCACAGAAAATTTTACTTTTAAAAGATGATATGTTTTGGATTTGATAAAATTATTCTCTTAGATTAAATAAGTACGTTCGATCTAATAAATATTTTATATTAGAATTAATTTTTTTTTTATGAAAATTGAATCTTGATATACTTCAAAATAATATATTTTTATTATCACAAGATATATTAATAATTATCGATCATTTGATTGGACTGATCTTAGGTGTAAAAATTGAATTATCTATAAAAAAAAAGACGTCATTTTGAAGATTTGATTTTGAGACAACTAATTAAGAACAAGAGAGTATTTTCGATTTCATTGAAAACTTTAACGATACAAATTTAACTTTCCACTTAATATGCAGGTACTTAAAAACTTGTCGTATATACTCTATGTTTATATTAAACTAACAGATACATAATATGTGTTAATTTGCACATGGGCTTTTAATATTTAATTGTAATTATTTAATATGTATTCTCATCTTATTAAATCACATGATTATAATAAACTTATACAATATAATATAAGTATTGAAGTAGGTTTTAGGCCTAACTCACACTCCAAAAGCTAGCTCAAAAGGAAAATGATTGCCTAAGCCTTATAAGGAGATCACTCATCCCATTAACCACCAATGTGGGACTTTGTATCTCAACAATAAGGAATCTCTTAATATAAATACTGAGTGCGAATAAATATTTACTCATATTAGGAGCTTCTAATTTTCTTTTTTCTAATAAAATTGTAGTACGGTTGAGGAGTGGTTAGTTCCAAATTGTCATTTTGCGTATGAATTTTACATTATTTGGCAGGGCCTCATATATCCTTCATGAATATGACCTATCAATTAAGAGGTCCTCTTCAAGAATATTTCACAAGTTATAATAAAAGACTTACTTTTTTGGTCTTTCGGGATAATTGTTTAGTAAATAATTTTTTTTTTATTTTTCTTTCAATTTATTGACCTTTTAGATAACACTTTAATGTTATTTTTCTCAGCAAACTAAAAATATTCCTTATGACATTTGTGTATATCAATCAATCACCATTTTTGCAGTAGATTTTGCTTCTTGGGCTGGACCGATTTCTATGTATAAATGGGCTCGTTTTCTCAATATGCTTTGGGATGAGCCCATGTTGGTGCCAATGTACTAGTTCTAGATAATAAAGGAAAATTATGCCAATGTACTAGTTAATTACCTAATATGCGCCAAACTCCTACTTGTAATTGCAATTTGATTTTTATATAATTCATGCAATTTATACAAAAATTATGTGCACTTATACAAAAGTTATGTGCGGAGCAAATTTTATAGCAAATTATATATACAGTTTAAATTGTATAGCAAATTATACAAATGTTGAGCACGAACTATGTAACGAAATATATAAATGTTATACAAAAGTTGTGAATTGCATAGCGAATTATACAAGCATATACAAATATTGTATGAATTATACATTGTTATAACTATTGTTACGAAATGGGGTATCGGGAACTTTGTATGCAAATGAGATGTATCAGCTTCAGATGATTTTCCTCAGCATTACCCTATGGAAGCCCCTGAAGTAAGTTTTTCTCTTTATTTTTCAGTATATTTTTTTTATGTTGAAAATTTTCTTTGTTGATTAATTTAAGGACCAAAGAGGTCATTAAAAGAAAGACTAAGTCTTGTTTGATTAAAGATATAAGTAGTAGATATTATTAGTTACTATATTAAGGAATTTGTAGGCTTTTACAATATGTTGAAGTGCAACATTGATTTAGAAAGGAGACACTTCAAAAAATTCTTTATTGGAACTCAAACTAATAGAAATACTTCAACATATATATATCTAGTTTGCATTCGTTTAATTACTATGAATACTTTAATGAGGTGTTTTAATTTCTATTGTCATATGTTTGGAATGCAAAACATTAGTTTACTTATTTGATATAGTAATTTTTTTTTTTTAATTTTTACTTTATCTCTGGACTTAACAGGTTGTATTTATCCCTCCAGCTCCATTGCATCCTCACATTTATAGCAACGAGCGTATTTGTTTAGGTTTGTTTTTCCATCCTATTTAAAATATTTGCTCTCATTTGATCTTAATTGCTTCCTACGATGCACTAGCATAAAATAATCAATGTGGCACTTACATACTCAAGGAACCAAAATTGCATATATCTTATAACTTTACAATTTAAGATGATTGAGAAGCATTTTCTTCACAATTCCTTAGTATGGCCATTTCGTGATGGTATCTTGAATTGGTAAGATTATAGGATAGCAATTGTGCTAGGTGTCATGTTGTTGCACCTGTTGCATCCTTGGGTATGCAGCTCTATTTTTCTTTTGCTTCTTCTAATGTGTTGCTTCTCAACAAGCAAGTTGAGTAAAGATAAAATCTTGCATGAATATAATTATTTTGAATTGGCTCTATTCACTTGTGGTGCGTCCTTTCGTTTTTGTATGTGATTGTTGAATTCATATTTGTGGAAGTAAACTTGAAAAGAATCATTAACATTTAAAATTTTCTGAATATTTTAAAGCTTAAATTTGAGCCTCTTAGTCAAATCTACTTGTTTAAACAAAGAGAATCAGAGTATACTACTTGATTGCTTTGATTCTTTATACGATAATTACTTATTTTAGCAACCACCTTTAAAATGCATGATTATCAAAGAACCAAAGATGTTAATTCTTAAAATTGATGGCTAGAGTTTCCTAGTTATTTGAAAGCACCTTCTAATTCAAACATTAATAATTTTAAAATAAATCAAAATTGGCTCAGGAACTACCTAATATTATCATTTTAGGCTGATGAGTTGTATCGATTATTCCAAATTACATACGCCCTTTGTTTCAATTTACTTTTTAGTTTGTCTAAAAAAGAAAGTCACTTCTCTGTATTAAGCTAGTGTTTAGTTCTAAGATTCTTATTATACATCTAATGACACTCCATTATAAGAATAACATACCTTTTTTAAGATCACGAGATTCATGGGGTACCTTTGGTATGTTATATACACCTTCAACTTTGTGGTTCGTCAATCTAAGATGCATCAAATGAAACGGAGGAGTACCTTTATTATAGTACTAATTCTATAATTGTTCAGAGACTGATTTTCTCTCTTATCTTGTTTCGTGATAATATTCTTTTACCATGGGAAATGCCTCTTCAAGTATTTTTCAAAATCGTAATTCTCTTCACAACTTTAGAAAGTAATCCTGGGTAAGTGAAGATTGGTGAAAAAGTCAAGTCCATTATCTACTACGTTTTGAATCGTGCACCACTTGGCCTTTGAGTTTTCTTGGTTATATGAAAGGCAATCTTGAATTTTATAAATTGCAATAGTAACTTTCTTGTTTTAGCATGTTTAGGAGTTAATGGATACTTGTATCCCTATTCCATGGTTAGATAATTCGTTAATATGTTGACATCATTTATCCCAAGATTAGAAACTATTATGTTATATGCGTAGCAGTTGGCATCATCCACTTGTTCTCTTCTCGTTGTTTTACTTTTTCTTTTTTTGCTTTGTTTATTTACTTATCTTTTATTTGGGGTGGGGTGGGGTGGGGTAGGGTGAGGGGTGCTGTATTAAGGGCCTGCATTTTCTAGCTACTGATCACTAGTATGGCTAGTTAACCTTTATTGCTGATACTGTCATGCTATTTTGGTCGACTAACCTCTATAAATACTTTGTTTGGAAGAGGTGTTAGGTAGTGTTGTAGAATATTGATTCTGCAAAGACTAGGTGATGTAGTGCTTACAAGCAGAACATGTATCATTATTTCAATCACTTATTTCTAGATGTTGAAATTATAATATTTTTTACTTTTAGAGCGGATATATTTGAGTTAAGGATTTTTTATAAATAATCTCTCTATCTCTATGAGGTAGTGATAAAGTATACATATATTTTATCCTCCCTATAACTCCACTTGTAGAATTTTCACTAAATATGTTGTTGTTGTTGGATTCTTGTATATATTGATGGGGGATAGACTTCAATCATCAGCATATGCATGTATATGTTGGGGCACTAGTTCTTTGATTTTGGAGCCACAACCCACAAGTTAGACCTGATATTTTTAGATAAACACAAACTTAGTTATACCTGATATTTGCAAATAAACACAAACTTACTACTCTAAATAGAAACATGAGCATGTTATGATCTTAAATTGATCTTTATCTATCAATTTTACTTAAAAGGAGTCTTTCTTTATTTTATCACGCTCCCCGCTTCTCCAACTAACAAACTTATGTATAACATGGTTAAATATTATTTTGTATGATGTCTTTTTGTGTGTTACACAAGATTTTGATTATTGTGTTGTAATACTATTTGTGATTCAGTATTGACTGTTGTTTTGTTGCTAGTTGGTTGCAGATTCTTGTATGAATCTTGGTCCCCTGCCATGACTGTTGATTCTATCTGCATCAGCATTCTCTCAATGTTATCTAGCTCGACTGTGAAGGTCCGTTACTATTAAATTTCAATTGAATTTTATATTTGTCATCTATTTATTTTTCATGAACTTTTTAAGCTTTTGAGATCAAGACCTCATATTTACCTTTCCTGTTTTGGGGTTTGAACAGCAATATCCTGCCGACAATGATATCTACCTAAAGGATTGCAATGGCAAGTCTCCCAAGGAGACAAGATGGTAGTTCCATGATGATAAAGTGTAGTAACATAAGCTATTCTTGAGTGCAACACTAGCAACTCCAATTCTAATGTCAATTGAAAAGTTGTCTCTTCGTTTCCGAAGAACAAAGAAAATTTGATTTATAAAATATAGTAATAGAAGAACAATTGATGTTGTCTATTTGTCAGTTCACGCTGTACGCTGAGCAAAATTTTGATGTTGCTATAAAAGCAGCCTTTACTTGTATCGCAGTGTTAGTGCTTTTGGTTGAATGTGATTCAGAAGCATAAACTGAAAAATTACAGTTTACGTTATAATAACTGTGGCCTTAAAATCCGACCCTTTACCATCCACCTTAGGTGTGATGATGTACCATGCAATCTAACTTATTTTGCTTGATTATAAGTTGGAGTTGAAATTTCTATTATAAAAGTGTATAGGGTTTTCCCATACTTGCTACCCCGTAGATGAAATTCAAGCTTTTTAAGCTTACGACCATTGTGGTCATTTTTTGAACATAACTATCCATTGGGAAGACACTTTATCATCATTGCTTTTTAGGTGTTGAACCAAAAACTTTTAGGGTCTTTTTTAATTAGTCTCTATATCTTCAGGAGCTAGGGATAAAATATGGAGCTATACTAGATTTGTTATTAAAGTTGCCTGTGGATTTAAATCAAAAGATTAAAACTCCAAGATTCTTTATGTTTAGTATAAGAACAAAATTATTTTTAGAATTTAAGTTTCATGTTCCAAATTTGTGGAATGGTAGTTTCTGATAATAAATTGAAGACGAATCAGTAGTCACTAGTCATTGTTATTTCCTACCATTATTCATATCTTAAAGATCCTAGACAGGATGCAGTACGTCATCCTCAATCAGAAAGTTCAATTCTAATTGTGTGAGCAATCTGAAATTTCAACTTTAATTGTGTGGGCTTCGAATAAGAAGTCTTTTATCGCAAAAGCATGTATAAAAACATTTCACAAGAAACAAAAAAATAAATACACGACAGACATTTTGTATGTTTTTATTATTTTTCTATGTTTAATCGATCAAAATATTATTCTTAAGAAATTTCGACTTTTCGATTTTATCTCAGAAAGAACAAGTTCTATAAATACCATTTAAATTCATTGTTTCCTCACCTAGCCAATGGCCAACGACCCCAACCCCAAATCTTGCCAAACCGAAATCTCACTCTTCACCTCATTCCATCTCTATAGTTTTTTTTCATAAGTATTTAAAAATACGAAATACTAAGAAATAAATAAGAAACTTTCTGATACCAAACATACCCAAAACTATTGCATTTATCACTAACAACAAACAAAAACACAATTGGAGGTCAAAACCCTCCTCTAATGGTGATATGGTGTTATCCTCCTCTGTCTTCTCCTCATTTCCCAGGCAGCAGTTTTACAGATCCCCTCTTCCAATATTCACTCAACCCCACATCCTCCCTTCCCTTTGTTCTACCAATCTCCCTAGACATTTAACCCTTGCATTCTATTCCAACAATGCTCAGACCTCCACTGCTGACACCCCTGATGAATTGCAGCATCAGCTATCCAACTCTAAACAAGTAAAGTTGCTATCTTTGTCTTTCTTGGTTTCAAATTTTGAACTTTCTGACCTGGTGCCAGTGTGAATGAATTACCCTTTTCCTTTTGTTTTAGTCTCCTTTGAAACCAGGTTTGTATCTAGTGGGAACCCCAATTGGCAATCTTGAAGATATTACTCTCAGGTAAATCACTAGTACAGATCCACCCTGCCCCTTTGGCTTGAACTAATACATTGGAAGAGTTTATAAGAATAGTACTGAATGGACTATTAGTATTAGTAATGTTGACATTAGTTATGCTGGGGTTAGTTCTATCTACTTTTTGGTTTGATATATTAAGGGAGGTTCTGTCTTTAACCATGTTCATCCGTGTATTAATAGCCCTTGTTTAGTTATGCACCCTACAATATATGCTGGAGATCCTACCAAACAAAGGATTAAATAATACCATGACTAATATATATATTATCGTTTTTAATTCGATCTGCCAAATAATCCCTAAATTCAAGCCTGATGTCATGTGGAAGAATAGCATTACACCTGCTAAGTTTCATGGATGTTATACATCAACTACTATTGCATCTCAATCCTGGGCTTGTCAGGGTCCGTTATATGAATGAATCTTCAGGTTCTGTTCACTTGGACCTAGTTTCATTCTAATATGACTTTTCTAACTTTAGAGATTCGCTTAACAATTTGAATTGTCTTTAGAATAAGTTCTCAATCCATTACATGTATTTGCGTTTGCTTAGGAACGGATTAAATCGTGTTTTTAAACTCTAACCTTGAAAGATGGATGTCAAAATTGTTTCTTTCTTCTATTTTTCTGCCTTTTTCGTGAATTTTTTGAGGCTTCCAGGGCTTTGCGGGTCTTGAAATCAGCAGATGTGATTCTTTCAGAAGATACAAGGCATTCTGAAAAATTGGTACATTATTACAACATTAAAACTCCTCTTGTAAGTCACTTTTGAGTTATGCTTGGCAATTTTCTTAGAGTGCTTGTTTGTGTCAAAGAATAAACTTTAGGTTTCAGCTCAGTTATCACAAGTTTAACGAGTCTCAAAGAGCACTAGTGGTGCTGAGGAAATTACAAGATGGTGAAACTGTTGCCCTGATCAGCGATGCTGGCACACCAGGCATCAGTGGTCCTGGAATGGAACTGGTGAGCAAGTATATCCTTGATGGTGATCTTGTGGATATTCGATTCTTTCTTCCAATTGTGTTGAAATATCCATCTTTATAGGCTACTTCTCCGGGGAAATATATTAGTAGTTGTTTGTGTACCATTAACCATGGTTGTGACATACAGTACGGAATAGTTTTGATGTGAACATTTCTCTATATATTTGTGGCAAGAGCAGCAAACAGGTTCTCATGCTTCACGTCCCACATTTTGTCTATTGAAAGATATGCATGTGAAATATTTTTTAAATTGTAGGCTAAGCTGTGCTCGGATAAAAATATACCTGTTGTTCCCATCCCTGGGCCTTCTACTGGGGTAACTGCTCTTTCAGCCTCTGGCTTACCTACAAATGAGTTCTCATTTGGTACTGCTCTGATACACTGTTTTTTAGTTTCTAAATTCCAAGAACATTGAGTAAATACTTGTAGAATTGATTCACATGGTGTCTCTCTGTGCAGTTGGTTTTCTCCTGCAGTTCGGCTTCTGCAGTTCTGGTGCTCTGTTTCTGTGAGTCAGTGACTGTGATCTTCTTCTTCTTTCTTCTTCAGTTTATTCTTCTGCAGTTTTGCTACAGTTCTGGTAGATCAGTTTTTTTTTTTAAAACTAATGTTTGAGCACTGGGTTTATTCATTAGCTATGATATCGTACTTTGTTTATTCATTAGCTATGATACCTTACTTTGATTAAAATAATTCTCATTCCATTGTATATTAGTTGTCATCCACTCATCCATGATATCTATGCATATTTAATATATTTTTATTTTTATACTAAAAAAAGCATGCGCTTCACTTCATGCTTCTTGCTTCTGTGAAGCGAGCCCTCATCGCTTTTTTCCGCTTCTAGCTTCTCAAAACACTAGACAAAGGGAAGAAATCACCGTTGCTTTTACTAACATTGAGGAATTCCTTCTTAATTTGCTTTTTCTATGAAGGGTAATGTCATTTAACCTCTGATGTTTTCGTAAATGTTCATTGTTTGCTAACACCTTCTCCCAAATTGTGCATGTTCCCCAATCCCCATAACCCTCCCTAGCAGATGAATAAAACAAATCCTTCTCATTTTTCAAGTGGAACCTTACAAATGAAGCTTCTTGATTCAATAACCTTCTTTATTCATGTATATTTGTTCTTCCAAGTGCCTTTTCTGTATCAAAATTATTATATGGTGATCCGTTATAATCTTATATTTTGTAAGTTCAAATGGTTTTGCTCTGAGAATTTTTTTTTCATCTCATTTATTTATTGATTGGAAAAAAGCTTTTGTGAACTTCATTAGTCATGCAAATTGTAATTCATAATGTTTCACTACAACCTCCATGTTATTTCTGGTGTCTTGACTCAATTATTGTTATTCAAATTGATTAGTTCTGGCGTGGCACCATGGACGAAGCAAAAGAGGCCTTCTTGGCACACCAACCGAAGGGTGAAATTACTTTCTTGATCAAAGGAAAGTCAATCAGTATAGATGAGAGTCCATCAGAGGCTCAGCTGGAGAACGAGTTGCGAGAGCTGATTTCTGAGGGACATTCTCTTTCAATGGTAGTATCTTTTTCCAATTGCAGATTTTATTTCTTCAGATCTTTACTCTGTAGAGAAATCAAAATTTTCCTGATGTGTTTACATAGCTTAATAAAGATTAATAGTTACCACACTTATCTTGAAAATCTCTTAAATAGGAATTGTTCATAGAGACTTAATTAAGGGGTTTGTAACTTATTTATTTTGATCAACTTTCTTAAATTTATTTGGTCAATCTGATTTCTAGTAAAGGTTTGGAAGCTGTTTTGCTGGCTCTCTTCTTCTAGGTTGTGAAGGATGATAGTACATCGAGGTTCCAATATTTTATAACATATCCGAGAACAGAAACCCACACTTGAAGACTATTCATTACTTTGTATTGGGTATAATGAGTTAAATCCATTGAGTAGGCACCTTGGATATTACTGAAAAGATCTTTTCTGCATAAACTAACTTTTCCGGAGATGTTAATGGAATTCTCTATAGGGCGGCTATATTGATAGACTTTCATTTTATTCTATAAAAGCATGATTTTTCTTTCTGCTTTGCGATTTCTATAAATATTTTTATACCATGTGAAATTTCAGTATCTAATGAAGTATGCACCTGTATTGAGTCAAAATCTACTGAGGAGGCACCTTCGACATTACTGCAAAGATCCTTCTACTATATAAATAATTTTTCTGGAGATACTAATTAAATTCTCATTGGTCACCTAATATTGGTACTTGTTTTTTGTTTTCTAAGTGCGATTTTGGTTTCTACTTAGCCTTGTTTCTACTTTCTTATACTAACCGAAATTTCAGTAACTTATGGTCTTGTTTAATAAGTAACTCTCCACCTACCATCCCATTCTTTTGGTGTTTACTTTAGTTGCGTTTTACCATCAATATTTGGTGGTTAATTCGATGAAAGAACCATGTCTGCAAGTTCACTTACTTAAGGATCAGAAGCTTTGTCACATCAAGTTGTTGTAATCCTATGTTTTACTCATTCTCATGGTTTACTTGATTGAATCGAAACACCTTTCAAGTAAATATGTAAGTGATATTGCTGTTTATATATGGAAAATTTGTCTCAAAACACCTCTCTGATCTCTCATTTTGCTGATGATTTAAGTCTATAGTTAGAAAGAACAGTTTTTGCTGCTCAGTCGCTCTTGCACAATTGTTTTATATTTTTTTGCAAGGGGAAACTAAATATCATGAAGTGGATATAACTAAAATGATATAAATATATACTTGACAATGATACCAGAACTTACAATAGTTAGCAACAAATTGATGGACTTGGCTGGGTTTACCTAATAACATTCTGTAGATGCAAGTTGTGGTTAGATGATATTTACATCACGGAAATTAGTTATTTTTTTTCAACACTTGGTCTTTGTATGATTCGAATCTTGATCTTCACTATCTATATTATATCATTTGATCCCAGGCTGTCAAGTTGGTAGCAAGTGGAAAATTGATGAAACGGAAGCAATATATTCTCTTGCATTGAGGAAATTCGGAGGACAACTAGAATCAGAGGATGACTAGACTAACTATATATGGTGAGTACCTATCTATTTGTTACCTTTTCTCTCCCAACCACTACTCCACCGTCCTCCTAAAATTAAGAAAACGGAAAGATGCTAGTGCATCGTAGGAAGCAATTAAGATCAAATGAGCGAGAAAATGTTTTGCATAGGATGAAAAAACCTAAACAGATATGTTCATTGCTATAAATGTGGGGATGCAGTACAGCTGGAGGATAATACAACTTGCCAAGTCCAGAGACAAAATCAATTTTTTAAAAAGGAAATTACTACACCAAACAAGTAAACTGAAATTTTTCATTCCAAACATATGACAACAGAAATTAACAAACCACCCCCCCCCCCACAAAAAAAAAAAAAAAAAAAAGGTATTCAAAGCAATTAAACGAATGCAAAATAGGTATATGTTAAAGTATTTCTATTAGTTTGGAATTCCAACAAAGAATTTTCTGAAGTGTTTCCTTTCTAAATCAATGTTGCACTTCAACATACGGTAGAAGCCTACAAATTCCTTAACATAGTAACTAATGATATCTACTGCTTATACCTTCAACCAAACAAGACTTAGTCTTTCTTTTAATGACCCCTTTGATCCTTAAATTAACCTACAAAAAAATTTCCTACGTAAAATAAAAATATACTTAAAAAAAAGGAGAAAAACTCACTTGAGTGGCTTCCATAGGGTAATGCTCAGGAAAATCAACTTGAAGCTGATACATCTCATTTGCATACAAAGTTCGTGGTGCCCCATTGACTTCAATGGTCCATCTACCACCCCAAAACACAAAATTTCAAACAATTCATGAAAAAGTCAATAAAGCTGAAATCTTTTTGCTTTTTCCAATCCACCCCTTTTCTTGAAATTCATCACAAAAATTAATTTCAAAAAAAGAGCAAATAATATCTTTGAATATTAGCAGTAGTTTTGCATTTAAATCCAGCAGGAGGATTAACCTGCCATTCCATTAGCTCTTTCTGCAATCGATTGCAAGTTATCTTGCCCAAAGCATGCTGCATTTCAACTCAATTAACCCCATTTTGCCAAAAAATAAAAATCATATAATCCACAAAGATTCAATTTATTACAAATAGAACCAAAAACAAACCTTGCCAGATGAAACAGAAGGAGTAGTCATGGTGTCCACGAAGTGAGGAGGATGGGGTGAGGCATAGGGTGGGGGTGGGGTGAGTTCTTACAAGAAGAGAAAAGATGGAAAAAGAATTGGTATACGTAGAGTGGAAGTCGAGAATTTGCCTTTGATTAATTTAATGGGGTATAAAATATAAAGTGATAAAGAAATTTTCGAGGTTGTTTTGTAATTAAGTAAAGTAATTGGATGAAATAATGTAAATAATGTAAAATTCGTCCAATTACTTTCCTTAAATACAAAACAACCTCGAAAATTCTTCTCACTTTACATTTTATACTCATTAAATTAATCAAAGGCAAATACTCTGCGCAGACCAGTTCTTTTTCTATCTGTTTCTCTTCTTGTTTGAACTCACCCTACCCCACCCCTATCCCTCACCCCTACCCGCGCCCCCATCCTCACTTCGTGGATCTCATGGCTACTCCTTCTGCTTCATCTGGCAAGGTTTGTTTTTGGTTCTATTTGTAATAAAAAGTGCTTCTTTGTGGATTATGTGATTTTTATTTTTTTTGGCAAAATGGTATTGATTGAGTTGAAATGTAGCAGGCTTTGAGCAAGTTTGCCTGCAGCCGATTGCAGAATGAGCTAAAGGAATGGCAGGTTAATCCTCCTATTGGATTTAAACACAAAGTTACCGATAATCTTCAAAGGTATTATTTACTCTTTTTTTTTAAAAAAATTAATTTTTGTGATGAATTTCAAGAAAAGGGGTGGATGGGAAAAAACAAAAAGATTTTAGCTTTATTGAATTTTTGTGTTTTGGGTGGTAGATGGACAATTGAAGTCCATGGGGTACCGGGTACTTTGTATGCAAACGAGATGTATCAGCTTCAGGTTGATTTTCCTGAGAATTACCCTATGGAGGCCCCTCAAGTGAGTTTTTCTCTCCTTTTTTTTTTCAGTACATTTTTATTTTATGAAGAAAATTTTCTTTGTAGGTTAATTTAAGGATCAAAGGGGTCATTAAAAGAAAGACCAAGTCTTGTTTGGTTGAAGATCTAAGCAGTAGATATTATTAGTTACTATGTTAAGGAATTTGTAGGCTTTACCGTATGTTGAAGTGCAACATTGATTTTGAAAGGAAATACTTCAGAAAATTCTTTGTTGGAATTCCAAACTAATAGAAATACTTTAACATATATACCTGTTTTGCGTTTGTTTAATTGCTATGAATACTTTAATGGGGGGTTTTATTTCTGCTGTCATATGTTTGGAATGCAAAACATTAGTTTAATTGTTTGATATAGTAATTTCCTTTTTAAACAATTTATTTTGTCTCTGGACTTGACAGGTTGTATTTATCCCTCCAGCTCCATTGCATCCTCACATTTTTAGCAATGGACATATCTGTTTAGGTTTGTTTTTTCACCCTATGCAAAACATTTGCTTGCTCATTTGATCTTAATTGCTTCCTACGGTGCACTAGCATAAAGTAATCAATGTGGAGCTTATATACTTGAGGAAGCAAAACTGCATATATCTTATAACTTTACAACATGAGATGAGTGAGAAGCATTTTCTTCACAATTCCTTAGTATGACCATTTCACGATAGTATCTTGAATTGGTACGATTATTGGATTGCAGTTGTGCTAATTGTCAAGTTGTTGCACTTGTTACATCCTTGAGTATGGTTCTCTGTTTTTCTTTTGCTTCTTGTAATGTGTTGCTTCTCAACAAGCAAGTTGAGTAAATAAAAAATCTTGCCTAGATAGGATTAATTTGAATTGGCTCTGTGCATTTGTGGCGCATGCTTTTGTTTTTGTATGTGATTGTTGAACTCATGTTTGTGGAAATGAACTTGAGAAGAAGCATTAGCGTTCAACATCTTCTCGATACTTTGAAGCTTAAATTTGAGCCTCTTGGTCAAATCTACTTGTTTAAACAAAGAGATGAATTCAAAGTATACCACTTAATTGCTCTAATTCCTTGCACCATGATTACTTATTTTAGCAACCACCTTTGGAAATGCATGATTATTAAAGTACCAAAGGTGTTGTTGATTCTTAAAATTGATAGCTAGAGTTTCCTGGTTATTTGAGAGCACCTTCTTATTACGAAACATTAGTAATTTTAAAATAAACCAAATTGGCCTCAGGAACTGCCTAATATTACCATTTTAAGCTAATGATCGTGTCGATTATTCCAAATTACATACTCCCTTTGTTTCAATTTCCTTTTTTAGTTTGTCTAAAAAAGAAAGTCACTTTTCTGTATTTAGTTTTTAATTCTAAGATTCCTATTTTACATCTGATGACACTCCTTTATGAGAATGACATACCATTTTTAAGACCACAAGATTCATGGGGTACTTTGGGTATGTTATTTACACCTTTAACTTTGTGGTCCGTCAATTTAAGATGCATAAGATGAAATGGCAGGAGTAGTTATCTTCAAGTACCGATTCTACAATCATTCAGAGACTAATTTTCTCTCTTATCTTGTTTCCTGGTAATATTCTTTGACCATAGGAATTCCTCTTAAATTTTTATGAAAATCATAATTCTTTTCACAAGTTTAAAAAGTAATCTTGGGTAAGTGGAGCTGGGTGAAAAAATCCAGGCACATTATTTATTGAGTTTTGAATCCTGCACCACTTGGCCCTTAGGATTTCTTGATTATATGAATGGTAATTTTGGGTTTTATAAATTGCAAAAGTAACTCTTCTGTTTTAGCATGCTTAGGAGTTGATGGATACTTGTATCCCTATTCAATGATTAGATCATCCGTCTACATGTTGGCATCATTTAGCTCAAGGTTAGAAATTATTATGTTGTGTACTTTGCAGTGACATCATCCACTTGTTCTCTTCTCGTCGTTGTACTTTTCCTTTTTCTGCTTTGTTTCTTTATTTATCTTTTATTTGTCCGGGGGGGGGGGGGGGGGGGGGGGGTGTATTAATGGCTGGCATTTCTAGCTAGTGGTCAGTAGTATGGCTGGTTAACCTTTATTGTTGATATTGCCATGCTATTTTGGCAGACTAACCTCTGTAACATGCTCTGTTTGGAAGGTGTTGGGTAGTGCTGCAGAATATTGATTCTGCAAAGACTGGGCAATGTAGTGCCTACAAGCCGAATATGTACCATTATTTCAGTCAGATGTTAGTGGATGCTGAAATTATAGTATTTTCTACTTTTAGGGCGGATATATTTGAGTTGAGGATTTTTCAAAAACCACTTCTCTATCTCTATGAGGTAGTGGTAAGATCTTGTGGGATTTCACTGGTTATGTTATTATTGTTGCTGCTGTTGTGGATTCTTGTATATGTTGGTGGGGGATAGACTTTAGTCATCAGCATATGCATGTATATGTTGGGGCACTAGCTCTTTGGTTTTGGGGCCACAACCCACAAGTTAGACCTGATACTTTCAAATAAACGCAAACTTACTGCTTTGAACAGAAACAGGAGCATGTTATGATGTTAAACTGATCTCTATCTGTCAATTCTACTTAAGAGGAGTCTTGCTTTATTCTATAGCACACCACCCGCTTCTCCTACTAACAGCTGTATGATGCAGTGTTATTAAAAGCGCTAAAAAGCATGCTTCAAAGCGAAGCGCTGGGTTTGCGCTTTTTGTATCTGAAGCGTGAAGCGATGAAAATAGCGTGCGCTTCAACTATTGAAGCGCTGAAGCGCCGCTTTTTCTGTTTAGTTTCTTTTTAATTTTTTTTTTTCAAATTTTTAATAATTTAAAAATTGCTTTACCCTACTATATTATGTTGCAACTGATTGCTGCAAGTGGACTGCTGTGCTCTGTTTCTGGGAGTCAGTGACTGTGATCTTCTTCTTCTTTCTTCTTCAATTTCTTTCTTCTTCAGTTTATTCTTCTGCAGTTCTTCTACAGTTCTGGTAGATCAGTTTTTTTCTTTTTTTTTTTGTAAAACTAATGTTTGAGCATTGGGTTTATTCATTAGCTATGATATCTTACTTTGTTTACTCATTAGCTATGATACTTTGATTAAAATAATTCTCATTATCAAATCCACTCATCCATGATATCTACGCATATTTAATATATTTTTATTTTTATACTATTTACAAAAGCGCGAGCTTCGCTTCACACTTCTCGCTTCATCGCTTTTTTCCGCTTCTCGCTTCTCGAAACACTGGTATGATGTCTTTTTATGTGCTGCACGGGAATTTGGTTATTCTGTTGTAATACTATTTGTGATTCAGTATTGACTGTTGTTTCGCTGCTTGTTGGTTGCAGATATCCTGTATGATTCTTGGTCCCCTGCCTTGACTCTTAGTAAACTCTGCCTCAGCATTCTCTCAATGTTGTCTAGCTCAACTGTGAAGGTCCATTACCATTAAATTTCAATTGAATTTTACCTTTGTCATCTCTTCATTTTTTCATGAACTTTTAAGCGTTTGAGATCAAGACCTCATATTTACCTTTCCTGTTTTTGAACAGCAACATCCTGCTGACAATGATCTCTACTTGGAGGCCTGCAAAGATGGCAGGTCTCCCAAGGAGACAAGATGGTGGTTCTATGACGATAAAGCGTAGTAAGACAAGCTACTTCAACTCCAATGTCAACTGAGAAGTCGTCTCTTCCTTTCCGAAAAGCAAACAGAATTTGGTTTATCAAAACAAAGTAGTAATAAAAGAATAATTGACATTCTGAATTTGCCAATTTGCATCGTGTGCTGAGCCAAATTAGTGCTGCTATAAAGCAGCCTTTGCTTGTATGACAGTGTTAGTGCTTCTGGTTGAATTTGATTCACAAGCATAGGTTGGAAAATTGTGTTTTATGTTATAATAGCTGTGCCTGGTTGAAATAGTCTCTATCTCTACCAGCTAGGGTCAAGTATGGGGCTATACTAGGTTTGTTAGTAAAGTTGCCTTCGGATGTTAAACGAAAAGATTAAAACTTGATTCTTTATGTTTAGTATAAGAACAAAACTATTTTTAGAATTTAAGTTTTATGTTACTAATTTGTGGACTGGTAATTTCTGATAAAAAATTGAAGACGAATCAATTGTCATCGGTTATTGTTATTTTCTACTACTATGCATGCTTTGAAAATCCTAGATATGATGTAGTACGTCATTCTTAATCAGAAATTTTAATTTTAATTGTGTGAGCAATCTGAAATTTTTGTGCGGGTTTTAGATAAGAAGTCTTTTATTGCCAAAGTACGTATAAAACATCCTATGAGAAACAAAAAATAAATACATGAGAAACATTTAGAATGTGTTCGTCATTTTTTTTATGTTCGATCTTTAGGAAATTTCAACTTGTCCATTTTACTTTGGAGAAACAAGTTCCATAATTGCCATTTAAATCCATTTATCTTATTTTAAGTATTTTTATATTAAAATAATTTTTAATTATTTGGATAAATTAAAAGAAATACTTATTTAAAACTAAAATGATCAGAATAAATTAAAAGCTATAAGCTAAATTCCTGACTTATAACTTTTAAGAGTTAAAATCAATAAGTTGATAAACATGCTCTAAATTTCTAATTAGTATAAACCCCCAAAATTTCAACAAAAATATTGAACTGCAAAAAGGGCTCTTCTTTTTCCTTGTCGAAGAGAAGAATCAAGAATGGTGATACGGCGGTATAATCCCATATCCATGTTATCCTCCTCTGTCTTCACCCCATTTCCCTGGCAGCGGTTTTACAGATCCCCTCTTCCAATATTCACTCAACCCCACATCCTCCCTTCCCTTTGTTCTACCACTCTCCCTAGACATTTTACCCTTGCATTCTATTCCAACAGTGCTCAATTCTCCACTCCTGACACTCCTGATGAACTGCAGCATCAGCTATTCAACTCTAAACAAGTAAAGTTGCTATCTTTGTCTTTCTTGATTTCAAAGTTTGAACTTTCTGAGCTGGTGGCAGTGTGAATGAATTACCCTTTTCCTTTTTGTTTTAGTCTCCTTTGAAACCAGGTTTGTATCTAGTGGGAACCCCAATTGGCAATCTTGAAGATATTACTCTCAGGTAAATCACTTGGATGCTTTACTAAATGGTGATTTTTGTATTAAGGTTGTTCAGACATATATTAAAATATTTATATTTAACCTATATATTTGAAAAGTTTTTCGACGAAGGGTGTTCATTTGATCACCTTTGGCTGAATGTAGCTACGTCCCCAAATGGAACATGACAACAGCTAGTACAGACCCACCCTGCCCTTTTGGAATGAACTATACATTATAGCTGAGTAAACACATGTTGTTTGGTAGAGTGTATAAGAATAGTACTGAAAAGATTATTAGTATTAGTAATGTTGACATTAGTTGTGCTGGGGTTATTTCTTAAACACTGTTTGGTTTGATATATTAAGGAAAGTTCTGTCTTTAACCATGTTTAACTGTGTATTAATAGTGCTTTTTTAGTTATACACCCTATAATATTGTAGGGTGTTTATATATATGCTGAAGATCCTACCAAACAAAGGATCAAATAATACCATGACTAATATATTATTTTCGTTTTTAATTCGTTCCGCCAAAATAACCCCTAAATTCAAGCCTGATGTCATGTGGAAGAATAACATTACAACTATTAAGTTTCATGGATATTATACATCAACTACTATTGCATCTCAATCCTGAGTTAGTCAGGGTCCACGAAATGAATGAATCTTCAGGTTCTGTTTACCTGGACCGAGTTTCATTCTAATACTAGTTTTCCAGCTTTAGAGGTTCTCTAACAATTTGAATTGTATTTAGAGTAAGTTCTCATCCGTTACATGTATTTGCGTCTGCTTAGGAACGGATTAATTATTCGTGTTTTTAAAGCTCTAATCGTAAAAGCTAAGATGTCAAAATTGTTTCTTTCTTCTATATTCTCTGCCTTTTTTGTGAACTTCTTGGGGCTTCCAGGGCTTTGCGGGTCTTGAAATCAGCAGATGTGATTCTTTCGGAAGATACAAGGCATTCTGGAAAATTGCTACACTATTACAACATAAAAACTCCTCTCGTAAGTCACTTTTGAGTTATGCTTGCAATTTTATTAGAGTGCTTGTTTGTGTCAAAGAATAAACTTAAGGTTTCAGCTCAGTTATCACAAGTTTAACGAGTCTCAAAGAGCACAAGTGGTGCTGAGGAAATTACAAGATGGTGAAATTGTTGCCCTGATCAGCGATGCAGGCACACCAGGCATCAGTGATCCTGGAATGGAACTGGTGAGCAAGTATACTCTTGATGGTGATCTTGTGGATTATTCGATTCTTTCATCCAATTGTGTTGAAATATCCATTACTATTGGCTACTTAGGTGAAATATATAAATAGTTGTTTGTGTACCATTAACCATGGTTGTGACATACAGTGCGGAATAGTTTTGATGTGAACATTTCTCTATATATTTGTGGAAAGAGCAGTAATTAGGTTCTCATGCTTCATGCCCCACATTTTGTCTATTGAAAGATATGCATGTGAAATATTTTTTAAATTGTAGGCTAAGCTGTGTGCGGATAAAAATATACCTGTTGTTCCCATCCCTGGGCCTTCTGCTGTGGTAACTGCTCTTTCAGCCTCTGGCTTACCTACAAATGAGTTCTCATTTGGTACTGCTCTGATACACTCTTTTTTTTAGTTTCTAAATTTCAAGAATATTGGTAAAATTGATTCACATGTTGTCTCTTTGTGCAGTTGGTTTTCTCCCAAAGCATCATTCTTCGAGGAAGGAAAGGTTGATACTTTCAGCAAATGAATCAGCTACACAGATCTTCTTCATTCCACCTCACAAGCTTTCTCAATTTCTCGAAGAGGCTGCTCCTATATTTGGTGAGAGTAGGTAAATCTCTTCTGTTCATGGTTTCTGACTCAACTGTGGTGTGCACAAATCCAAAGAGTGCCCTTGACACTCCTTGTATCAAATAAGAACTTACCTTACACTTTAATGTCCTCATCATATCTTGGTTAGCTGCATGGCATGGAAATCAGTGGTTGCAATTGTTTCGTTCCTCTTTGCTAAATTTCAGAAATTTACGTCCTTAAAATTGGCGGAGGGACATCAACATGAGGTGGAGAGGGTGTAACATTTCTCCACCCTCCACTGAGCTCCTCCTTTGCCCCTTCTCACAAAAAATATAAAAACACAATTAGGGAGGAGAATTCGTACTTCCACTTTTATATGTTACTATTTTACCTTTTATGCTTCAATGTAGGCAGTGTGTCATGGCTCGGGAGATGACCAAAGTTCATGAGCAGGTAAGCTGTAAGCGTTTATGGTTTAAGCTTACTATCCCCAAGAAGTTTCCATTATTTCATTATTTAGAAGCTTGTGCATAAGTAACTATCTAAACTGGAAGAGGGATAAGTGAGCTCACAGATATTTCGAAGAGGGGTAGACATTGATATTTGTTTCTTCTGGAGGAAGACCATGTTGTGTTTTCCTTTCTATGTATGTATGTTTCAACACTATAAAATAGTTCATGTGTTGGTTTAGCTTCTTTGTTTTCCTCTGAACTCTCTTGTTGTATGTCAGCACTGGCTTGTATAATTAGTAAGATTTATTTGAATTATTAAAACTAGCTACCTACACTGTAAAGAGAAATTAATTTTTTAAAGATACAGAAAGGGGGTGGAACACTCTCAAGAAAGAGTAATCTGATCATGGACATAAAAAAATTGATCTCACTGACGAGTTTACCTGTCATTTTATCATTTTATGCATCGTAACTATAGCAAGTATTTGAGACTTTGTGGATCTAGTACACACACATCTTTCCTATGCTGACGTAATGCTCTGATGTTTAGATTAGTAAAGCATCTCTGCAAGTAATGCTGCAACCTTGTTAGTAATTTTAAACATCTTTTTGATCTGTTCATTTGACGAGAAGTGACTCATTGCAAAAGGAAAAAGGGAAGAAATCACTGTTGCTTTTACTAACATTGAGGAATTCCTTCTTAATTTGCCTTTTCTATGAAGGGTAGTGTCATTTAACCTCAGATGTTTTCGTAAATGTACATTGTTTGCTAACTCCATCTCCCAAATTGTGCATGTTCCCCAATCCCCAAAACCCTCCCTAGCAGCTGAATAAAACAAATCCTTTTGATTTTTCAAATGGTACCTCACAAATGAAGCTTCTTGATTCAATAAACTTCTTTATTCATATATATTTGTTCTTCCAAGTGTCTTCTTCTGTATCAAAATTATTATGGTGATCCGTTATAATCGTATATTTTGTAAGTTCAAATGGTTTTACTATGAGAATTTTTTTCATCTCATTTCTTTATTGATTTGACAAAAGTTTTTGTGAACTTCGTTAGTCATGCAATTAATAATTCATAATGTTTCACTGCAACCTCCATGTTGTTCCTGGTGTCTTTAACTCAATTATTGTTATCCGAATTGATTAGTTCTGGCGTGGTACCATTGACGAAGCAAAAGAGGCCTTCTTGGCACACCAACCGAAGGGTGAAATTACTTTCTTGATTGAAGGAAAATCGATCAGTATAGATGAGAGCCCATCAGAGTCTCAGCTGGAGAACGAGTTGCGAGAGCTGATTTCGGAGGGTCATTCTCTTTCAATGGTAAAATCTTTTTCCAAATTTTCTTGATGTGTTTACATAGCTTAGTAAAGATTAATAGTTACCACACTTATCTTGAAAATCTCTTAAATAGGAATTGTTCATAGAGACTTGAGGAGTTTATAGCTTATTTATTTGATCAACTTTCTTAAATTTATTTGGTCATTCTGATTTCTAGTAAAGGTTTGGAAGGTTTTTTGCTTGCTCTCTTCTTCTAGGTTGTGAAGAATTATAGCATTCCAATATTTTATAATATATCTGAGAACAGAAACCCACACATGAAAACTACTCATTACTTTGTAGTAGGTGTAATGAGTTAAATCCATTGAGTAGGCACCTTGGATTACTGAAAAGATCTTTTCTGCATAAACAAACTTTTCCGGAGATGTTAATAGAATTCTCTATGGGTCAGCTATATTGGTATACTATATAAATAACTTTTCTGGAGATATTGATTAAATTCTCATGGGTCACCTAATTTCTAAGCACGATTTTTGTTTCTACTTTCTTATACTAACCGAAATTTCAGCGACGTATGGTCTTGTTTAATAAGTAATCTCCACCTACCATCTAGTCTTTTGGTGTTTTTTTAGTTACGTTTTCCCATCAAACTTTAGTGTGTAATTCCATGAAAGAACCATGTCCTCAAATTCACTTGCTTAAGGATCAGAAGCTATGTCACATCAATTTGTTGTAAATCCTATGTTATACTCATTTTTCATGGTTTATTTGATTGAAGCAAAACACCTTTCAAGTAAATATGTAAATGATATTGCTGTTTATATATGGAAAGTTTGTCTCAAAACACCTCTCTGATCTCTCATTTTACTGATGATTTCTATGAACGGGTTTTACTGCTCAGTCGACCTTGCGCAATAGTTTTATGTTCTCTTGTGCAAGGGGAAACTTAATAATTAATATCATTAAGTGGATGTAACTAGAATGATATAAATACATACTTGACAATGATACCGGAACTTGTAATGTTTAGCGACAAATTGATGGACATGGCTGGTTTTACCTAATAAGGTTCTGTTATGGTACATTGAGATGCAAGTTGTGGTTAGATAATATTTACATCGCAGAAGTTGGGAGTATTTTTTCTTTCATTTCAATACTTAAGTCTTTGTATGATTCGAATGTTGATCTTATTTACCTATAAGATATCATTTGATCACAGGCCGTCAAGTTGGTAGCAAGTGGAAAATTGATGAAACGAAAAGCAATATATTCTCTTGCATTGAGGAAATTCGGAGGACAACTAGAATCAGAAGATGACTAGACTAACTATATCTGGTGAGTGTCCATCTATTTGTTACCTTCTCTCTCCCAACCACTCTCCCACCATCCTCCTAAAATTAAGAAAACGGAAAGATTACTCTGTTGCTTTCATTGTAATTTAAGTAACAACTTATGTTTGTGGTTGCTTTGATGTTGACCAGTTTGATATTTTCTCCAACTGCTTTGATTTGGAAAGTAGTTCTCCGCTATCTTCGACGTCCAAATGATAGCTGAGTACAAGTTAAGACAAAGAGAGTGCAGCACACTATAGTATATCTTTGACTGAATTCTTGTTAGAGAGGTTGTTTTATACTAATGTGGATACCATGGAGCTTAAAAAACTTCTTTGTTATAGGAAAATGACATGAAATTTGGTAAGAGAGCAACATGTTCCTATAGTAGCAAGGAATTGTTTGTTAAGCAGTCTATAGTCTTGGTCACATATATCACATCTGATTAGTTGTTTCTTCTCATTGTTACTCTACTGTACTTGGAGCTGCAACTTTGTATCTGTCAACATTTTTCGATTAGTTTTTATACAAAAATTGCGCTCATTTGATGTACATAAGTAGTTTTATGTTAGTCTTTGTCAGGTGCCATCTTTGTTATTGAATTATCAGTGAATAATTCACATATTTGTTAGCCTGTAATTTTGTTGTCCTTCAATTTATTTCTGTTGCTATCTAGCGTCTAGTACTTCGATTATCACACTATTTTTGTTGTAGTTATTCTTATTTTCTAAGAATGTTTTGTCACGCTTTCTATAATATTTTACCATGCTTTATTTATTTCCGTTATTTCTTTGTCAATCTACTTTGATATGCTTTTCTTTGAGTCGAGGGTCTATTGAAAACACTATTTCTACCTCCCTAGGTAGAGATAAGCTTTTGTGTACACTCGATTTTTCTTTAGATTCCATTTGTGAGATTACACGTACGTTGTTGTAATCAGTTTTAGCATTGTCATCTGGCTGACTCTCTTGTTCCTATTTCTTCTGTACTTGTTCTATTTGAGAAGAAGGACAGTTTAAACTTGTATTTCTTGATTTTTCTGTATTTCTAGTGGCTTGTACACGTGACAACCAATCCTTGGGTGGAATTTAAGTTTATGGAACTTCTCAGTTTTGGTTATTTATTTTAGTTAAATTGCTTCCGCACGTTATATTTATTATCCCTTTTGAGATAAGGCTGACTTGTTCTGGTGGGGTTGAGCAAGTGTCATCACGCCCAATTTTTGGGTCGTGACAAGTTTGTATTCACATAAAAATATTTGCTGTGTGAAATGTTTTAAATACTCAAGAACTTACCTACCTTAATATATATATAACCAAACATACACACAAAATAATAATAAATAAGACCAGAAAAAGGACCAAACTTTTCAAGATATGTTTTTGTCGAAGGCATTGAATTTCATTATACCAAACAAAAAGTGGCAAAATTACAAGTTTACTTTATACCACTTTTCACTTTTGGTGTTAAGACTTTATATAAGTAACAAAAACCATTTTGAGTCATTTTGCTAAATTAATTCTAAAACATATCCTTTTAATATTTCTCTAAGCAAAAACCAAATATCTTAGGGGTTTGTTTATTTCAAAAGTCAAACATTTCCTTTTCACCAAAACTATATTCTTTATTTTAGAAAATTAAATTAAAGTTTCTCCTATAAAATCCCTGTTTTTTTTTTCTATTCCAAAGTCAAACATTTTGAGTTTTTATTTTATTAAAATAAAATCCTCTCTTTTGCAATAAGAATGGAAAAGTTGACTACTGAGAACTTTATTATTAAGCTTTCTTTATGGGTCATCTGGAAACAGTCGCTTTATGTTTTTAAATATACGGGTTAGGCTGCGTACATCCAATCTCCCCTCACTCCGCAATGAGCGGGAGCTTTTTGAGGCACTGGGATATGTTGTTGTTGTTGTTTGTTTGTTTCTTTAGGAATAAGTTGGCAAATATTTTTAAAAGTTAAGCTATTATTGTAGCCTTTAGAATATTCACTTTTTTCTTTCCTATTTTTCATCTAGCATGCGGTATTTATTTTGTGGTCCAATTTTAAATTCGTATTAGATAATTTTACTTTAGGAGGTAAAGTATTCTTAATTTAAAAATAATTTTATACTCGTGATGTGAATTTGAGTCTAATATATTTTTAAGACGAAAGAATACTTAATACTACACCGTAATATTTGGAAGTCTAGAGTCGACTTTTTTGTTTCTCTTTGAGTTTTATTTTTTATTTTTAGTTCCCTGGGTTTATATATTGACAGTTCTTTATATTGGAAAAAATCGAAACTCTTCATTTACAATCACTTTCCTAAAGTTTCTATTTTTAAAAAAATTTATTTATTCATTATCCATAACTTAACATTTAAAAATAAAGAAACGCAAAAAAGATATAGTATTTTTTTTTCACATGATCCCAGGTAACATCCAAACTGGTCGGCTGGTCGCTATATAATTAAATTATATTTTGATGTCGTGTAGACTGTAATATTAATAATCTCCTTTAATAAGTGAAATTTCGCAAATAAGATCTGAGAGGATAAAATTTTTGAAAGATTCTTAACTTAAATGTAAGCTCCAAAAGCAGAAAACACTAGATATAAAAATGACTATAGTAGAAAGCAATTGAAAACTCATAAATACAATAAAAGTAGCAAAATAAATGATGATCAATAATAACACAATACATAAAAATATGACTAATCCTAATATTCTACTATATCACAAAGTAAGACATCATCCTATATACGCCCTACTAATCTTCTAGCCTAATACGCGACATCCATTATTTTTTATCTCTAAAATCATGTCCTCGGTGATATGAAGGTGCGCAATATCCTATCTAATCACCTCCCACACTACCTTTTCAGTTAACCTCTACCCCTCTGTATAACAGTGATAACATCTAAATCCAACCTCTCGTACCTCCTAACAGAAGATTTAACACTTCTTTTTTACATATGCCCAAACCATCTTAGTCTCGCTTCTCTCATCTTGTCTGCCACAAAAGTCATTCCTAACTTCTCCTAAATATATATATATATATATACACGCACACATGCTCACCTTAAATTAAAAAGATATATAATTACGTGCAATTGTAGTAAAGTGATGTGTAAATATACTAAAACAATGTAACGTTTGAACAACATTCTTTCTAGTTTTTATCATTAAATTCCAAATTATTATTATTAAACAGAAAAGTTGTAAAGGACACGTAACCTACTTTGTATATGCCGAAAATATGCGTGTAAGATATCGTCCGTTTATTCCATAGCCGCCAAACTTACAAGATTTCGACATGTTTCTTAAAATATTAAACTACATTTTTATTTAACTCGGTATCTGATATTTATATTAAAATTTATTTTAATAAATAAAATATCCACTAAAGAAAAATTATTTACTAGCAATCAAGAAACTATAGCCATACCTTTGTATGCACGTCTCTTTAGACTCATTGTTTTCTTCCATCCCACTTTTTCCAGACGTCTCTTTTCCACACACTGAACAACAGGTGGATAATAAGGGCCCCATAATCTAAGGAATTTTGTGTTATAGAAATACACCTAGCAAGATTTTTTTTATTTCATAGTTTGAAGATTAAAATGTAAGGACTGGAATAAAAGAATTAATGGTTCATGGATTGTTTTTCTTTTTAAAAAAAATTTCTTGGTCATTCTAGCAGGGGCAGAGTCACCCTTGGCCTAAAGGTATGGTCAAGCATATCTCTTCGTTATTATAGGTTAAAATTTAATTTAATAAATATTTAATAAAATATTAATATTTTTTTGATACAAACAACAATAACATTACCCCAATGCTTCAAATACTCCCACACATTGCGAGGTAGGGGGGGGCGAATGTACGTAGCCTGACCTCTATGTTTAAAAACATAGCGCGACTATTTCCGGATGACCCATGATGAGCGTCGAAAGTTGCATTGACTAACTGCTACTTCACAATTGAAAGAAACGCAGACAGTTTAAAGAGTCATTTTACTTTATTCCATCATACCCCAAGCCAAAAAATAGTGAATCTTTGGCTCCATCCGAGATTGATGGAGTTTAGTATTTAGTTTAGTGATTAGAAGGTAGTAAAAATTATTTGAGGTTATGGTGTGTGTTTTTATATACTTTTTGTACGATTAAAAGGAGATTCAATAACATAAATTAAGATAAAAAGTGCCACTTATTTTATTTAGTACTAGTTATGAAAATTTCATGCTATGCACGGTTCAATATTTATTCATAAATTTATTTTTTATATAATATTAACTAAATGACATTAAATTATCCTATCTACTAATACACTTAATTAATACATGCATTATTTTTTCTAATACATTCTACTAAACAACCTCTAAGTGTAAAATAAATACCTAATATGATATGATTAATATTGGTAAATTTTAAGTGATATTGATTAATGATTTTTTAAAAAAATTTACTCTAAAAATATATTAGTATAATATAAATTTGTGTAACAGTAAATCATCTCTTTCTTTTTCGTGCAAATTTAATTTCAAGAGGTATATTGAGATGTCCATAACTAAAATCTTTTTCGTCATTGATTATTAATTTTTTATCCAAAATAATTACAAAATATACACAAATATTACCAAAACATTCAAATAATAAGCCATAACTAAAGGATATGAGTTTAAAAATTAAATATCATAACTCAAATGGTTCAATTATTTTAATAAAATAGAATGATTAATTAAATTAAAATAAAATTAAAAAATAACTTTTAAAAATAAGTGCCTGCTTCAATTTCAACCATCTTTTATTATATAAGCAAAAATTTTATCTTGGTATTGATAATTCTTGAACTGTCCCACCTTGATTGTAGTATAAAAGTATAACAAGAATCCAATATCAAATTATACCTCCTATTTATTTAAGATAAAATAATATACCAATTATTATTTCCATTATATTTCTCTTAAAGACCTTTCTCCTCCAAACACTGAACAACAGGTGGGTTCTAAGGGACCCAATTCTTTTTCAAAATTTATTTTTATTTTGTAGGGGTT
>JAABOM020000084.1:27256604-27268333 GCA_011800125.2 Solanum clarkiae | reverse complement strand
GGGGGGGGGGGGAGGTGGGGGTGCCACCTTGAAGAAATTTTGAGATATATTGAAATACAAAGTGTATGGTGTGTATCATACCTATACATTGTATTATATTATATGTACAAAAATAAAATTAAAAAAAAAAATAGAACCAACTACCTAACCAAAGCAAGCTGTATCATCAAACTGTTTAACAACACTTTGGTAACTACTAAGAACAAAGAACAAAACTTTGTTTATAGTTTAGTTTTAAGGAATTCCCTTAAGACTAAAGATCAAATTTTTATTTTCTTGGTTTAGGTCTACCAACTGGTGGTTACTGATTCAGACCCTCAACCATCAAAAAAAATATCCAATATTCTCCTCACCAAGATAAAAACAACTACCATCACAATACCCATTTTTATGTTCTTAGGAGAAACCCCTCAACTTATTAAAAAAGAAAAAGAAGCTTCTGGTTTTTTTTTTGAATTTTGAGCTGGTACTTTGAGACCCCACTTGAGAAAAGTTTGGTATTATTGAAAAGGAATATATTATTATTATTGTTGTTGTTTTATCTAATTTCAAGAATGGAAGTTTTGAGTTGATTATTTTTTGCTTTTTCTTGTTTTTTTCATGATTGTTGTTTGTTTTTGAATATTTTTTTGGTTGGTGTCATTGTTCAATGATAAGGAGGGGTTGTTGGGCTTAGGATCTTTGAGATCATTTTTTGTCTCCATATTGGGAAGCTTTGGTTTTGAGCCAATTAGGGGTTCTGTCTTCAATCACTCTCTTTTTCTCTGTGTAGTGTGTGCTCCCTCTGTTGAAAACACAAAGATTTGTTCTTTCACTTTCCAGGTAATTTCAGTTCTTTGCCCTATCCTTTTCATTTCTATATTTTATCATTACTTGTCCAGCTAAGTGATAGTTCTTTTCTTGATTATGTTAGCTTCAATTTTATTGCCTCAACTCCCTGATGATGATGATGGAATTTGATTTTGTTGTTTTTCAATATAGTGGTGTTTGATCAATTCATTTTCTTAGTTTTTATGATAATCTGATGGAAAAGAAACAAACTTTCTGCTGATGATTATTTGTTTGTATTGTCCCCCACCCCATCCTGCAAGAGGATCGATAGTGTTCTAACTTATCCTCCAGCGTGACTTGTTGAGATGCTCGAGAAAGCCTCACTCGTGTAAAACACGTTTTGATGTTGTTTCTAATATTAAGTAGTTGTTCAAAATGGTCAATTGATGATACTGTCGATAACTTGGCTTTCGTTTCTGTGAGGAACATGTTGGCTGAATCCTGTTTTCTTCTTCATTGACAGCTCTCGAAGAATTTTGTCCAACATTCTGCTAATGATTTGTAGTTCAACTGAGTCATTTGAGCAGGAACCTGTGATTCTTGAGACATAATAATAGGGGATAGATATAATGTCTGCTTACTATTTGAATTTGTCCAATCAAAGAGAGGTCTTGCCAATGTCTTTTTTGCCAGACCAGAAATTTGCTTCTTATCAGTCAACTGGTCTTTCTGATAGTCCGGTTCATCTAAACCAGCATTCTACTTCAGTCTCATACTCGGAGTTGCCTGCTCAAAACTATGGTGAAGTTCAAACAATGAGAGGCAAAGACGAGATGTTATTCATTCCACCAACCAGTGAATCCGGAGGTATGCAACCAATTGGTAGAGTGGTGAATGCTGCACCGAACTTTTTGGAGAATTCAGTTATGATGGATCCCCATTCTTTTCCAATAAAACAGCTTCTTGTACCTAATGGTGAACAAAGCCTTCAAAATCAAGGATTATCTCTTAGTTTGGGTACACAAGTTCCTCCTTCGCTTCATGTGTATTCATATCAAGATGACTATACGAATTCTAGTCTATCGTCTCTGGTGGGTACCCATGTTATGCACACAGAGCAGGGATCGGAAAACAAGGAATCTAAAGTTTCTGAGTACTTGTCATTTGATCTAGCTGGAGGAACTAGAGCTGCAAATAATCCCCAAAGCTCCATGGCCGTTAGAGATTTGAATTCTGGTGCACGTTCGCATGTAGGATCAGGAGCTGCAGCAGCCATTTACAATTCCAAATATCTAAAAGCTTCTCAAGATTTGCTTGATGAAGTAGTTAATGTTCAAGAAGCTCTAAAACAATCAGAGAAACTACGTAACTTCAATTTGCTCGGCCAAGATCGCTCAGAAGAAGGTGATCTCAAATCTAGTTGCTCCGCTACTGGTATATCTGGTGATCAAAATAATTCAACTAAAGGTGAACTTTCACCTACGGAACGTCATGATCTTGAGAGCAAGATGACAAAGCTCTTTTCGATGTTAGATGAGGTAAAGCTGGATTTCATAAATATCTTGCTTCTAATGTCTTTAGATACATGTTGTTGCATCATATCCAACATGAATCCATGTCGAAGATGATTTATTTGTATTTTGGTTTTGACAAATGATACGTGTTAAAGGTAAAACTAACTGCCTAGGGGAATGAACTAGGAATTTGCTTGCGCTCTAGACTAGACATGAATTCCTTTTCTATGTGACTACCGAGGTTCTACATTCCTTCTTGTTTCCTTTGTATTCCCCACCTATAGACTTTAACATCTGGTTGAATTGCACAATTAGGATGTTCCTCTAATCTTTCGCCACTCCTAAATATTCATAAAAGCATTTGCATCGTCTGTAAATTTGTCATACATTGACGAAAGACTTCTCTGAAAATTGTTGTTCTTTCACAGATATTGAACAGAGAACATGTCCAAAGCCATTGCTTTTGTGCTTTCCAAGTCTTTTCTTAACATTAGCTGGTGCCCTCCCTGAGTGACATTCATGTTCTGCAAGTCTTTTTTTAATTTCTTTTTTTAAGAGGATTTGTTTCTGTATTTTTACCTGAATTGTTATATGAATTCTTAGCACATTCTTAGAAAAGTTGTCTGAAAGCCACCTTGTCAATTGTGATTATATTTTCGTTGTAGGTGGAGAGGAGATACAAAGAATATTACCAGCAGATGCAAATAGTAGTATCTTCATTTGAGATGGTTGCTGGACTTGGTGCAGCTAAACCATACACATCACTTGCCCTTAAAACCATATCTCGCCAGTTCCGCTGCTTGAGGGATGCAATCAAGAAGCAGATACAAGTTACTCGTCGAAGCTTGGGGGAGCAGGGTGATAGTCAAGGGGAAAGGTTATATCGTCTCCGTTATGTGGATCAGCAATTGAGGCAGCAAAGGTCTCTTCAGCAATTTGGTATGATGCGCCAACCTTGGAGGCCACAGAGGGGCCTTCCAGAGACTGCTGTCTCAGTCCTTCGTGCTTGGCTTTTTGAACATTTCCTCCATCCGTATGTCTCTCTTTATCTCCTTTTTCTGAGTGACTTATCATCTGTTAACATTCATTCTAATTCATTTTAGTTTTGGTGTTTCTTCAGCTACCCAAAAGATTCCGAGAAAATCATGCTGGCAAGGCAGACAGGTTTAACGAGAAGTCAGGTATGTTAATCCATTTTTTTCCACTCTGAAGCATGAAAGTAACTTAACACTCTCTTTTGTATGGAACTGACCATATTGGTTTTGGAACAAAAATTTGTTCCAGTTATACTGTATACAAATTCTCAGACGACCTATATCCTTTATTTTCATATGACATTCTCGTCATATCTCTTAGGGGTCATTTGGTAGGATTTATTATAGAAAATAATATATGTATTAGTCATGATATGTTTAATCCTTTGTTTGGTAGGATTTTCAGTGTATTATTCATACACCTTTAATACTGAATAGGCTTGTTAATACATGGATAAACATGGTCAAAGACAGAACTGTCCTTACTACATCAAACCAAACAGCGGATAAGAACTAATCCCAGCAGAAATAATCTCAGTTACTTATAACTTTACTAATACACCATATCCAGTACTGTTCTTATACGCTCTATCAAACTGCTCCTTAATTGTTCGTTCGGTATTAAACTTAGCGTTGAATTTAAGTAGACATCTTAATGCTCAAGTGATAGTCAGCCATGTAACTAATGAAACCTATGCTCGAGTCAGGTGGCAAACTGGTTCATAAATGCTCGAGTGCGCCTTTGGAAGCCCATGATTGAAGATATGTACAAGGAGGAGTTTGGTGTGGCAGAAGCAGGATCCGGAGCTTCACCAGAACGACTACTCATAGACTCCAAAGAGAAGTCAATAGCTGAAAACACTGAAGAAGAGATTCCAGAAAGCTTTACTACTCCAGCTGCTAATTGCAGTCATCTCGACCCATCTGACGAATCAAGTAATGTGGTTGCTAATGTGCAAGATAATTCGTTCACAACCAAATTTAGCTTTCAAGACGGTGTTTATGAACATGAAAGGATTGATTGTGGATCAAATAAGTTGCAGAGCGAACAAATTCCTATTACTCATGGCTTTGGTCCTAAACCGACTAGTGATGGAAGCATCAGTGGGGTTGTCAATACATACCATCCTTCCATGTTAGGTGATATAATGGGCAATCAAGTATCACTTGCTCTGCGTCTGCAAAACAGTCAAATGGACCAGCAGCCAATGTCTGGTAGGCCACAGTTAAGAGAGGACGAGAAGACGGATTCTACTCATGTGGACATTGGCAAAGGCGAATATTACTATATCGATCCAGTAAACCAGCAAGAAAGGTTCTCAGGCCCTCATCTTCTATCTGATTTTGTAGTGTAAAAAAAGGATATCTGCATATATTGGTAAAAAGACTTTTTCGCCAGTTATTGTATCCATGAGAAGTGGGTTGCCAAATATGTAAATATACTATTGGATAATCCATCTGTATAATAGTGAGGACATTGTGAATGTTAGTCTAGAGATAGAATCCTCAAATTATATACATATATTGTAATTTTGCATTTGAATATGAGAATAAAGCTTGCAAGAGAATTTGAAATTATAAGTTTCTTTTCCACCAGTCACAGCTAGTGCATGGAATCTTGAATCTTGAACATTGACTACATCATTTTTCGCTAGCAATCTGAAGTGCTGTCCGATTTTCTGGGAGATTTAATACATTGCAAGGACGATAACACCATCATTTTCCTTCAAGAAAGACGTTGTTTCAGCCCTTGAATCAAGTAGACAACTACTCGGACACGAGGCAAGAGAAATTTGGAGTTGCACTTGAGCATTTATCAACAAAAATGATTTGTTTCTCATACTCATTTTGGGGAGAGGTAAGTAGACAAGACATGACTCAGGTTGACAGCTTCATCTTTTCGAGGACATGACCTTAGACAGAAGGTCATGGAGATTACAGATAATGGTAGAAGATACGTAAGTAGTTGATAGTTGTCTCGTTTCCAAGCGAGATGGATTTGGTGCATCGTACCTGTTCCCTATTCATACCAGCTGTAGTAGCATTTTTCTCGTAGTTGCCTCCTTGCATTTTTTGTTACTCCTCATATTTTATTGTTTTTCGGTTATCACATTAGTTGGTCATTGAATTGCTCATTTTTTAGGACTTCCCCTATTTTTCTCAATGTCATCTTTACTTCTATATTTTTCTCTTAACTGCTCTGATGTGCATTATTCGAGTTCTCTACCACCTCAAAATAAGGATAAGATCTGCGTATACTCTATCCTCCCTACACCCCGCTTATAGGTCTACACTGGGTTTGTTGTTACTTATTTGTACAGGTTTTCATGAGCTCTGAGTTTAAGATTGACAATCTTTAATGCACAGCTTCCTGTAACCTTAGATTTGTGGCTGTGCACTACTACTCTCTAGCACTCATATTTTTTGGTGGTGGTAAATTTTGGCATTATATCTTTATGGTTGTATCTTGCCATTATGATTCAAAGGGGGTAAAAAGTGAATCTTTTTGATGATGTTAATATTCACCAAAGAAGATTACAAGGGAAGCAGAACTTTCTGCTGATTAAATTCATTCAGCTATTCAGATTGTTGCAGGCACTTTAATCAGTGAGTGGGCCTTTAGTAGGCTTCTAGCAACCAATACAATTAAGGAATGAGAGGGTGACAACTGGAAAGGCCAAGAGCAAAGATAGTAATCATTATACCACCATTGCAAGCTCACAACTAACCAAACCCCTCATCCTCTTCAAATCAGCCAGAATTTTAATATGTTATTTATAATTTTGTTCCTAATTAGCTTCACCAACAAGTGAGGGTCTGCTCGAATAGTTGAGCACCTTCATCATCAACTGATTTTTACTTGGTATTGAATTTAAGATTTTTTTTTTTTGAATCTGGCAATTTATGAAGGGGAGTGTGACAAAGTTGCTATCATGTGACTAGACGGTCAAGTTTTCAAGTATTGAAAATAGCCTTTTACGGAAATGCAAGGTAAGACTGAGTACAATAGACCCTTATATGACCTTGAATTCTTCCTCAAACTCTGCGCATAGCAAACTCTGCGCATAGCAGTAGATTTAATACATCAATCTTATACATGCCACTTGAAAAAGAAAAGTTGACAAACAAATTAAAACGAATATATTTTAAAAATCTATGCATTTTTCAACATTTCCATCAGTCTTGGATGGAGCCAAAGATTCACTATTTTTTGGCTTTGGGGTATGATGGAATAAAGCAAAATGGTTCTTCAAACTATCTACGCTTCTTTCAATTGTGAAGTAGCAGTTAGTCAATGCAACTTTCGACGCTCATCATGGGTCATCCGGAAATAGTCGCGCTATGTTTTTAAACATAGGGGTCAGGCTGTGTACGTCCGACCCCCCTTTGCCCCTCAATGGGCGGGAGCCTTTGAGGCATTGGGGTAACGTTGTTGTTGTATGCATTTTTCAACAAAGCAATTCAATCAAACTGTCCAAAAACAATCAATCACATAAACATACAATACCAAAAAATAATTTACTTAATTATCCATAGTGATACAATCTCAATCAAATCTTTGACCAAGATCTGTACATTATTATTGAGACATAGGATAGATTTTCTAATATATGGATCAATCAAATGGGACAAAGAAAAATAGTGTATTCACCAAAATTGAGTTAAAATTGAAAATTGAAAATTGAAATCATCAAAAATAGGAAAACAGAATAAAGAGAAAGGTAAGGGCCTGTTTATACAATCTCAACCAAATCTTTTTTGAAAAAACAACGTAAAAGAAAATCAAAAGAAATATAAGGGCTGTTTGACTATGAAATTTTTGTGCAAAAAAGTAATTTAAATTTTTAAAATAAAAAATGATATTTGAAAATTGCATCATTTTTTTAAATTTTGTGTTCCTCAAAGTCCGGAATTCAATTTTAAGTTGTATTCCAGATTTCTTCAAAAAATTCTACGACCAAACGTGTTTTACGTACACCTTGTTTGGAGGGTTGTTACCCATTGTATTGTGTTGTACCGTTAGTCTAAATATAATGTTTGTTTTGATTGTTACTTAAATTATATATATTGTATCGTATCATTTAAAACTATGGTTAGGTAACAATGAAAATATCCATTTTGTGTAACAACGTTCCATTTGGGGTGATCGTGTCGTTACCTTAATATTTTCTTCTTATTTTGTCAGTACTTAATATTTAATAAACTACTACCCTGTATTCTACAATTTCTTATAGGCTTTGCATCCAAATCATAGATATGTGACATTATATAATAACGGAGAACGATACAATCTATCCAAATATTGCATTCATTTGGATGTTTGTTATATATTGTTTCATAATATATTGTATTGTAGCATACTATGTTGTTTCAATAAATACAATGTTTGGATAAAATTTTATTGTTCTCCGTCGTTACATAATTTCACATATCCATAATTTGAATGATAAACTTATAAGAAATCGTAGGGTACGTGATATATACCATGAAAAGATAAGGTGAATGATAAAATAAAATCATTAAATAATAAATAAAGTAAGAAAATGAGAAGAAGATATTAAAGTAAACGACGCAATCACACCAAATCGGTCGTTAAGCAAAATGAATCTTTTTGTTGTTACCTAATGATGGATTTAAATGATACAATACAATGGAATTTAAGTAATAATCAAAACAAGTATTGTATTTAAACTAACAATACAATACGATACAACCGATAACAACCATTCAAACAAGGGGTAAAATAATATAGAACGATACGATATAGTAGAATACAGTACAGTATGATATATTATAAAACAATACATAATAATCATCCGAACAAAGTGCTAGAAAATGTTTAAACAGGAGCTAAGTATAAGAGTAATTGGTTTGATAGACACATTTTCCATTGGAAGGATTCTGCATGCAGTGTCCTTTCAACATCTCTATGTAAGATAAATAAAATAAACAACAGGAGAACAGGAAAAAGAAGTTAAATATTGCAATATTTACTATCACAGATTCACACAGGAGCGGAGCTACATTCACACTGGAACAGGGGCTACATTCATCCGAGGGTGGTCAGGTGAACACTCTTTGTCGGAAACTTTTTTTGAATATATAGGTTAAATATACATATTCTGATATATATCAATTGTTGAACACTCTTAATACAAAAATCACTCACCCGTGTTCTAAAAGGATGGATAATCTTAAGACTGAGAGTGTGCAAAAGACACTTTGCTTTTTTCCTTCTTTTTTTCTCCCATATGACACAAATCTATTCAGCATAAAACTGCTATCATCCATATTTGCTTTTGTTTCCCTTGTATCTACCCTCTCTCAAGCTACTTTTTTAGTGTCCCAAAGAAATGCAACAGTTATGTACTTTTTTTTACCAGCCAAGGGAGAAAAAAAGGGGTGTGGGGGACCATAAATTTCATGTCATTTTCAGTATTTTCTGCTTAAATAGTTAAATACTTTTGCTTGTGTTTTTTATGAATTTGAAAGGTCTATAGTACTTTAGGTTCTATAGCTTTCAGCTGCTAGTGTATAGGGTATGCTAAACTTCAGAAACAGAAAAAAAAGAGTGCATGCAGGGGAATCTTTGGTTTCTTCATTCAATGAAGTATGTCATGTTTGTATTTTTCATAAACTTGTCTTCTTTTTTTCTTTCTACACCAATAACTTCTTTAGTTTTTTGCTAATTATTATCATAGGGCTGAAAATATCCATCGTTTCAATTTAAGTGTCTTACGTTAACGAGTCGACTATACAGTTTAAAAGTTCTTCTTTATTTCTTGAACTTGGTGCTCAATTAAACTAAGACACTTAGACTGGAACGGAGGAGTAGTGATGTAAGTAGTACTTAAAAGGACTTTCTCATGTTAGTTGTTCTCCCTTTTTAGCCCTCTCTTTAGTTCCTTCCTCGTAGTTTTGAGTACTTTAAGTGATCACATTTTCATGAAATCTTTGAGTTGCAATGCATAGGTTCTAGTGTTCAACATTTCTTGATCAAAAATGGTTTCAAAAGGTTCACCCCCACCTTCACACTCGAGCATTTTATACCAATTTATAAACTCAGACTCCATCACTAGTCAAATTGGAAGCCAGCATTTTGACATTTATCAATCTGATCTAAGTGGTAATACTAGTACTTCTACTACCTATCAGCCTCATGGTGGGCTGTCTAGATCCATGGAGTTTGTTAATCCTCCTCATTTTACTACTGATGTTAACCACAGTAGACATTTGATGGATCTTCTTGGAGCTTCACATGGTGCTGCTAACCAACAAGCACAAAGACTCTCACTTTCTTTAAGTTCTCATTCACTTGTTTCAAGTTTTGGAAATCCTAGTTATATGAGCCAAGAAATTGATCAAAGGAACAATGAGTTCTCTTTCTCTGCTGCAGCTGCAATGAACCAATCTTTTTCCACTGTTTGTGGAACTGAATCTTTTGTTTCTGTTATTGGTAACTCAAGATACTTGAAACCAACTCAGTCACTTCTGGAGGAATTGGTTTGTATTGCTGGCAAGCCTATTGATTCGAGTAATGAGAAATTTATCAGGCGATTATCGCGTAATAGCAAGAAAGGATCTTTAAGTCTTCGCGCTATGTTGAAAGGAGAGATCCCACCAAGCAATGGATTGTTCAATGAAAGACATGAACTTTATGTTAAAATCATGAAGCTCATAGCCTTGTTGGAAGAGGTATGCAAGAATAACACCCTCATTCTTGATTATTTCATCTCGTCTAAAAGCTTAAGGGGTGTTTGGTAGTACATGTATTAGTCATGATATTATTTAATCCTTTGTTCAGTAGGATCTTTCGTCGATGTATAACTACATAGTTAAAACCATTTCTATCCTTGATACAGCAAACCAAACAGTGGACAAGAAATGATCTCTACTTCCAGCATTACTTATCTCATCATTACTATATATATTATTCTTATACACTCTATCAAATGATCCGTGAGTCTTTAAAAGACGGCCATATTTTGATTCAACTTGTTTGGTTTATACTTATTCATTAATAATGCTGATTTTTCAGGTGGAAAGGAGATATGAGCAATATTATCAACATATGGAAGAAGTCACTTCAACATTTGAGGTAATAGCAGGATTTGGAGCAGGGAAGCCTTACACAGCACTTGCACTTCAAGCAATGTCTAGACATTTTTGCTGCTTAAGAGATGCCATCATATCTCAAATTAGTGTCATTAGACATAAAATGCCACGAGACGTGCCGAAAATTAGCAGTGGCTTGTCACACTTGAGTCTTTTTGAGAAAGAGACTTTGCAGAACAGAATGCTCATCCAAACTAATCGACAAGCTTGGCGACCAATCAGAGGATTACCAGAGACATCGGTGGCAATTCTTCGTTCTTGGCTATTCGAACACTTCCTCCATCCGTATGTACTCTGACTATCTCATCTAAAAGCTTTATCTGTATGTTTGGTATATTTATAACCTATGATTGTCTTTCTTAACCAGATATCCAAATGACTCTGAAAAGCTTATGTTATCATCTCAAACATGCTTGTCGAAAAATCAAGTAAATTTTTCTCTTTACCACTTTATGAACATATAATTTAGCATAACATTTTGAATAGCCAGATACTCTCTTAAGTTAATTTTGTTCTATGATGATCTTGTTTTAAGGTTTCCAACTGGTTTATTAACGCGCGAGTTAGGCTATGGAAGCCCATGATTGAGGAAATGTACAAGGAAGAATTCGCAGAGTCCTCAATTGAATCAGATCATTTGTTGAACAGAGAAGGTGCTACAGATTCTGCAGAAGAATGAAGTGAGCAAGCAAAATTATTTTTCTTATTGGTCATTTCTAACTTACTCGCTCAAAAGGCGAAACTCTCATTATCATAACGATCTTTAATCTTTTGATTGGCCTTTACCCTTTAGTTACGAGTTTGTTTATAGTCACGACTATTGTCATAGTGAACATTCAATAAAATTAACTGATGGGATGTTTTTTTTTTTCCTCTTGTGATGTTATTAGGGGTTGAAGTGAGAAGAATGAAGAATATAATTGATGTAATAATACTATGCTTTTACACAGTTGGAATTCATTGAAGGATTGGACTGTGGGAGAAGAATTGAAGAAGTACTAGGAGGCAGTTGAAAACATGTTAAAAAAACAAAATGTAGCATTTCATGGGAGGCATTCTTGTACCTTTTAGTACTTGAAGATGTTAAGAAATAGTAATAGTACAGTAATATGTCTGAAAATTGTAATGCTTTTCACTAAATTATCTGAAATATTTATGTTTAGCATATAGCCTTTATGGGATAGCCGTATTCCACGCTAAAAGTTTTAAGCTTATGCATGCATTGACAATAAATTCACAAACGTTGCTAGAAAAGAGCTAGTCAAGAGAATATTAAAACCTCCCACCCCACCCC
>JAABOM020000084.1:27240343-27256504 GCA_011800125.2 Solanum clarkiae | reverse complement strand
TGTACTCTTTTATTTGTCATATTGTCTTGTATAAATGTCTACATGTCACATGTTACATATACAGTTTTACAGCTCCACCAACGCAAAATTAGTTAATGTAAAATGAATCCCCGCATGAATTGATAAAAAAAAAATCATGTAAATAGATTAATAGAAAAAATTGAGAAGGCCCGCACGACTTTAAAACGTGTTTATGTAGGTAAGGTCTATTTGCATATGTACCCAACATCTCTCTTATGTTTTACTGATATGAGACTTTTCATTTCAAGATGAGTCGTTATATACTATGGGATGCAACACCGATGTAAGACTTTTTATCTCAAAATGAGTTATTATATACTATGAGATTTGCCTACACTCGGCACTAAGGCTTGCTCCGTTTCATCGGAATTTGCTTAAATTCAATTGAACTGTGATCAATATCGACAAAACTGACACATGAGTGACTATGATACCATCTATAACGACTCAACTTGCTAGCATTATTGTCCAATTTGGGCCTAAGTCCGCACGACTCGCGTCACTAGTAAGTAAAATTTGTTTACTTATATATCTAGCATCATCCTTGTGTTTTCCGTAAGACTTTTCGTCTCAAGATGAATTGTTACAAAAATATTTGTCAATATTTTTTACTTTTTAAATTAACTCCACATAATTTTGTTAAATATTTAATGACCATTTTTGTCACTATTAATAATACGACATGAAAATAAAATATCAACTTTTACATGAATAAAAATACGACTCAAAATATTAAAAGCTTAAAATAGAATATGCCATAATATCCACAAAGAAGAAAAATTAAACAAATTCCAAGTGAAGTTGAATTTTCCGGACCCTTCTGATCATGAGTTTATGCTTCTGCTCCAATTTGAAACCATCCATTCTCTTCCCGGACTACGATTTCCGATGGATTCAGACCCGTTCCCGACCCGTTTCCTTCACCCGGTTAATCCAAACAAAGTACGGTTACCGTGGATGCACTAAAGCCCTCGGAGAAGAAATCGGAGTTCTATCGCCGGACGATAGCTTATCGGTGCGTAATCCGGTAATTGAAGAGGAACCGGTGCGGGAAACTGAAGAAGAAAATGGAGTTGCTAGTGTTGTGGCTGAAGGAAAAGCTCAAACGTGGATAAGAAAGAGTGATAACAAGGAAAAAGTGGATGAGCAAGATGAAAATGCTAGTAGGTTCAAGCTACGTAATGGTAGAGAGGTGAGCTTAATTTTTTTCAATTTTTTTATTTTCCATTTTTATTCCTGTATTTATTTTGATTTTCTAGGGCCAAATCTTAGCAGGTTAAAGTATTGTATTTTATTTGCTATTTTCCTCTGCTTTGTATAAATAAGTTGAGTTCATTGAGCATGTAATATTTACATAGAGAAGTAACCCTATTAGCATTATGCTGGGCTCCATTGCATAGAACACCAGATGGGAAATCAAATGAGTTTTAGAGTGTTTTATTCAATTATTAAAGTTTGTGTTAGTCATCAAACATAAAATGGTGCTAGTCCTATGTGTGGATTATAAGTGTAAGTGAATAAGCATAAATAGGTTTCATTTTTAAATTTTTCAGTATGTGCAAAATAAATCTTGATATATCCATACAAGTTTAGTGAAAAGAGTGATGCATGTTATGTATTTATTGGTGTGCATAAGTTTTTCGATATGTCATATGACTTCTTTTTGTCCCTTTTATTGATTTTCCGGAGTATTATTAGTGCCAACCAAATTTTCTAGCACTAAGCCTTTATATACACCAAATCAATTTTCTGATGCTTTAGGTTTTTGAAGAGAAAGCCTACCTAGTGGGTTTTGCGTGCAAAGGTGATACAGAGGATTCATTCGGTATAGAGGAATCACTCAAGGAATTGGCTCAGCTGGCTGATACTGCTGGACTACTGGTTGTTGGCTCTACGTATCAGAAGTATGTATTGGTGTGATAGTTTAGTCATTTATGATAAATGGCGATTGTTTCTATAACCTTAGCTTTATGAGTTTCTGCTAAGTGTAACCCTATAATGATCAAACTTCAAAGTGTGAATAGCTTATAGGTCCACTAACTGTAGAGCTCACTTTAACTGCATAGACATGCCATTTTGTTCTTATACATAAAAACATTATTACCAAATGAAGTTATGTACAAATAATCCAAATACCACACCAGCTGGACTGGAGCCCCAACTGGTCATATAATTCAAACACCATAATCTGTATCTATCTTGCCTTCACCCGTAGATAGAGAGACATGTCACTTTAGAGCTGTTAACTTGGAGTTGTCAAAAAAAAAAGATTATTTTGGCACCTTGGTTGTATAATCATAAATTATCTCATTTTTTTATTCTTTCACACTTACTGGGATTGCGCTGTCAAGATGCAAGAGCAAATATAATTTTCTTTTCCTGTTAAATTTCTTTTGAATTTTAACTTTTATATATATGAAGCTTACTCTTTGTTTTCTTCTAGGCTATCTTCTCCTAATCCGAGGACTTACATAGGATCCGGAAAGGTTTCAGAAATTAAAAGTGCGATTCGTGCATTTGATGTTGAGACTGTGATATTTGATGATGAACTTTCACCAGGGTATTTCTCAGCAAATTTTTGCCCATTACATGAATATTATTCTTGCAAGGACATTGCTGTTATATTCTGGAATTTTCTGATTTGTATTTTACTTTTGTTCCTGCAATGCTTTCGGTCTTATGCAGTTTTTTGTCCGCTCTGGCTACTTGTGCTTGATTATATTTTGTTTGAATTGGTAATGATTAATCTCGTCCTATACTTGAAAGAAGGGTAAATTCAACTAGTGGCAATCCATAGGCTGATCGCTTAATGGTGCTCTTTCTAGACAATTGCGTAATTTGGAGAAGGCTTTTGGTGGAGACATTAGAGTGTGTGATCGCACTGCTCTCATACTGGATATTTTCAACCAGCGCGCAGCAACCCGTGAAGCATCTTTACAGGCAAGTCCACTTTTAATATCGGTATTGCTTCCTGAAAATTGTTGCACTTTTGCATAACCAGTTGAATTTTTTCAGGTGTCATTGGCACAGATGGAGTACCAGTTACCACGGCTAACCCGTATGTGGACTCACCTTGAGCGTCAAGCTGGAGGACAGGTCAAGGGTATGGGAGAAAAACAGATTGAAGTAGATAAGAGAATTTTACGTACTCAAGTAAGCGATTTTCACTTATTCATCATAAATTGTATAACTATCAAAACGGGCCAGCCCAGCCCCACCCAGCCCAAGCCTCACAGGCTAAGGAATTTGGAGGTCTGGGATGGGCTGGCCCTTCATTTGGAAGGGCCTTAAAATGGCCGGCCCAACCCAACCTTAGTAGGGCCGCGGGTTGGGGCGGGCCAAATAATTTTTTTCTGTTCAATCTAAATTTAAACTTGAAATTATGTCAACATATTAAATTTTTCGACATGCCTAACATAATTATATGAAAAAACATAATAATTACAATTATAATATGCATTATACATATAATTAGTGGTGTTTTTAATTACAACCGGTATCATATCTGAAATATATAACATCCAGAAATGAGAAGATTTTCAAATTAAATATAACAAACAATGATCATATTTGAGTCATGCTATGATTAAAGAAAAATAATAATCTTTTTTAACAAATAGATAAGTAAAGAAAATTTGAAAAAACAAACTTGTAAACTAAAAAACAATTACGCGTTATGACTTTAGTTATTTTAATTCAAATTAAATAATCGTTTTGGCCCATAGGCCGACCCCAAGCCCGCCTCATCAAGCCTCAAGGGCCAAGGGCTTAGTTGGGACGGGCTTGTAAGCCCTGGTTCTAAATGGGCTTGAAAAATCATATCCAAACCCTACCCCAATAACGAGTAGGGCTGGGCCTCCCCCACGGGCTAATCCCATTTTGACGGCTCTAATAAATTGTATATGTCTATATTGGTAGGTTACTTTTGGGCCAATCCAGATTGAACCTCTGTATTTGTTAATTTTCTGGACAATTGTAGAGGTTGGATTGTAGTGCAGAGTAATATTTTGATCATTGGTTCTCTGAATTTTTGCCTGTGATAGCTTTCAATAGGTTAGTGGTTATAGTGAAATTCTAGTGGCCCCTCTATGGCATGCTTTTGGCGTATTCCAAATTTCAACAGCAAAAGCTTCCTGTGAGCACCACCACACCAAATTTTATTGAGATGAGACACTAAAAGTTCACTGATGCACTGCCTGAAACATTATTCGAAAACCGATCTAGTCCTCCTAGTCCTTTCTTTGCAAACCTGTGTGTTAATGCTGATCTGAGCTTCTGGTATTGCTTTTCACTCTTGTTGCTTACCTGACCATGCCAAAAGTTAATGAGACCTCTATGACTAGTGAAAATACCTTGCCTTAGTTTTGGAATGACCCTGCTTTTAAGATGGAAACCAATCACTCATTAGAGTCATTATTGCCTTTCCTCTGTCAGAGCTCAGCTCCTGGCTTGTATTGGTCATTACCTGGAAAAGGGGATGAACCTGCTTCCTTTTATTTATAACACTCTTTTGTCATAGTTTTATATTCCATTTGTTTTGGAGTCCTCTACTCTTTCTTTCGTGTTTATAATGTGTATATGTGGGATACATTTTCTTGGTTTGCTTTAGCACCTTTCTATGACTCCAGAATTTACGATAACCTTTTGCAGATTGGTGTACTTAAGAAAGAGCTAGAATCTGTTCGGAAGCATCGAAAACAGTACAGAAACCGTCGGGTCTCTGTACCTGTCCCAGTTGTATCTTTGGTATGGAATTTGTCTTCTATGGAATATTTGTAAACCATGCTCAAGAGAACGGATAATTTATATATAAGTGCTTATTGCTTTAGGTTGGGTACACAAATGCTGGAAAAAGTACACTTCTTAACCGGTTGACTGGAGCTGATGTTCTTGCAGAGGACCAATTATTCGCTACACTTGATCCTACTACAAGAAGGGTGCAGGTGAGGATAATGACTGAGGATTAACCCTCATGACAGATCAGCTCATTGCTTGAGCATAATTCCTGTATTTGGTGCCCTTCTCAAGCACATAAATTCCTCATCGTAGTTGGCTGAAAATTATGCGCATTTGGGTTATATCTCCATTGTCAGTACCAGTAGTTATCTAAATGGTTGTAACGTATTGTGTTTGTTGTAAAATCTTTGGAGTAGATGAAGAATGGGAAGGAGTTTCTACTTACGGATACGGTTGGCTTCATCCAAAAATTACCGACAACTCTGGTAAACACCTTTGCAACTTTGAACAGATAGTGCATCTTTTACATCTTTCTGCAAAAGACTAGTTTCAACATAGGCTCATTTAATAGGCTTAGATATAATGGAATTGCTTTTCTATATGATTCTTGTTGCAATAGGTTGCAGCCTTTAGGGCAACACTTGAAGAAATAGCTGAGTCTTCAATTTTAGTGCATGTGGTGGACATCAGGTAAAGTTGATCCACTAAATAGAATGAGTTCTTAATACAACGTTCAACATAAGCTGCTTATCTTCTTTTGCCATCTTGTCTAGTCATCCACTAGCAGAGCAACAGATAGAAGCTGTGGAGAAAGTTCTTTCAGAATTGGATACATCATCAATTCCAAAGTTGATGCTGTGGAACAAGGTATGAGTGTTGCATGTCATTTAGATTGAATACTGCTTTATTTGCAGTGAGCACTCCACTTCCTTAATCCTAAGCCATCTTCTTGTTGATTGGTTTGTTCTTCGTCCAGCTGATCAGGATCTTTTTTGCTAGATTCTGGTGTTGAACCTGCAGGCCTTCCTTTTTTTAAAAAAAATGTTGAATGTTGATGGTTTATTGTGCACCTGTTGCTGTATAATGATGCTTACCGTACAAGATGTGTCATTTTACTTTCAATTTTTTTCCTTCCTCTTAACATATGCTTTGTTTGTCCTTTCCTCACTGACCTCGGTGCACGTTGAAAAAATATTTTAAGCTAAACTAGATGGTCTAGGTTGGAATGTGGCATAGATGAGCGTCTTCTGTGCATAAACTTAAACTGGTATCATCATCCCTTTCTTTCCCATTTCCATAGTAGATTGCATTTGCTGATAAAGATTGTTGGTATGTAATCAACCTGACTTATGAAGCTGAAATTACTAGTAATCAGACAACTATCTTTTGACAGATTGATAAAGCTGAAGATCCTGAGAAAATCAAACTAGAAGCCAAGACGAGAAATGATGCGGTTTGCGTTTCTGCTTTTACTGGTGAAGGATTGGATGAATTCTGCAACGAAATCCAGAATAGACTAAAGGTATCTGACTTGTTTTATTTTCTCTGAAAGAAACTGAGGTATATGCATTGCTGTCTAGCTAGGGAATAATCATTTATCAGTAGTTTTAGGAAGGGTTTGATTGTGATAGATGGAGCTTTTCTTTTTTGGCAGGATGCAATGGTATGGGTGGAAGCTTTGATTCCATTTGATAAAGGGGAACTACTCAGTACGATACATCAAGTTGGAATGGTAGAGAGAACCGTAAGGCGCATATTCTTAGTAGTTTGAAAGTACTAGACAAGCATCCAACAGTGACACAGATCCATTTTTTCTTCCATTTCCTGCATTAATTTAAGCAACATGGAGATAATTTTGACAAAATGGTAGTAACTGTCCCAGATTATAAAGACATTTCATCCTTTATATTCTTTTTTGTTTTATAGGAATACACTGAGAAAGGTACTCTGGTGAAAGCACATGTTCCCCTCCGATTTGCAAGGCTTCTAACCCCAATGAGGCAAATGTGTGTTCCATAATCGCTTCATGTCACCAAAATACATATTCTTGAAAGAGTGACCCAAGCACATGATTATGGCCATCATAAATTGAAGCTTATGTGGATTGTAAATACTCCCGCACAAGAGTTTCCAGATTGTGGCTCCTGACAAATATGCAACAGAACTAAACAGGAATTATTACAAGTCATCTATCTCTTCAAATGATCATGAAGGCGCTTTCACTGTTGTAGGTAAGAATTTTTATCCATTCACTAGCAGAGACTACGTTTAATGGTGGTGATTCTCTGCTTTAAAAAGTTGGTTGCCCTGAGAAGGATGTAGCTTGAACCTGTGTCACGGAAATGGTACTTTCCCTTCTTCAGGGTGTACCTTCATTCTTTAGGAATCGTCCATCGTGATCTCAAGCCAGACAACATTTTAATTGTACAAGATGGGCAATGTAATGCTTGGTTTTGTATCAGAGATCTTTGTTATGATGAGGAAGCTAAAAGTTTGTACCCCTGACTATTTAGCTCCCTCGGAACGGAACATGGTGAGAAAGAAATTGCTATGCTAGACTTGGTGATATGCTGTTACTCCCTCCCCCTCCCTCCCCATGTCACTTTTATCTAAACATAAGAACATAAGATAAGATAAACAGGGATTTTAGTTGTGAAAATGAAAGGAACAAAATTTCATTTTTTATCCGAGTATTTGTACAGGTAGTGCTACTCATTAGTGGTCAGTAAGAATTATTTTATTTGAACTCATCACTGTGAATTATTTTACTGGCATTCAACCATCATCTCCACGGGCTAATAGCTACAATGATTTAAAGGGTCGTTTGGTAGAGTCTATTGGCAAAAGTAATGGATATGTTAACTTTTTGTATCTATAATATTTTGTTTGGTATACTTTCATACTATGTATAACTAATGTTTATGCAAGCATGAATTATACTCTCTATTCTGTTTTGAGGCATGTATTACTCCCTCTGTCCCATTTTATGTGGCATCGTTTGACTTGGCACGATATTTAAGAAAAAAAGGAAGACTTTTAAAACTTGTGGTCTAAAATCATCCATAGATATTTGTATGGTTCATTTCATTAAGGGTAAGAGAGGAATTTTAAAGGTAAATTGTTTCTAATTCTAGTAAGGTGATATTCTTTTTGGGATGGACTAAAAAGGAAAGTGTGCCACATAAAATGGGATGGAAGGAGTACTAATATCAATTTTTGGGTATTAGTAATGTAAAGGGTTTTAATGCATGCATTAGCATGGTTAAAAGCCTCACTATCCCTCAAAAATTTTTTTTACATCTTTTCCATCATAACTGTGAAGAGTATTTTATAAATAAATATTTTTATGTAATGCATGTTATTTTTAATACACCAAACTAAATAATACCTAATAAATAATTTATGTATAATTAATTTAAGCATGAGTAGTACCCTTTATTTTACATTATTCTTATATACGGGTCTGATAAAACTTTCTTAAAAGATCATACGAGTGGGTCGCAACGAGTACGATAAGAGGCTTAGGTGGCACGACGGCAGCGGGGGACTCCTGGTAGGATTTTAAGGGCTAAGGAACAGGAAATAAGCGATTTCGACTGTTTTCTGTGGGTGTTAGCCAAGGATTCTGGCATTGCAGGGGGTTTAGTGCAACTTTCTCGAAAAATCATACGAGTGGGTCCGCAAGGTGTTCGGGAATAGGCCCAGGTGGCCCCACGGCGGCGATGGGGGACGCTTAGTAGGATTTTATGGGTCAAGGAATAAGAAATATGCGATTTTGATAGTTTTTTATGGGTGTTAACCAACGGTTTCTGGTGCTGTAGTGGGCTCCGAAGCAACATTCTCGAAAAATCATACGAGTGGGTCTGTTACGAGCGCGAGGAGAGGTCCAGGTGGCTCGGCGGCAGCGGGGGATACCTGGTAGGATTTTTTGGGACAAGGAACAGGAAACAAACGATTTCAGTAGTTTTCTGTGGGTGTTAGCACACAAATTCTGGCGCTGAAGTGGGCTTTGACGCAACATTCCTGAAAAATCACACGAGTGAGTTCTCAACGAGCTCGAGAAGAGGTCCAGGTGTCCCGACGGTGGTGGCGGATGACTGGTAGGATTGTATGGGCCAATGAACAGAAAACATACGATTTCGACAGTTTTTTGTAGGTAATAGCCCACGGATTCTGGTGCTGCAGGGAGATCCGGTGAAACATCCCCAGAAAAGCATAGGAGTGGGCCCGCAACGAGCCCAGGAAGAGGCCCGGGTGGCCTGGCGGTGGCGTGGGATGCCTGGTAGGATTTTATGGGCCAAGAAACAAGAAACAAGCGATTTCAGTAGTATTTTGTGGATGTTAGTTCATGGATTCTGGGATAGCAATGGGCTTTGGCGCAACATTCCCAAAAATTCATACGAGTGGGTGCGCAACGAGCCCAGGAAAAGGTCTAGGTGGCTCGGCTAGGACGTCTGGTAGGATTTTATGGGCCAAAGAATAGGAAACAGGCGATTTTGGCAATTTTCTGTGGGTGTTAGCCCATGGATTCTGGCGCTGCAGAGGGCTCCAGCGCAACATTCTCGAAAAATTAAGCAATTGGGTCCAGAACAAGCCCGGAAAGAGGCTCAGGTGGTCCAGCGACGGCGAGGGACGCCTGGTAGGATTTTATGGGCCAAGGAACAAGAAACAGGCGATTTCAGCAGTTTTCTGTGGGTGTTAGCCCATGGATTCTGGTGCTACAAGGGGCTCCAGTGCAACATTCTCGAAAAATCATACGAGTGGGTCCATAACGTGCCCGAAAAAAGGCCTAGGTAGCTCGGCGGAGTTGGGGGATGCCTGATTGGATTTTATTGACCAAGAAACAGGAAATAGGTGATATCGATAGTTTTCTGTGGGTGTTAAGCCACGGATTCTGGCATTGCAGGGGGCTACGACACAATATTCCTGAGAAATCATACGAGTGGATCCGCAATGAGCCCGAGACGAGGCCTAGGTGGGCCTACCGGCGGCGAGGGACGCCTAGTAGGATTTTATGGGCCAAAGAACAGGAAACAAGCGATTTCAAACGTTTTCTATGGGTGTTAGCCCACGAATTCTAGTGCTGCTGGGGATCCAACACAACATTCCCGAAAAATCATACGAGCGGGTTCAAAACGAGCCCGGGAAGAGGTCCAGGTGGCCCGGCAGCGTCAGGGGACGCCTGGTAGTATTTTATGAGCCAATGAACAAGAAACAAACGATTTCGCAGTATTTTGTGGGTGTTAGCCCACAGATTCTAGCGCTTCAGGGGGTTCCGGTTCAACATTCTTGAAAAAGCATATGACTGGGTCCACAACGAGCCTGAGAAGAGGCCTAGGTGGCCTGGCAGCGGCGGGGGACGCCTGGTAGGATTTTATGGGCCTTGGAACAGGAAACATGCGATTTCGACAGTTTAATCATACTGATGGGTCCGCAACGAGCCCAACAAAAGGCCTTGGTAGCCCTAGCGGCGTTGACGGAGGCCTGGTAGGATTTTATGGGCGAAGGAAGAAAAACAGGCGATTTCAGCAGTTTTCTATGGGTGTTGGCCTACGAATTTTGGGGCTGCATGGGGGTCAGGCGTAAGATTCCCGAAAAAATCATACGGGTGGGTCCGTAATGAGCCCGACAAAAGGCCCAGGTGTCCTTGCGGCGTTAGCGAAGGCCTGGTAGGATTTTATGGGCCAAAGAATAAAAAACAGGCGATTTCAACAGTTTTCTGTAGATGTAAGCCCACAGATTTTGGGCCTACAGTAGATAATAAGTACAAGTCAATTCAAGATTTTTGGTTATAAGATTTGTTAATTAATATGTTGGAGTAGACTGGTGGACCATTTTGGGAAGTACCACTAGGAAGAATGGACTCAAAGACAGCAAATTTCAAGAAAGCAAATGAAAATATTCCAGCACCAAACTCAACAATCCAAACTCTTATAAACCTCTTCCATAAACAAGGCCTGGATGAAGTAGACCTTTTTGCTCTTTCTGGTAAGCTACTTCAATTTTGTCTTGCAAAAAGAGTACTTCTTTCTTTGATCATCATATATTTATCTTATTATTGTTATATGTTAATCTTCTTTAAAGGAGAAGTTATGTGGTAAACAAACATATACTAATTAATTAGCTAACACGACTATAGTTTGAATTAATTACAACTCGTAGCAAACATCTAGTTCTAGTACAGTTTGAATTTTGTATAATTTGCGGAATTTTTATAACTGATATGCGCGATTATATAAAAGTTGTGCGCGAATCAAATTGTATTGAGAAGTATACAAATACTGTGGATTATATAGTGAAATATACAAAACACTATACAAAAACTATGAATTGTATAGCGAACTATACAAACGTTGCTCGAATTATACAAATGTTGCTATAAGTAAAGTTACAAAATGTAATTATCCAAACTATAACTATGGAGCATAATTTTTGTTAACTTATGAAATTTACAAATGGCTTATGGGCTTGATTTTTGATACGAGAGTTTTGCGGAAACAACCTCTCTATCTCTATGAGATAGTGCTAAAGTCTACTTACATTTTACTATCCTCAAACCCCACTTGTGGAATTCCATTGAATATGTTATTGTTGTTGTATGAAATTTACAAACGCTGCTATATGTTTTTCATCTATGAAATTTACTCAATTTTAAATCCCATATGTTAAACAGGAGGACACACCCTAGGGATGGCAAGATGTGCTTCATTTAAACAAAGGCTTTACAATCAAAAAGGTGACAATTTACCAGATGTAACTCTAGAGAAAAATTACTACAACAACAACATCAACATTACCCCAATGCCACAAAGGCTTCCGTCCATTGCGGGGTAGGGGGGTCGGATGTACGCAGCCTGACCCCTATGTTTAAAAATATTGCGCGACTGTTTCTGGATGACCCATGATGAGCGTCGAAAGTTGCGTTGACTAACTGCTACTTCACAATTGAAAGAAGCGCAGACAGTTTAAAGAGCCATTTTGCTTTATTCCATCATATCCCAAAGCCAAAAAATAATGAATCTTTGGCTCCATGCAAGATTGATGGAAACTAGAGAAATTACTACAATGGATTAAAATCAATTTGTCCAACAAGTGGTGGAGACAATAATATTTCTCCTCTAGATGTTGCTTCACCAGTCAGATTTGATAACACATATTACAAATTATTGCTATGGGGCAAAGGTCTTTTGAATGCATGAAGTGCTTCTTACTGGTAATGTAAAAAAGACTGAGGAATTGGTGAAGAGCTATGCTGAAAATGAGGAAATTTTTTTCCATCAATTCGCGAAGTCTATGGTGAAAATGAGAAATATTAATCCTCTAATGAAGTTGAAGGGTGAAATTAGAAAGAATTATCGCAGAATTAACTGAAAATGAGGAAATCTTTTTCCATCAATTTGCGAATTTAATGGTGAAAATGCGAAATATTAATCCTCTAACGAAGTTGAAGGGTGAAATTAAAAAGAATTGTCGCAGAATTAACTGAAAATATTAGTTATTTACTATGTATTAATCATGAATTGGATGATCATGTTTGGTTTTATTATGCATAAAGCTTTTGATTAATATGGATTATGAATTTGTAAGTTGTTTATTGTTGTTGTAAAATGTTATATACTAAGTGGTCCATTTATGTGCTTTGAATTTTAATATTAATATCGTAAAATTTTAATATTCATTATTATGAACTTATATAAATAAATTTTTATATACGTGTTGACTTTCGAGAAACGTATTATGATAACTACAAATGAACAAAAGGAGTATTAAGCTTTCTAACTACTACTTGGCTAGAGCAATTAGTGTTAATAACATAATAAAAAAGTCCTTTTAGTCCTTATTCTTGATTGCAACAATTATGACCCCTTAAGAAAATCGATGATCATAGTTTCATATTATATTATCCTTATTTTTTAGGATACCTAAATTTTCTGATCAGTTTGGGTAATTTGATTTTGTAACTATTTCTCTTCAAAGGCTACATATGGATGTTTGATAAGCAAGAATTTATATATTTTTTTCCTTCATACAATTTATCAGTAAATTAATTACCTACTTGAAGGAGCAATTTTAGATTTATTTCTCCTAGAAAATTTGTACATGATCATCCTACAAATCTTATAGAACCAAAAAGCACTAACAAGTTGTAGTCCCAAAGCCATAGCCTGAAAAATCATTTAAAAAAATTATATATCATCAATTTGTTATTTTGAAATAAGATTTTGTTAAGGTAAAAGTATTATGTATTAATATTACAACAACAAACCCCAATGCCTCAAAGGCTCCCACCCATTGCGGGGTAAGGGGGGTCGGATGTACGCACTCCTATGTTTAAAAATATAGCGCAACTGTTTCCGGATGACCCATGATGAGCGTCAAAAGTTGCATTGACTAACTGTTATTTCACAATTGAAAGAAGCGCAGAGAGTTTAAAGAGCCATTTTGTTTTATTCCATCATACCCCAAAGCCAAAAAATAGTGAATCTTTGGCTCCATCCGAGATTGATGGAAAAGTATTATGTATTAACACATAATTAAATATTTAAAAGTTACCTTGATGAGAATTGGAGTATCAGCAGAAAAGTGACATAAGTTAGATATGGCCCCCCTATCATCCTAGCACAACTAAAAATCACAGCAAATAAAACCTGCAAAATTAATTAATTATCATTTAAAATGTAATTAAGAGGGAAATTTATTTATTTTATTTTAAATTGGAAAGGAAATAAATAAAATTAATATAAGAAACTCACATCAGCTGCAAGATTAAGGTCAGTGTCTTCATATCCAAGCTCTTTGAGAATCTCCCTCATGTGTAAAAATGGACTAGAAATTTCTGTTACACACAATGCTGCTACCATTTCTGAACCACACTATTAATATAAAATAAAAACAATAAACTATTAGGAGTCGTTTGATACACGGAATAGGATAGACATAGATATTATATGAGATTAGATATCTCATCTTTTATATGTAATAGCTTTCAAAATTTTAGTCCAAAAAATGGAATAAAATAATTTCGAGATTAGCATAGATATTATATTGGATTAGATATCTCATCTTTTATATGTAATAGCTTTCATAATTTTAGTACAAAAAATGAAATAAAATAATTTCGAGATTAGCTAATAATCCAAATCCAACATGAGATAAAATTAATGACATCTGGAATAAATTACATAATTAGGCAAACATATGAAATGTAATTACATTATACCACTTTTCTAGTTTGAAAAAATTATAATTTATAGCTATAGTTAGGATTTTGTTGTTATTTTCTCTCTCCTCCATTCCTCTCTCTCTCTCGCATCTCTCATCTTTCTCTATGCAATCTCTTGTCAGATATACAAATATATATGTATATCAATTGCATATACACAATCATTTGATAGATATACATATACAATTTGTCTCTCTCCATTCTCTATCCTCTCTCACTCGCCTGTCTCCTCCCTCTCCCAATTACTTTTTGCAAATATACAAATACATATTTATATCAGTTACACATATACATATAATTTGATAGATATACATATACAATTCACCTCTCTCCACTCTCTATCCTCTCTCGCTCGCCTCTCTCCTATAACATGTAGCCACTAATCAAACTATGACTATTCAAGTGTTTGCTCTTTTTATTTCTTGCTTAATCAAACAGGTTCAAAGTGGTTCTTACTTACCCATTCATAGGCAAGGCCAGCTCCAAGTCCAACAGCACTGACCAAATGATGAATCAAGTTATCAATTTGTCAAAAAGACAACATACAAAATCATAAATTAGGTATCCCACTGTCACTGCCAATGCCTTCATCTGTTCATTAATATTAGAGCAAAATTTAACCATATTCCTAAGAAAAATGAAACTTTCGAATTAAATCATCGTTATAAATTATCTTACTATCAGAGATTTAAAATTAAATAGTTACTAAATATTTAAAACAGGTCTCTTTTTCTTTTTTAATTTGACTGAAAAGAAAAAAGTATTACATAAATTGGTACAAAAAAGAATACCTGCTTGTGAGAAGATGTTGAAGCCAAAGGACAAAGTGGACAACTCCAATCTTGGACAGAAATTGAAGACAAAATTACTGCTAAAATTGCATGAATAATAGAAACCAAACGGTTACAAAAATCGAAAGAAAGATTTGGGAACAATTTTCTTGTTAATAAAAATAATGTTGTCCATGATACAACTCCAACGATTATCAAATTTATGATTGAACCATCCATCTAAGAAACAAATTATCTTGAAACAAAAAATAGATACTATTATGTATAAAATAAAAATAGTAGATATGAATAACAAAAAGCTACATCATCAACATTACCTCAATGCCTCAAAGGCTCCCGCCATTGTGGGGTAAGGGGGGTCGGATGTACGCAGCCTGACCCCTATATTTAAAAACATAACGCGACTATTTCCGGATGACTCATAATGAGCGTCGAAAGTTGCATTGACTAACTGCTACTTCACAATTGAAAGAAGCGCAGACAGTTTAAAGAGTCATTTTGCTTTATTCCATTACACTTCAAAGCCAAAAAATAGTGAATCTTTGACTCCATCCGAGATTGATGGAAAAAGAAAAAAGCTACAAGAAATTAAATGTTGGCACCAAAATTCATTAAATGTATTTAAAAGCTGAACAAGTATAAGTAGACGGTTGAAGTTGAATGCATTATTTGGGGAAATTATTGGTAACCTACTAACGCCAAAAATAAATTATTAAATGGGCAAATGACTTTGATGCATTTTCCTTTTCATGTATTGTCGCTTAATTTGATGATATCATTTTGGATGTCAAATAATATTTGTTCAGTTTATGAAATTAACAGATAATTTTATAACTAATTCCTAGTTTATTTTTATCATCAATATAGTTATTTCTCTGTTACATTTTTTAAGACATCGTATTTATTATATTGAAAGGGCGATTTGATAAAATTATCCCAATCATTTATTGCTTCTTAATCTATGGGACAAATAAAGATGGAGAAAGAAGTATAACGTGACTGATAAATGGCAGGAGCCAGAATTTTGTTTAAGGAGTTTAAGATTTTAAGAAGTAAATACACGAACTAACTGAAGGAGGTTTGACATTTATTATATATGCATAAAATGTTATTTTTATCATATGTAAATAATATAATTTTTTATCGAAGAAGGTTCGGATGAAATCTCTGGTTACTATATCGCTCCCCCACTGCTAAATGGAATATTATATTAAATTGGGACAAGACCTAATTTGTCAAAAATTGATAAATTGTCTTCTTTTTCTTTTGTGTGTTAAAAAAAAAAAGTAAAAATTACACCAAGTTTTCAAATGATACTGTAACAAGAATTTTTATTTTTTTATGATTATATTTGACAAGATGTAGCTTTAACTCAGTAAATAATAGATT
>JAABOM020000084.1:27210743-27221514 GCA_011800125.2 Solanum clarkiae | reverse complement strand
CTGGTATACATTATTTCACCTACTAAAATGGACTATGGAGAATATTACAAATTTAATCCTCAAATCAAAATCTTTCCTGTTTTTCTTTTTCACAGGATTACAGTCTTGACGTTCGATCGAGCTACGAGTAGACAGGCAATTGTGGGGTGGGTGTGGGGGGGGGAGAAATTAACAAGAAAAAAGGAGCAAATTAACTAGGACGACTAATTCTATATATATAGAAATATTATTATTTAATTGATCTAAGTTCATGTAATTTATTAATTGATTTTTTTTACATAATATTCTCGGCTGCCTCTGGTCCAGTAGGTCAGTCGTCCCACACATCTATCCAGAAGCAAGTGTAGTTCACCGATTCCATCGAATGCTCTCTTTCTTACATGAGATAGAAAGTGTAATTATCGAAGCTTTTTCAACTTGTCCTGTCTTGTATTAAAATTGAGAATATTCTAATACTAAAGTCTCTAAACTCACATCGTTAAGATAGTGTTCAAAACTTAGTATGTGTATAAAAAGTAATATTTATAATTAATTTATATATAGAAAACCATTGTCTTTCAAAAAATGATCTTCACAAGAGTTTATATATACGATCGAGTGAGTAATTATCTTATAGTCTTGAATCCATGATTAAATTGGTGTAGAGTGATTAATTTTCAAGATTAATTAAAGGTCATAATCAAAATGTTTTTTACGTTAAAAAGCGTTTAATGGACCTAGAAAATTTAGATAAATAATTAACATGCGTATACACGTGACAAACTTGACAAGTTGATTGTACGGCCAGTCAATTCTGTCTGTCAATAAAAGTTACATAAAATTTAATTTTATTTATTACTATATATAAGTTCCATCAATGTTTACCCAATTTTCACTCCAAAAATTAGTACTGTACTGAATTACTGGAGTGGAGAGTACGCAAAATTTTAAAAAATAATTAACAGAATTAATTAATGTGTTTTCATAAGTTATAAGTACGTCCTCTTATCGATCTTCAAAAAAAAAAAAAAAGAAAGAAAGAAATACTTCAAAAAGAGTAAAATAAAAGTACAAAATAATTTGTATCAAAATCTTAATGGTTAAATCGATAATAATCAGGTACTGATAAATCAATAATTGATAAGTTAATATCCTAATAGTTTTATAAAGATCTAGCGTATCTACGTATTGATAATCGATCAGTCGAATCGATAATCGATCAATCAAATCGATAAATTTCTAAACCGAATCATATTAAATCAATAACCTTTTAAATCGATCGATATGCAACTGCATAAAAAAAGAGTAAAACAATAGTACAAAATAATTTTTGTGATGTTTAATATGCACATGGATTGATAAAGCAAAAGTTGGTTAAAGAAAAATACTAAATATATTAACCGCAAAATCAGGAGAATTTATTCAGCTACATGTTATAGGTGTGGTACTGTGGTTTGATGGGGAACATGTGGGGCTAATTTGACAATATTAAAGGCACCAATAATTCTACACTACGTGAGTTACAGTAAAATATCTTTAATCAGAAGTCTCAAGTTTGAATCTCGAAAATAAAAAAAAAATATCATATTGAAAGTGACACCCTTAGTAATGGGCCCTATAAAATATAAATTTAGATTAATCGAACTTCGACATAAATCGCGAACCTGGTGGGTGGAAAATTCTACACTTTATTTCCATGTGCATGGTATGGACCTTTGCTTAATTTTAACATGGGCCTAATACCAAGAAGAATTATTCATTTGGGGCATCTTTTTAGATTTGGGATAACTTTTTTTTAATATTGTACTTGGTTTCTGCACTTAATAATGTATGATTAAGTAAACACTTGCTTGGTATTCAATTATTTGAGATGGAAAATGGCATTTTGTATAAGTTAGTGTAAAAACGTTTAAAATATCAAATTAGTTCATTTTTGTCCCGAGTAGCATGAGGCACGTGGAATACTGTATGTATTAGCAAGGATCACCTTGTTAGGCTAAATACTCGATCGGAGCATGTTGATTGAATACACAACGTTACAAGATGGTTACCGCCTACCATACGACTATATATATACACACACATTGCATAGTCCTCTTCTGAATAGATTGTTACAAACTAGATATGAACAAACGAAAACATCAACAATCATCACAAGAGCGCAGTTAGTTACAACAACAATAACATATCTAGTGTAAGCATATGTAGGCTTACTCCTTACTTGTAAAGGTAGAGATACAGTTTTCGATAGAGATTACAAGCAGTCAGTACAACAATTAAACAGTCAGTACATTCCTGAAGCATAAAGGTAGTCCTTAATTAGAAGTACAAAAGCACACCTATATACAGATTAAGAAGTACATGCTCAAGAAGTTCAAGCTTATATGATTGAGCAGTTCTTTTTATGCATCGCAGCTCAAACTGACGATGAATCAAGGCTCGATATTTATTGAAAGCAGGGGAAAAGATAAGTTACAAAAAACTCTAACATAAGCTCACATAACATCTTCTATTCCAGCCGTGGCAGCTTCAGGATGGTAATGAAGTATTTCCGTCCACATCATGTCCCTTATCGTCTCTTCTCCCAAGTCCTCGTCTATGTCAAGATTGATAGGAACCTGCGCTGGGGGATCAGTGTTCGGATCATACAAAGGAGACATGTACGGGTGTTGAAGTGCTTCCATAACACTAATTCTTTTGGAAGGGTCAAACACAAGCATCCTCTGAAGGAGATCAATGGCCAACGGATGAGCTTGGGGATAGAGGCGGGAAAATGGTGTTCCAGGAGAGTATGGAAGTGATTTGATGTACTTCCTCGCCTTGGGATTGTCGATAAATTCCAAATCTTCTTCCCTCTGGCTACCAAGGATGTTGATAATCAATTTCAGTTGGTTAAGGCATTCGGTACCTGGAAAGACGGGTTTCCTCCCTAAGAGCTCCGCAAAAATGCAACCAACAGACCATACATCAATGGATGTTCCGTAGTTGTCACAGCAAAGGAGAAGTTCCGGAGCCCTGTACCAGCGTGTAACAACATATTCAGTCATAAACTGGTCCTTGCCACTGCTTGTACGTGCAAGCCCAAAATCACATATTTTCAGATCGCAGTTAGCATTGATAAGCAGGTTCCCGGGCTTCAAGTCACGATGAAGAATATTTGCAGAATGCAGATACTTCAGACCTCGAAGCAACTGCACACAAAATCACATCGATTTCATCAGCAAATCTAAGAAGTATCCATGCAAATGAGAATATAATGGCATCCCTGTTTAGTTTTATAATCTTCGTAGCTCCTTTTATCGGTTCTTATATGTTGCTGCTTGAGGATTCCTCCTTTAGGGGATTTTTCTCCAGTTTATCCACACAGAAAGAAGAAAGGGAAGTACTAGGAAAAAGGGAAAAAAAATTGCAAAGCAACTTTAATCTAGATATCGCTACCAGATGACGATAGGAATAAAATGGCATGTTAAGGCCACAAGGACGAAGAGTGCACATAGTAAATCCATTTCCCATCTTGATTTGTCACACTCTTGGATCACTAGCAAATTTGTGTTCTACACACAGAAACCAAATTAGATGGGAAAAAGCCACAGCCAACTAAACCAAGCTTTCAAGCTTGCCAATGACGGATTCCGGAAAGGGGTAAAGAGAACATTTTGGCACATGGATTAGACAAATTTGCACAAGTTGATGGATCAAACCAGCTGGGAAATCATGATGAATGTAGGATCATGTATTCAAGTTCAGGAGGCGCTCACTGCATAGAAGGAATGCTACTTGACATCAAGAGTTTAGATGTTTCAAGAGAGTATGGAAAACAAGGCTAATGCAAGAAAATATTAACATTATGTTTTAGGGTCCCTTTGATCATAGTATGATGCACAAGTAATGTAGGGCGTATGTCTTTTCTTATCTAAGTTAAACTTGGTAGAATAAATAGAACAGAAGAAGACTATTCGCTGAGCTGATTTTTTTTTAGGTGAACACTCTTTAGTGCGTCTTTTGAGAGTTTTATCCCTTTATCTCTATATTGGATCTGTCTCGAATACTTCTTACTGAGACTATTCATGTATGAGTTTAATTCTCCTCTCACTTGTATTTAATCTTGTGATTATTTGTTCAAATTAGAGACTTGAAAATCAATATTTGTTGGTCTCTAATTTACTTCAATTGTAGGATTGTTCTTTCTTTCTTCTCTATCTCCCCTCGACTTCTTAATTATCGCTTCAAGCTCTCAAGTATGTTGCCCGCAGAATTCAAAAATGCCGGCTAGTGCGTGTTGGACCCTCCAAAAGTAATGCATTTTTGGAAGATCCAACATGGTTGTGGCAACATTTTTTGAAGACTCCAAGCAACATAAGGACATCTCTTGACCTCTTGAAGATGTGAAGGAGGTAGAAACTCCGAAAATGAAGCTTCACAACACTTCTGGCGCAGTCTTATCTTGAAGAGAAAAGAAGCATCTCAAAAACTAGCACAAGCTGAGAAGAGGAGCTCATCAAGATAACAATTTTACAATATTCTTACATTTATGGGCTTCCATCTTAATCTCATCATATTTTGAAAAAAGAATGAAAATTTAGGATTCACGAAAAAACAGAGAGATACTATAGGTTAACGGTTTCAAGAAGTAAGCTCATGCAGTCGCAGATTTCACACATATTTTAATCAAAAGCAAGAAAAGAAAAAAGGTATGTCTACATATGTGTTCATAGTTTCATGATGTTTTTCACCACAGGCATGTTACTAAGGAACTAATGTTTTCTGGTACTGGAAAAAGATACAGCAAGATGCATAACACTTCATATAAAATGTGTATTTATTTTTTCATCCACAACAAATGATATAATCTTCAAGGCATATGAAATGAGCAAGAAAACTAAATTCCCAAAATAAAATGTGCATCAATATACTTTTATAAGAAAAGTTGAGCAACGGATTGGTTAGCATAAGAATGGAAAAAGTGATTTCCAAATATCAACTTCTAGACATCATCAGAAATAATATACACAACTTCTAGTGAACCTAGCATCAAGATTCAAAGTGCAGGTTGTTCCATTATACTTAGCTTGTGTCCGATTGGGAAGAGTAGACGCGTTGAGGCAGGACACGATGACATTTAAGGGGTAGAATGGAGTAGATATCAGAGCAGAAAACATCCCATAGTCTCCTATCGAAGGGACCTTACCAGACAATAACAATCTGATATAGAACCACTAGTTACAGATTAAGGCTTTTGTTATTATATCCTATTTATCATACTTCATTTTTGTTCAAGCTTTATCCCCCTTCAGCAGGTGCGTGTGTGTCTATATAACATTCCATGTTTGAATCAATTGAGGAAGTTAACCTACATTATGTATTTTAATTTTTCACTTCATTACTCAACAGAGTTACATGATGAATTATATAATAAACAGAAAGGGGAATAATACAGAAAATCACTTTTCGCAGCAGCCTCAGTGTTGCTTGAAAACAGTTGGAAATTTTCGTACTTGGGAGATATAATCAGACATTACCACTACCAAACATATCGTGTAATTTTTTAATTGTTTTTGATAAGAAGCACACATATCATTTATAGATGCATATTTATGGACCTAGACAACACCCAGCTTACTTGAAAACAAGAAAGATGCATATTTATGGAAGTTGAAAACAACTTAAAAACTAGGACGACCACAATGTAACAAAATACACCTTACTAGCAATGGATGGTGGTTTCCTTTTCCCCCCTTTTCAAATAGAGAGCCTCGATAGAATCAAAAAAAAATTTAAGAGAAGATGCACATTACAATGATATTGACATTGAATTTCCGGGAAGAGAAGATAACATCTCCATGATTTTCAACTACTTGGACAACATTCAGTGACATGCATGTTACATCATTAAATTGCATAATATTCACATGATAAACAGATAATATGCAGCTGCCCACTTCTACTAATCCAAAAGGCCACTTGGGATTTGTGCAACTGATCAAGCCATAAGCAAAGAAGATCATAAAAGATAAACAAAGGAAAGAAGATCAAGAGGCAGACAAATAGCATTCATTGAATGACTTTGGCTCACACCATCGACCAATTTATTTTTTTGATAACTGTAGTGTCCGGGCCAGCTTGCACACACCTCGATTATTCCACAGGATACTTGCTACCTCCGTGATTTTCATCTACTTGGACAACATTCAGTGACATGCATTTCAAATCATTAAAATGAAGAATATTCACGTGATGAACAAATATTATGTTGCTGCTCTCTTCAACTAATCCAAAAGGCTACTTGGTAATTTGTGCAACTGATAAAGCCGTAGGTATGAAGATCATAAAGGATAAACAGAAGAAAGAAGATCAAGAAGCAGCCAAGTAGCATCCATTGAGTAGACTTTGTCTCACATCAGTATCCTTTTTTCTTTTTTTTTTGATAACCGTGATGTCTGTGCCAACTTGGATGCACCTTAATTAATTCTGCAGGATACTTGTTACCTCCCACCAGCAACAAGTGCCAGGTAACTCTATCAACCAAAACTTAGACAGATGGAAAGAACTCACCTAGTGTTTTTCTCTCCATTGAGATTTGAAACTGAAAATCAACTTCCCACTTCATTGACCACTAGGCCACACCCTTGGGGTGCACATCAGTAACCATATTATTAGCTCCTACTAAAACTACCACCTTCCTTGGATGGCTAACGCGTGAAACAAATCACTACTGTTCAAATCAGAGAACAAAACTCAAGGTCTATGAACTGTCCTGTCATTACGATATGCCTCACTATAAGTGTAGGATGAAGAAAATCACATTGACGAGTGATGCAAGAATATTTCCTTGTAGCATAGAAATCACAACAGGAATTTATATTTAACAAAGAAAGAGAGATTAGTCAAATTTAGTTAAAAAGGACACTAAGAGACAACTGCATCATGAAGCTACCAACTATCTACAGTTGTATTAGAACACAGAAAGCGCTCTCAGTCAGAAGTACCTGGAATAGGAAATACTGGCAATGATCATTTGTAAGTGTTTGAGAGGATTTGACTATCTGATGTAAATCTGTATCCATCAGTTCATAAACCAGATAAACATCTTTGAAACTTTGCCTGTGGATTGGCATCATAACATCTTTCAGAGCAATCACATTTTCATGTCTAAGGTGGCGAAGGAGCTTTAGTTCGCGCAGTGTTCTCAGAGCATCAATACGATTCTCAAAAGCATTGTTTATTTTCTTGATTGCAACCTTCTCATTGGTTTCCCTGTTAACAGAAGAACAAACAATTCCATATGCCCCTCGACCAATAGGCTTAATCGGTACATATTTTGTATCAATTTCAAAAAGGGATTGCCACATAGAATAGTAATGTTTCCCTGGGGACCTTATCCCATTTGGTGGCTCAACTGGAGTTGCCATATTCCTGAAATTATGGCAAGCCAAGCATAATAAGTTAAGAAACTATTTCCCTGACAAAAATATTAATAATTTATAAACTCCAAAACCAAAAGGAAAAAAGAAAAAAAGGAATGTGCATACAACCTGATCACAAAAATTTGTGACCAAACTGAAGATCCAAATCAACAACCCGAAAACTCAGAAGAACTAGATTAAGCTGCTTGGTTGGAAAGTTTTCACGGCAAACTCCCTAGTTCTGAAGCCTACCATGCTTCGCAAGCCTGACTTTGCTCACAATAGTTTGAAATGCAGCCCAAACACTACAGACCATCTAAATGTTTATCCAAATGAGAAATTGTGTTTGAACTGGCATAAACAATTTGCAATAACAAGTCTTAAAATCATTCCCGACTAATAGATTTTCCCTCACAGCAGAGCACAACCTATTGCAGACCTAAATAAATTTAAAAAAAACAAAATTTTCTACTCTTTAACAACTTTAGCTTGTAGATAGAGGTAGTTCAATCAATTCAATGCCAGCAAGATCATTAAAGTTCTTTCCTCAAAGACACCTTATTGATTAATATCATACTTCAGAAATTCCATTAACTCAAGGAATAATTTCCAATTCCAACAATCAATTTTGTAAAGTACTTACTTTTTCGTCTTTGCTAAATCAAATTGGACCAATTTGAGGTGAGGTTCTATCGGAAACAACCTCTCTACCTGCCGATGTATGGGTAAGGTTTGTCTACACTCTACCCTCCTCTCCCCCAAACCCCATTTGTGGGATTACACTATGTAATGTTGTAGTAATCAAGTTGGATCAATCATGGCAAAGATAGAAGCTTTCTACATAAAGATAAACAAGAAAGTAAATGCTGTTGACCATATCAAGTAAACTTCAAAAAGTACACTAAAAGGAACAAAGGAAGCTTAATATAGCAAATAATTGGAAATTCCTGATGCACAATTTCACTGATCTCACAAAACAAAAATGGAAACAAAGAAGCTATAAAAAAGAACTCACCTTTAAATTTATACCTGCTTACACCAAAGTCACTGTTCACTGCAAAAACCCCATCTTCAACAACCCCATCTCATCAAAATCCAAACTTGTCATAAAATTTCTTCACTTGAGCTTAAGAAAACAAATAAAACCCCTTTTCAAGAAAACCCCATCTCATCAAAATTCAAACTTTTACCAAAATTTCAGTCCAATTCAGCTTCAGAAAACAAATAAAACCCGTTTTCAAGCAAACCCCATCTCATCAAAATCCAAAATTTCTGTTGAATTCAGCTTCAGCAGAAGAAACAAAAACCGGGTTTTCAAGAAAACCCCATTTACATTCGAGTCGGGTCGAGCAAAACCAGTACTGTGGATGAAAATAAACCCTAATTAGGTCACCTAGAAAGTAGGTTCGTCCTTACAATACCTAAAGAAGAATCAGATCGGGAAAGATCCAGATAAATTAGGCTCACATTTCTTTGTTTTCTTCATAAATTCAGAAAAAAAGATAACATTTATAAATATCTGTGTCAACCAAAAAGATTTTGGGATATTCTATTTCTCTCTCTCCTTCACACACACACACACTAACTGTTGATCCGTTATCTTGTCGTGATCAGAGTGTAAATTGTCTGAAAGTGGATCCTACAGAGTGATGAAGTAAACTATACTTCTAAAATACGATATATTTGGATTAATATTTTACAATATTAATAAAAAAAAATATATAGTTTTTTTTAATGTTAAAATTTTTATTTAAAAATACTAGACTAATATAATTTAATTTAGTTTCATTAATTAAATTGATTTTCAAAAAACATAATATGATAATTAAAAAGCTCATATTATCTAATTCTAAAAATATATAAAAAAGAACCCAATAAATATGGAGTATATCTATATCTGTCATTAACTTTATATAATTATTAGCACTCTCTTTCCCTTTTATTTTCTCTTATACCTTTTGTATTTTATTCTTCTATCTACCTTAGGTGGTATCATTGGATCAATAATTTATTATAAATTATCTCTTTTATCTCACAAATATAAAGATAAGATTTTAGGTATACTCACTCCTTTCGATTTTATTTATAAAATTATATTGAATATATTATTATTGTTATATTAGGTGAATTAGATGTAAATTATAAGAATATTGTTTATCTTTTAACTTATACTCTGTGGTAGTCTCACTTTTATTTGTCAAAGTGAACATCTGCATATTTCAGGAATTATGAATGCTTCGTCTGTAGTTATAATAGACTTTTTTAAACATATGAACCTTTTAAAGATAAGGAACAAATTTTGAAATTTATACTTCAAGCTATGATTTGGATAATTATATTATGTAACTATAGTTATAATAACATTTGTATAATTTACATTGCATTTGTATATGCTTGTATACTTCGCTATACAATTCACAATTTTTGTAGGGTTTGTATAATTCGCAGTTTTTGTATAACGTTTGTATATTTTGTTATATAATTTGTGCACAAGGTTTGTATAATTCGCTATACAATTTATAGTATTTGTATATTCACTGTACAATTTGATTCGCGCACAACGTTTATATAACTCATGCAAATTATACAAAACTCAAATTGTAATTACAACTAGATGTTTTTATGAATTTTAATTAATTCAAGTTATATCTATATTAGCTAATTAACTATTATATGTTTGCTATTAATGTAATTTTTTCTTTCAAGATCCAACTTCAAAGTCTACTATGAAAACGGAGTTAATGAATGGGCCTGACATTCTTCTGGTCAGATTTGCTTTGAAATTATTTTGGGCTTTTGGGGCTCTGTCAAGTGTCACTAGGGCCATATTCGTTTCATAATGGAAGCCCATTAGTCAATTTATAAAGTTATAATATTCAAATTTGACCCTAAATTTGAAACGAAATTATAAGTTGGAACTCAAACTTTCAACTTATACAAATAGGCATTCTAACTTTTCAATTCTTGAACAATTAGACACTGGTCGCTGACATGGCACTGTGCGTGTTTAACACGCAAATGAGGTGCGTGGGTGGGACATTTTTGAACGTTGCAACAGTAAAAAAAAAAATGTAATTTGACCATTTTACCCCTACTACATTTCTTTATATATATACTATTTATTTTCAAATTAACATACACTTTCTTCTCCTTCTTTTTAGCATTTTCCTTTCCATTTTTTACACACTTTTAGCCTTTTTTTGATAAATAATGAAATTCAAATATTTTTTAATAAATTAAATTTTTTAAAATTTGAATTTTTTGATCGATAGACCCCTATTGTATTGGAATTAGGCGCCTAAAGTTTTTGTAAAATTAAAGTTTTAAATATTTGATTTTTTTTTTTTTGTAAATATACATTTTTTTTGTATGGGGTGGGAGTGGGGTGT
>JAABOM020000084.1:27191229-27205881 GCA_011800125.2 Solanum clarkiae | reverse complement strand
CCACCCCCAACCCCAACCCCTACCCCAACAACCATATCCAACCATAGATATTTAACTATAATTCATTGTATAAAGCTTTATATATCCTTCAGTTCTTCTACAAAAAACCATAGTTTTAACTTCTTGAAGAAAAAATAGCTCAAACATGTTAGGCTCTATAGATCTTCCAGATTGTGTTTATTCAAAAGAGCCCATTTTCATAACTCCAATTAGTCCAACACCAAATCACACTCTTTATTTATCAAATCTTGATGATCAAATGTTCCTTAGATTTTCAATCAAGTACCTTTATCTTTTTACTAAGGCCATAAATTTGGAAAAACTTAAATACTCACTATCAAGGGTTTTAGTAGATTATTACCCTTTAGCTGGGAGATTAAGAAAATCCCCTGAAAATAATCTTAAACTTGAAGTAGATTGTAATGGAGAAGGTGCTATTTTTGCTGAAGCATTCTTGGATTTAAGTGCTGATGAACTTCTTATTGTTTCTAATAAGCCTGATAAATCTTGGAGGAAATTATTGTATAGAGTTGAAGCTCAAAGTTTCTTGGATATTCCCCCTCTAGTTGTGCAGGTTAGTTTCTAAATTACACTTTTTCTTGTTCGAGTTTAACTTATATATGTTGATATTGTCATATTGCCTAGCAAAAAATAATTTTTTTAATATTTATACATTCAAATTGAAATAGTATGATTTTTTTTCACATATTGTCACTCTTCTTTCTTTCCTAACAAGCAGGAAGCATGTTAGCTGCGTACTAGTGTGATTCTACTGTATTGTTTGCACTTTTCCTATGTATATAAGTTAGATAAATCTTTTTTTGGTTTATAAGTTTTTCAAATATTTTGATATAGTTACATGGTTGTCTTAGTTAGTTAGAGTTTTTACGTTCTTTAATTACAACAAGTGAACACTACCTCTCATAGCGATAGAGAGGTTCTTTCTGAAAAAAGATATTCATCTCAAAAATATCATCCCAAAAACAAAAAATATATACTAGTCTTCACTTGTGTGATTTCACTAGATATGTTATTTTGAACATTACTTAAAAGATACTCCCTCTATTCAACAATTGTTGTTTTACTATTAATTTGACAGATTGATTAAAAAAAATAGTAAATGATAATATTTTACTAAATTACCCTTTGAATGTAATAAATATAATATCTTGAAAAATCTAATATAGAAATTACTATAACTAATTAAAAGTGTAAGTTAGGAACTAAGTGTAAAATTATATTTTGATTTAATAAGGTGAATAAGTATTGTTAGACATCTAATTTTAGCATAGTGAACAAGTAAAAATGGACGGAGAGAGTATAACATTAAGAATATGTGCTAGTATCTTCTGTTTTGGAGACTTGATATTTTTGAGTTGAGTTTCCTTCGGAAACAACATTTCTATCTCTATGAAATATTGATAAGATATGCGTCTATTTTATCCTCTTCAGACCCTGCTTGTGAAATTTCACCGGATATATTAGTGTTGTTGTCCCTATTATATCCTCTGAAAAATTTGACAATTTAAGGTAAATACTGAGTTATATTTCAGTAGGACTTTCTTGGTGGTGTGTGATGTTCCCAAGAGTAACATTTATGTTCCCTTTTCACCATCATCTCACATTTTCTTCATTAACCCTAACATAAAGGTCACATGCTTTAATTTGATTTGATGAATAACCTAATTTTGGCCAAGTTCTTTGTATATTCAACTAAAGGAATATTGATTAGGAAAAATAGTAAAAGCTAGTACATTTTGTCAAATTCATTATTAAGATTATAGCTTCATCACTACAAAATATACAAAAGATTATTACCTAAATATATATATGTCTACAGAAACATACTCATGTCAGGATTCATACGTACAGTAACGATATAAAAGGTTCGTACTTGGAATAGCATTGTTAGTACGTAGGGACAAAGAGGGGAGCACATGATGTTCATCTGGATCTTTCTTGTTGAAAAATTATTTTGCATCGTGAATTTTAATTATATATATATCGATAAAATATATTTAAATGGATAAATTTTGGCTCCATGGAAAATGACTTGAAAATGACCCTACTCCCTCTTTTGTATTGGCTTTTTTTCCCTTTTGTCCCCATTCACTTTGTTTTAATTGGAGGCTTTTTTTTGCTTTATTTTAAAGTAAATGACGAAAATATCCTTCCTAACCATTTTTGTTTTCCCAATTATAGGTAACAAATCTACGTTGCGGGGGTATGATCCTCTGCACCGCAATCAACCATTGCCTATGTGACGGCATCGGGACCGCTCAGTTTTTACATGATTGGGCCCACTATACCGTGGACCCCACAATCACTTTGCCAATCAGGCCGTTCCACTCTCGCCACGTGTTAAAACCCCGTGATCCGCCACAAATAACCTCCATACATCACGCATTTACGAAAGTACCCCTTGATGGTCGAAATCCCCAGTTTGGCCTCAACCTTCACCAATATTTACAATCTCAACCTGTTTCCCCTGCCTCTATTACCTTTTCACCGTCCCAAATTCTTCACTTGAAAAGACAATGTTCTCCCTCGGTAAAATCCACCAGCTTTGAAGTCCTAGCCTCTCACACATGGCGATGTTGGGTAAAATCCTTGAATTTACCATCTTCTGTTAACGTGAAACTCTTGTTTTCTGTTAACATTAGGAAGACGGTAAAACCAGAATTACCACAAGGGTATTATGGGAATGGATTTGTCCTAGGTTGCGCGGAGGCACCAGTTAAGCAAGTGGTGAATGGTAATTTACAAGACACCGTAAAATTAGTGCAACATGCTAAGTCCGAATTGACAAACGATGCGGTAAAATCTATCGTTGATTTACTAGAGGATAAAACGGTAAAAACCAATTTATCGACTAGTTTGGTAATTTCACAGTGGTCAAGATTGAGCTTGGAAGAGGTAAATTTTGGAGAAGGTAAACCAATTCAAATGGGACCATTAACAAGTGATATTTACTGCTTGTTTTTACCGTCATTGGGTGAAATTGATGGAGTTCGAGTATTGGTTTCTGTGCCAGAAAATGTTGTGAAGAAATTTGAATATTATATGAAGGAACTTTGGGAGGTAAATGATGTTAATGCAGATGTTCTCAAAGGCCATCTTCAATATGAAAATCATAAAATGATTTCTGCTTGAATTTAGAAAAATAATATTTATTTTCTAATTTTGATTTTCCTTTTTCTTTTTATGTGTTTTCCAGTAATTTATCAGTTACGTAAAAGATGTATATGTATTAAGCAAGGATATAAAGAACTTTTGCCTTTTGTTAAAAAATAATGTGAATGCAATGATATTCTACGTCCATTAATTTTCAATGTTTTAGAAGAAGTTAAAAAACTTGTAGCTTATTTGGTCAAATTTTTAAGAGGTTAAAGAAAGAAAAAAAAATTCGTTATGAAAAAACAAATTGGAAAACAACTTATCCTAGCGAGCTAAAAAAAGGTAAGTTGAGATTAGTTAATTTGTCCTCACAATGGTATATGATTGATTGTTTTGATAACTTTCACCTCATGAAAGCTATTTCTTAAAAGTTGAATTAGGCGCAAGCAAAGTTTCTATTTTTCTTTATCATAATATTAAAATCAAAATATTATCAATTCACGATTTAGTAAATCATGTTTCCATTTTATATTTCAATGCTCTACATGTCCTAAACAAGAGTAGATGTTGTCCTCCCACACGAACGGGTTACAGTGCATGATTTTTCTAATATGACTTGAATAATCTTCATCTTTCAAATAATTTTTAAGATTAAATCAGACTAAATTATTTATTTAATCATTATTACTCTATTTATATTATAGTGGAGTCACGTATATTTAAGAGAGCCAAATTGACATACTTCTTTATAAATTAATATGTTTTACTGAAAAGTTTGCTATCAACACATATCATAGTATAAAAGATATTCTCATTTCACAGAATAACTTTAATTTGGATTACTCCCAATAACCATTCCTTATCCCTTGTATTTTTGATGTGAAGAAAGATAAGGGTATCTATGACAATATTAAACTTTCAATGATGCTATTCCTTTTATTGGTTATTTATTTAATATAGTAATAAATATTTCCTTTCAAGGTATATTAGATTAGATAAATCTTATCAATTGACTTTGTTGGTCATTCCAGATAATCTTTTCATGAATTTCTTTTTCTATTCTTTTTTTTTTTACATAAAGTTATTTTTTAAAAAATAAAAGAAGAAAAGCTCCACCAGACAAGGGGTATATTTTCCGGTTATTATGTGACAAGATTCTTATTTTTCGCATAAAGGTGAAACCAATTTGTCCTACATACTCAATTATTTTGAAAAATGATATTTTTATGTACACTTTTTGCTTTATTATTTTACTTTTTTATGTACAATTTTTTCATAAAAGTGGTTCATACATGGACATGATATTTATTACCATCATGAAGTGTCATTATTGATCCAACATTTGAAGTAATGTGTGCGCAGTATTAGAAAAACATAATTCACTAAATAAAAATATTTTCTCTAATTATTTAATTTTTTAAAATAAAATGTATAGTTATATATTTTAACATATGATATTTAAATAATAGAAGTCTTGAATTTAAATATTATCGTCATCCACTATTAAAAAATTTTTTATTCAATTTATGAAATAAAGGGTTATTTGTTAGAAACATGTTGAGAATATAATTGTAACTAAATAAAAGTATACTCTCCAATAACTTGATTTTACGTAAGAGAGTATATGAGGACATGTGTTGAAAATATAATTAAGTAAATAAACGTATTCTTTCTAATAACTTGAGCTTATAGAAAGAACATGTTGAAAATATACACAACAATAAAAATAATAATAACATATTCAGTGCAATAGCAAAAGTGGGTTCTGCGGAAGATAAAATATATGTAAATCTTACTATTACCTCATAAGTCATAGAGATAGAGAGTCTATTCCCGAAAGACCCTCATTTCACAAATATCATTTCCAGAAGCAAAAAATATTAGATGAAACAAACGACTAGACCGAAAAGCAAATGATAATTAATAAAGATAATAAAAGTAACAAAAATAAATAACGAACGATAACAACACAATATATAATGACACGACTACCTCTACTAACCTATTATATCACAAAGCCAGACTAACCCTAATACGTGACCTCAAATCCTTTCTAGCTAAGATCATATCCTCGATGATACGAAACTGCATCATATCCACACGTGTCCATATATCTGTTTCATAAAAAAAAGTTTTGAATTCTTAATTTATCAAAGAACATTTAATTTATTACTAGAGTATGACTTATCACTAGCGTGTGACTTTTCGAAGATATATTGATATAATACTCCTATTCATTATCATTAATATTAAAGTAGCCAGTAAATACAATGCATCTCTGCCATTTTTTAAAAGAAAAAAATAATAAGAGGAGGGAATTAATTGGAAAATTTTAAAGATGCACCACTTATACAAGTTGCCTTTCTTTTATTTATTTTTCAAATTTATCTTTTCCAATCTCAACTATGTCAATGGCATAAATGGAAATAAAATTGAGTGGCAAACTGAATCATTATATTTGGTCAATGATCAATTGTTCATAAACGAATATTGAGTTAATTATATATAGTTCCTAACTTCATTATATTAATATACGTATATAAAAAAATAAATTAATAAAGCATGATTACTTTGTTGCTGAGTGCTATTATATCATATTCAACAATTGCATAAATGATAACAATAAAAATAAAAAGTTAGCTTCCAAAATACAATTGCACAAATGATAACTATAAAAATGAAAAGTAAGCTTCCAAAATTGATAAGTATGGGATTTGGAAGTATGCTTTTTCTTTATTTTAAGAATAATTTTACAATCTAACAACAATTTAATCTGATGTCCGAAAATATAATTAATTTTTACTTTTTACAAATTTAAGTGATTATGCATTGAGTGATCAACATATAATTTTATCGTATATACTTTGGGTGTAAATCAACAACTATTACAATTAGATAAGTGAATTTTATTTTGATTGATTTAAAATTATAAAATCTCCCAATAATGAATGATTAACTAAATTGGAAAATTAGACACCTTTAATGCCATTGATTAGGGTTAAATAAATCATTGAAAACCTTATCCCTTGAATATGTCAATCAATTAATTATAATTTTAAGTCCCAAAAATTTTTCAGAATATGAAGTTTGACCTAAATTATGCAAAACGAACACATTGTCTTGTCAAAAAAAAGGAGGTTCTTTTGTTCAAGATGTCAAAAGAATCAATGCACATTTATAATTGGTTAATCAACGATAAAATTCCTTTTAATCTTTTTGCTTAATTAAATAATTAAGGGGAAATCAATTAGATATGAATTAAAAGTCAATAGCATGATGAGAAAAAGTAGAAAATAATGATGCATGGGAGTCTAGTGTTTCATTAGTGGGTCGGTAGTTATATTAAAAAGTGATATTATGCTTAGTACAATTGTGAGATATATTAAAAAAATGTCATAATGAATTATACTATATAGTTTCTAAAAAAATGTCATAATGAATTATACTATATAGTTCTAAAATGAATTATAATGAGCATGATGTATATTATACTATATAATGTAATAGAAAATAATCATATCTACTAGGCCATGAGTCCACAACTAGACTTACTTTTTAGATCCACATGAAAGATACTCATAATCTAGGATTCCAAAACACTCGCGCATGCTCTCATTATTTTGAGTGTAATTTGACATTTCTCGCATTTTATTTTTGTCGGTGGGAGGCAGTGAATACTCAATAATAATAATAACATATTTAGTGAAATTTCACATATGAGGTATGAGAAAAGTAAAATATATACAGACCTTATCACTATCTCATAGAAATAAAACGTCTGTTTCTAAAAGACCCTCATCCTAGCGAATACTTGATAGATCAGAATAATTAATATGCATGTAAATTTCTCAAAGTGTGAAGTAAGTTTATTCAAAAGTTTAAACCGGCCATAGATATTATTTATCTTTTTTTTTATTCGAGATTAGTCATGTTTCGAGCCAAATCATTGTTGGTACTCGTATTTTATCTGTACATAGTTTAGATATCACGATATTGATATATATATATGATCAATTTTATATGTCTCCCATTTTTTCAATCTTTCTCAATCAAAAATATTATTTTGAGTCCCGTGATATTTTTTTATAGTTTCTAAAATGTGTACCAAATATCATGAAACATGTACGTCGATTTCAAATCACTCATATTTGATATACAAATCCTACTTTTGAATTGCATAGCCCCTACCATATCATAAATACTCCACCCGTTCAAAAAAAGTTATTACCTTTTCTTTTTGGTCTGTTTAAAAAAGAATGATCCATTTTTATTTTTATCAAAACATTAATTTCAACGTTCCACATGACATATTTAAGGCTGCGAGATTAAAGGGCATTTTGTTACATTTAACATAACTTTAATTAGGATCACAGATTGAAAAATCTTCTTTATTTTATTAATCTCCGTATCAAATCAAACTATATCTTTTTTTTTAACGGAGGAAGTATCTTTTAAGAAAATCCTTTTTGTCCCTATCACATTGACCTATTTGCTTCCATCATAATAACTATATTCAAATTTCTAATGCTATAGTTCAAATGAGATTTTATTTTTTTATACTGTCGGTGTTTCTACTAACTTATATTGTATCTTAACGAAATTATAACTTACAATTCTATGATATGCTAAATCATTTGTAACGACAATTTTGCCTTAGAGTGAAGGTAGAAGGTGACATCTAGGAAAAAAGAGAAAATGTTTAATTAAGAAAGAGAATTGATAAATCTTGTCCAAATAATAATGGATAGGAAATTAAGCTAAAAATAGAAGCTGAATATTAAGTGGAGTTTTACATAAATCACATAGTGTAAAGAGTTAATTATCATTTTTTCATATTCTACTTCAATTTACAAAAATCCCTTAAAAACATGGCAATTTGAACAATTAATTCAATAATCCGGATATATCAATTCAGTTCTGCATACAAAAATTAATATTTTTAAGTATCAGTAAATAACATTTAAAGCATGATATATTGAATCTATAGATAATTTAAGAATCAAAATTAATGTATCTGAATTATTGAATTAATGTATTCGGATGAAAAGAATGAATTTTTGAAAATTTTGAAAATGAGTGGGACTAATGAAAAATATTTAAATAGAGGAGTTTAATTAGGGAATTTTTTTCCGAATATTAATGGAAAGAACAAAGTGGGCCTAATGGGCCTTGAGATTTGCTAAATTTGGGTTTTCTGTCTTTCTTCTTGTTACTTGGGCCCTTAAAAAGGTTTAAAAGGCCGTTTTCTATGTTCATACTAAAGAAACAAGAAAGTAACTTTAATGGGCTTTTGGTTGATAGCACTGCCACTAGAATCAACCAAGCCCATAATAGTTCACTCCGCAGACATCAAATTTAGGGTAAACAACAAAATTCCATTAATTTATGATCTAATAATTACGTGCTTTTTCTTGAGTTTTTAAAATTACATTTGTATTAGATTTTGATCCCTATATCCATGTATCTGGCGTGTTCAGATATATTTATGTCAGATGCATAGAATCAAAATTAAGTGCACTTTATTCCGGATACATTGTATCTAAGTGAATTCACATATATTTGGAATATAATGACTCTCCCGCTTGTCTTACTTTTATCTCGCTCGCTTTTCTCTCTAAGTATATATATTTCACAATGTATTTAGAATAGTGTGATTCTCATGTATCTGAGATAAATCAACACTCTTGTTCGCATCCCTTATATTTTGCTCGCACCCCTTCCTGTGTAAAGTGTATATAGTAAATTTTTTTTTACATATTTTAGGTGCATCTGACTTGAAATCTAGTATATAATTATTAATTAGTAAAACAACATGTAATTGATTTCAAACTATTGAAAGAATTAGTAAATATGATAGGAATTAATATTTGTGCAATTAAATATAGAGCAGTTTTTCCTAAAATTGATGAGCCTAAGAATTGGTTCTCCATAAACTCTTTTTGTTTTTACATTAATTCTCGATAAATTCATAGCCAACAGAAAAAACTTTTATAGCTTAATCTTGTATAACCAAATGTGGAAATAGTCGATCCTAATTATGTGAAAAACTCGACAGTTCTTGTAGTCGACATACTTTGTTCATATCAGCTCGTACACACCATGATTAATTCAATACTATCTATTATAATAAATACACGTGTATTTAATAACTCTGTTCACCAAAATATAATCTTTCAAACATTATAGTACCTTAGTGCGTGCAATATGTTATGTTTAGCTGCAACTGGAAAACAAGCAATAGGATTTCAGGCTTTTGACATGACCACCAGACAATTCATGTAGTCGACATGTTTTTTCCTTCCTTGTAAGAATCTCATTTTCAAAAATATGTCAATCTCTTTTATTTAACTCTTTTTATATTGTTTTGAAGTCATTTTGTGTAAACTAAACTTCAAATTATTAAAGTGAACTACAATTTTGTGGCTAAGGGTGATAAAATTAGCATATGAAAATATCAGTTTGAGTTTGTGTGAGGTTACTTATTCGTTCATTTATTACCAATTTAATCCGTCATCTAAAGGTTAGACTATTAATTTTGGGATAAAACATGTAGTCCAAGTGAGTAATATTGTCAAAATATTTTTAAAAAATTATATTTCATTTACTATTTATGTTATACATATATCTAGAGTCAGAACTGACAATTTTTTTTATGATAAACAGATCCATTTTGTAAGTTCATTATTACGAGTAGTTCCTACAAAGGATCAGACTAATGACGAATACAATACTTGAATTCTCGATATAGATGCTACATGGTTGGTTCATATCCTTCAGAGATTACGAGTGTGATAAGAGCATCCGTCAACAAAAGGAACAACCTAAGATGATCTCTTGTGGCTATTGAGAATGAACGAGATTAGATGTTTCTATTTCTCAATTTTTCTGACTTGCTCCTATGAAACCAAGGTAAAAAAGATTGTAAAAATCAGTCATTCACAACCATTGATGAAGAACTCCTCAAAAAGTTAAGGATTAGTAAAAAATAACAAAAGTATTATTCAGATTGTTTGGTAACTAAACAAATATAAGAATATTAAACAAAAAGATTTTAAAAATTGAAAAAAATTTAAGCGGATTATATTGAGTTATTATGCGTTAATAGCCTATTATTGAGTTCATCTTAACCTAATAATCTATCTGAGCCTAAGCAATTAACTCGTACATTTATTAACTCAATTTATTTTGATCAATTCAAAATCAATTCACTTATTTATTAACTAAATTAGTTTTGACTCGCTTAAATTCCTCCTAACGCACTCATTCTACACCCTTTATACTAACCAATATAACGTGTTTTTCTACTACAACGCATGAAGATTTTATCACACTCGAATTATATTAACGCCTATAAAAATGCACTGATGACTACAAATTAAAAATTATATTTGAACAGATTTCCACTCGAACCCTACAAATTTCCTTTATAATTGAACGTGCATTTTATTAGTAGAAACTTTTCTTGGTCATGAACATGGACATGACATTTGGTCAAGATCAAGGTTTAATCTTGAAAGGTAATGAACTAAATTATTGCTATATAACGATGTGAAACATTGATCATGACGAAAATAGACTTCTTCTTAACATAATAAAAACGTAATTGGAAAATTAAAAAAAAACATAGAAGAAGATTGTTATTTCCTATCATGGTACAATCATATATAAGTATTTTGAATGATGAAAGTAGTCCTCATTGTTAAATTGAATTGAATCATACACAATAATAACTGGAACATGACAAGAATTAGTAGTTTTTCGAGATCCTATTATATATATAGCAAAAATCAGATTTGGAATCGGAGGTATTTCACGGGATAGCCTTTCTGACAAGCTCTTTTTAGTGAAATCGATCTGATTTTGACCGAACTATTCCCACCTAAACATAAAGAGCTTAGATAGTCTCACCGTGAAATGTTCGCATCCAAGTCGTTATTCCTTAATGAGAAGAGGCGTTCTTTTCCCCGGTATTCTTTGGTCTCAAATGGTTTTATACCTATTTGATTCTAATAATACCTGGTTTGCTAATGAATCCCTTGATTTATTTCAAAAACAAGTAGGACCCCTTTTCTCTAGCTTATTAGGGGCCTACCAAGGAGTTCTGACTACCACAAGAATATTTTTTTTATTGGGGCGATAGCTCTGAAAAGACAAATTGCCAATCTTTTCTTTCATCTCGGGAGAAATACGAAGAGCTCGGAAGTGAGAACTAGCTTATCTTATAGGAGCGAAGCCACTCGACCAGAGGGAGGGGAATGAGTACTCTCTCTCCTCATTCAAAGAAGATAGAGGAATTCCCCAGTATTGTTATATATACACACACAAGATCGTACTGATCATTATCTATTGTATTTTATCAGAATTGAGATAATATCATAAAAAAAATATCGCAGGCTAGATATAATATCTTTTATATTATCAATTTTATTATAGTTAGCCTCATGAATAATACTTTTTGATAATTGATATTGGATACAGAAATCAAGAAGAGACAAGACCCTACTATTGGATTTGAATAAAAGAATTGTGAAAGGCAAATATTCTCCAGACTTGAATGCTTTGTCTTCTTCTCAAGACACCCCCTTTAAATCCTATAACTTTAGACCTCCTTTTAAGGGCTATTTTTCCAAATCTGTGTAACTTTGAGTTCCATAATTTAATCCTTTCATAAAAGTTGTCTTCAAATATTATACACACTTGTAAATCTGACCCAACCCTAAAGTAATATGGTCTTTGGGTCAAAGTGTTTTATTCTTTTTCACCTACATACGCCACACCAATAATATATATATCTTTCTTTATAAAGATCCAAGAAAGTGAAGAAAGATAGTATTCCCTCTGTCCCATTTTATGCGGTACTCTTTTCTTTTTGGTTCGTTGCAAAAAAGTCATTTTACTTTAATTGGAAATAATTTAACCTTAAAATTATCTTTTTACCCATGATGAAATGATTCTCAGCCATACAAATATTTCAGAATGATTTTAGATCACAAGTTTCAAAAGTCTTCTTTTTTTTTTTTCTTAAACACTGTGCTAAGTTAAAGGGTGCCACATAAAATGAGACGGAGGAAGTATATAGTTTTTTTCGTTGGAAGGAAGATATTTTTCACCAATAACTTTTTCTTTTTTTTTGGAAAAATAAGTGATTTTATTTATTAATTTCTATTGTTCGATGAGCAAGGAAAAAATATTATCCAAAAAGCATTTATATATGTTTAGGCAAATCTTGTGGGGGTAAGAGCTTGGAGGAGACAATTGGTATAGAATGCATGCACTTAAAAATTTTGTTTTTCCTTCGGGGAAGTTATTTTCTTGATCTTTATTACACTTGTTTTCGTCGAAGAAATTTTAATTTTATCAACTAAAAATGGAAAAATTGAAAACCTTATTAGCAAAGATACATTATGATTAGGATAGTGCTAATTAATTAACTATAATTAGTACTATATGTAGTACCAAAAAAAATGATTTTGACCTTGAAGTTGACTGATTATAATTACTTGCAAATAATTAAAGACGATTGCTTTTATTATGTGATGGTGATATGGAACCCTAAAGTCATCAATGATGACAAATTACTTTTTAATGAGATAATATACTTACATATTCTCAAGAAAATTTAATTTATTTTAAAAAAACAAAACCATAAGAAATAAATCCTTTTTAATTATTGGATACTTAACTTAAAATAGGGTATATTTGTGTTTGAGTGTGTGACAGTAGAAATACAGTACTCAGAAAGGAATATTCGAATTCTTTATCTTATTTTATTTCTATTCAAATATTTTAAAATGATTATTTTATATTAAATTAGGGATCAATGTCATGTGATTTTTTAATCAATTAAACAATAAAAAATTGTTTTTAAAAAATGCACTTACTTTGCGATACATTTTTACTCAATAATTAGGCACTCGTGGGGACCAAAGGGTATGTGTGGAGTCCCTACTTGAATTTTCTATTGTTTACTTTTTCATGTCCAAAGAAATATAAGTACAAAGACTCATCTTTAATTTGGGATGTTTATTGTACTCTTTTTTGAAAGTTAGTTGTTTCAACATTTCAAATTATCTTACTCTAGTTGAACTTTTAAAAAATTGAGGTGTTCAATAAACACATTTTTGGTAGAATATACATCTTGATATTAACTTATATCTCGATTATAGTTTTGAGATTATATAATTTATTGAGAAAATAATGTAAATCTTAAAGAGAAATTATTTACAAGCAGCTATTTTTTTACTTGCATACCCCTTCCCGTCGATGTGAGCTATTGGGGAAGATCAGCCTGTTATCCCTTAGAGTAACTTTTATCCGTTGAACGATGGCCATGCTATTTGATCGAGATTCGAAATACCCTTCCTCTCCTCTCTTTAAACTGAGAAAGAAGAAAGAAGGACCGAGTTTTAATTATTCTTGCGCTTTTGATGTCAGGAAGTATGTGTCTGTATATATATATTATGATAGTATCAAGAAGGAAGAGACAGCATTTCAATGAAGTTGCTTGAAGCCATCATAGTATATGGATACTCTGATGGTATCAAAAAGGAAGAAACTACTTGATATCATCACAATATGTAGATCTCATCAGAATTTAGAGTTTAATAAATACTGTTACAATTTTTTTTAATAATTTTCTCTTAATTATTTCTTGTTTATCCTTTAAAAAAGAGCCTAATTATTAACGATTACCTCAATTTCGAGGTAATGAAAAGTGACAAGGCAAAGATTGGATCATAAAACCATCATTGAAAAGCTACACTAGCATTTGGTTCCAAATTTTTGAATATTCTTGACGAGTTTTGATGAAATTTCATCGTGTGTTTACCTTAAATTTATTAAAAAATATTTAACTATTTCAAAAAATATAATTTATATTCGTAAGTTAAAAAATTATTTAAAATATCACACAAGTTTGTAGTATCATTCATAATAAACACGTTCCGTTAAAAAATAATTTTATAACACGTTAATAACAATCAACAACAACAAAATAATAATATAAGCAAGATTGATACATTAATCACACGCTTAAACTTGTCACTTATTCAGTTGTTGCCAAATTCTATAATCAAACACCACATTTTAAAACAAAAAAATCTTAATTTTTTTTCAAAATATTTTTAAGGTCAAACCACAACCAAAGATCAAACGTTTGAAGGAAATAAACTAGTGGAGGGGAAATCTGAAGCAGAGAAAACAGCTTTTTTAATTTATTGTATGAATCTTTATTTTGGAAGATAGTGATTAGTCATGAGATTAAAGACTATGAAAAGGTAACAATTGCCAGTTAAAAGAAAAAGAAAAACGTAATAATTAAATTAAGCAGAAACCTACTTATAACTATTACCATCAAAATGTTCTTTTTCTTTAAAGAATAACAATATTTATTTTTAAAGAAAAACAATTGCACGCACGCATTTTCGTCATGTTATTATCACTTTTGTGTTCCTCTATCAAATATTTCCATCAATCTCGGATGGAGCCAAAGATTGACTATTTTTTGGCCTTGGAGTATGATGGAATAAAGCAAAA
>JAABOM020000084.1:27167089-27179584 GCA_011800125.2 Solanum clarkiae | reverse complement strand
TTTAAAGAATAGTAATAACATTATTTGCGCAATATTCGATATATGATGTATTGCTTATGTAAATACTCCTTTCAATAAATATAATACATTTTCAATAATGTAAAATTAATTAAATCATACTAAAATATTTAAAATTCACACATAATACTTATAATATATATTATCGATTGAATTTAAAACGTATTTTGTAGTTATTTTTTTATTATTTTCTCTTATTAATAATGTTAAAATAATTATTATATTAAAAAATATATTACTTATATCCTCGATGTGCATTAAGAAATGTCTATAATACATACGAGGTATCGAATTCAAAATGTAATACAATTGTAGTTTTTATTTATTTATTTATTTATTTATTTTTATTAATGGTATCAAAAATATTATCTCTGAATTTCAAAAATTTAAACACTATTTAAATTAGTTTATATGTTAACATATTAAAATTGTGTCAGTCCATTATATATGTATTGACATTAAACAAATTAAATAATAGTAAGAACATTACGTAATATTCAATCTAACATTAAATTTTAAATTAGAATAATTAATAGGTTCTCTTTCTCTTTGTCCTTCTATTTGCTATTTTTAGTAACAAAAGTATAATTATATTTGGTAAAAGTTAAAATTATGATAAAACTCATAATTTAGATTAAAAATATATATTATTTATGTAAATGATCCTATTTATTTTAAATATATAGATTATTATATACTAAAATAAGTGAATTATTCACTTTTCAAGGGTGTGTTGAAATTTTTTTTTCAATTTTACCCTTCATTAATTAAGTTTCTATGGTTGAGTTTTGTATGAGAAATAGATGATGCATTAAATAGTATGTGAAATTTGAAAAGGGTAAAAATGAAAAAACATTATTAAATTTTGTCTTTATTTTTTTTCTTAATACGTGTGAAATGACTCAATAATTCAATTAATATAAATACTAAATTAAATTGATTCTCATGTTATCTTTGCTGAGAACATACTCTTGCTTGGTTAATTTTTAAGTAAAGCAATTTTTAGAATAATAACCAACGAGAGGAGCGAAGATCTCGTGGATTCAATCGAATTCAGTAGCTTTAATTTAAAGTTTGAAAAATTTATTAAACATATATAAATTATTAATTTATAAATAATAAAAAATTAGAAAGGATAAAAAAAAAAATCCAACACATTGCTTGGCTAGTAAGAAAAGCCGCCTTAGTTGAACTAGTCTCTCATTGGCTCATTGGCCATATTTAAATGCATATTATTTTAATTGGTCCTTGCCAGCTATTTTGCTTCAAACTTGTTCCATTTAGAGTTCTATATTTACACCTACCAATATTGTATCTCTTCCGTATCGAAATAATTAAATTTAAAAAATAATATACATATATTAAGAAAAATATTTAAAAATAAAATTTATAACATATTTTTCATTATTGTCCTTTGTAAAATCATTAATATATAGTAAAATTTATATCCTAGAAAATATATAAAAATTTAATAAATAAAAAGACAAATATAAAAAATTTATAACATTTATCTTGAAACTTTGAACAATTCAAATATTTTGAACCTTGAAAAAAGCTTAAAAATTTAAAATAATATGAAACGGGGGAACTAGTATTTTAATATAATACTTCCTTTGTATTATTTTATATAATCTTAATATAATGTTTAAGAGAAAATGAAAAATTTTGAATCCATTATTATACATTTATATAGTTACAAAAATTTCACGTTAAGACAAAATGGAACGTAAAGTTAGTTCATATTAAATTTATCATAAACATATTTTTAGAAAGATATGTATTGATGAAACAGATAAAATAGCAGCTAACTTTCAAATAATAAAATGGGATAAATAAAAGACAATATAGATATTTTCCCCACCTAGAAGACCTTTTTCTTTTCATTTTTTCTCGTAGTTAAATGTTCGAGCAATAATAACATTTAAGGGAAAAAATTGATTTAGTCTTTGCAATGAGTAGATTCTGTAATCGGTAAATATGTGATATTTATTTATAATATATTTTTATAATTTAAAAAGATTATAAATTTTATAGTTAATAATTAAATTTTGTTATTTCTCTCTTTTCTATTTTATGTAATTTTATTTATCTTTATTTGTCATCTCTCGCTCACCCTTCTTCCCTACCTATGACTTCTCTATCTTATGCCTTTTTTTTTCTTTTCTCCCAATATATATACAAATTATAATAATCAATATACAAATATAAATGTTAGTGGACCTTTATACATATACAAATATTAATGACCATCTATAAAAATATAAATAATAAATGTCAATTCTATAAACTCTTCAATCTTCTTAATGATAAAAAATACGAACACATATATATTTGGATATATACAGAATTGAATGATACAAATTGTATTTGTTGATTCAACTATACAAATCATATTCAATAATATAAATATAATTGACTATAAATTATATTTAAAGATAAATTATATTTGTCAATTCAATTTATTTAGTAATTATACAAATATGATCATTAATACAGATACATATACACATTAATTATATGTACAATTATTTAGTCTAGCATAACATATATACAAAGACTATACTTATCTCCTTTCTCTTCTTCCCCGTCCTCCTTCTTTTCTCGCTCACCTCTCTCCTTCCTTTGACACCCACCCTCGCCTTTTTCGGAAAATCCTATTGATATTCTAGAGAGTGATCCAGATTCTAGTATCCTTAATACACGGGCCCACAGATTATTTGCAAACAAAGGACCCCAATTTTGATAACTTGACAAACAGGACCCTTATCCACTATAAGTACACGTGGCAGTTGCACGGAAGTTTTAATTTCGTCGGCCGGCATTCAAGTAAGGTGTCTATCAGTTTGCTTGATAATGACGTTCCTCTTATGCAAACAAACCTGTATTTTTTAATTGACATAAATACCCCTTTCATCCTCTGATATTTTTGCAACATATCCAAAATTAAAAATATCTAACACCCTAAAAGAATACATTTTACTTATAAAAGCATCCTGAAGGGCAAAACTAGAGTATGAAATTAAAGGAATTAAAAATAAAAATAAAAGCTAGTCAATCATTTAAAATTAACTATAACAATAACAATATATTCAATAAAATAATAAATAATACATATAATAAAATATGATACAATTTTATATGAGGTTGGCCGAGAAGTCCAAACTAGATCGAAAGGCAACTATTAAAATAATAAAGAACGAATGTAATATATTACAATTAGATGATATATCGATTTTATAAATTTTACATCATCATACTTTATTTATAATTGAAAAATACATTCAGTCAAACTTGTTATTTTATATAATTTTTATCAATGTCTATTCATCAAGTGAATCGAATAATAGATTTGCATGTTCATCTTTTAATATATATTGAATGTTGTTATTTATATTTAAAATATAATTAAGTAGAAAATTAATATAATTAGTATTTAGCTGGAACACAAAGAACTAAAAAATGTAAAAGTTGTTATAAGTCAATTATCACAAAAGTTACATTCCAACTAATTGTGCTGAAGAAAATAAGATGCACAAAGTTTCAGCCACAATATATTCGATTAACACCATAAAATGAAAAATAAAAACAGTAGAATATACACTCATCTTATGCCTATTTCTGATATAAAAGATATTTTTGATGCACATTTTACAAAAACGATACAATATAGAATTACAGAACACTATACTATTACCGTTATTAGCTAACATGGATCCATAAATCGATGATAAAACAATACGTTCCTATCTACTAACTTTAATTTTATTATAGAAATCATTCAAAATATTAATTTGTTAATATTAATAATCAAAATTTCAGAGACACACTTAAACTTTTACTTGGTCCTATTACCCTCCTGAACTTATTTTTTTCGTAATTTAATGTCCCTTATTTGCCTACATGGCATGTGGGGTCCGTGCGTGTACTACACATAATATAATTTAGCTGGTTAGATGTATTAAATAGATAAATAAAAAGTATTTAATTATGAAAAATAAATTCAAAAAAATAATAAGACCAAATTAAAATTTAAGTATTGTCTCTAATATTTTAGTTATCGTCTGAGTAGTTGTGCATTTTCAAAAAAAAGAAATTAGAATGTCGTTTTCTTTTTAATTAATTAATTTGTAGAAGCAACATCATTTTCCTTGGGCATAAGGTAAGAGGACATAAATGTCCATAAAAAAGAATATGATAAAGTAGTTTTCCTTGTCCAATGGAATTAAAATATCTACACTACTCCCACAGTCCCCTCTCCTACTTTTAACTATTCTTCTCTTTCTTCCTTCATCATTATATCTCTTATCTTCTCTCTCACACTAATTTTCTTCTCCTTTATCCATACTTCTTTGTCGGCCTTAAAATATCTATTTTTTGGTTTCATCCTTATCAATTTTCTAATATTCGCATAATTGTTATCAGGAAAGTTGAAGCCTTTACTATTGTTCAACCTACGATCGCTGATCCAGGTAGTACCTAACGCTGTTCTTATTGTTCTTTTTGGATCGATCGGACGCTTAACATAGTTAATTAATTTGCTTGTTGATCACTGTGGAGAAAGTGAAGGGTTGATCTTTAATTTTTGTTGAAATTTTATGGAAATTCAAGTGTAAAAATTGGATCTTTTTATCTATTTCGTGTTCATGGTGATATATAGACTGTTAAGACTGAAGTAGTGATAACCCATGGAATTATTTTGATTGGTCAATATGTTGCTTTGAAATCCTCTGGTTTTTAATTGGATTCACTTGTAGTTTGTCAAATTATTTGTCATATGTGAGAACCCTTAGTTGTCATAAAAGACAAATTCTTGGTGTTGAAATGAAATAGGTCCAAATAGAATTTTCAAGGGGCTTTTATTGCGGGATTCAAGTATGTAGGTAAACACACGAAGGAAAAAAAAAGAAAGTAATTTTTGACCTTATATATATGTAGTGTAATTTTTTAGTGAAGGCTGAAGGGCGGCTCTGCCTCTGGAGATAGAGAATTCATGCAAGTGGCATTTGTTAGTTTAGGACTGGATGTGATGTTTTCAAGTCTTGAAAATAACCTCTTGCAGGAATGCAAGGTAAGGTGCATATAATCCACCCTTGTGGTCGGGTCCTTCCCTGCACCCTGCATATAGCGAGAGTTTTAGTGCATCGGGCTTTGCTCCTTTTTTTTAGGACTGGAATTCATATAAGGAACACTTAGTAGTTTGTGATTGAGCTGCTGTTGTAAATTAGTAGGCTGCTTATATATGCTCATATACACCATGTGTGTGATGTGCCAAGGTAAATCTTAAAAAGGAATAACTTTGAAGGAGATCCATGACAAAATGTTGGTTTTGACCTGGGAAATGTTCTAATCATACGATATTTGTATATGATCCTTACTTATATTGTAATTGTTCTCTTGAGTAGATTTCAGAGTAGGCAGAATGAGCTCTCTGCAAGGGCATGTCGTTTGTCCTGTGGTTCGTGGAGAGCAAACGAGGCAGTTTGCTGTTCCTGTCATTTCTTCTGTAGTGAAGGCTAAGATTTTGAAGAGTAGGTTCTGGGGGGTCAACGGGATCTCTAGCTTCCGGGTTAATGTGGCTCGTCAACCACGATCACGAGTAAACAAGGTGATACAATGCACGTATAGTTCACCATCAGATGGGAATGGTAGCATGGCAGAGAATTCAAATGAAAGCGATGCAGATTATGTGAACTCTAGTGTGGTCGAAGCTGGTATGCTTGCTTGCTATATTCCTTATTGGCATACTTTGGTTCTTTTTTGAGAAAACACAATTGATAATGCCGGGATAATTGTCTAATAATGATTTCACTAGTGATCATGCTGGGACTCATTGTACAAAATAATGACCATATATATATATATATATATATATATATATGATTCTTCCAGAGTGTGATGACATTTCCCATAAATTTTCCAACTTATCTGTGTGATTTCTGGTGAAGTTTCGGAGTCGGGTTGCAGACATTACTGTTGGCGGTCTTTTGCTTTCGTCTCAGTTAAAAAGACAATCTTATAGTTGAAAAAATTGAGACTGATGTCTACCCTTTTTTAAGCATGTGAAGAAAAATATGGATACACAACTTTTCCCCTAGTAAATAAATAAATTAAAAAAGGGTAGCAAATTTTCTATGGAGGAGTAACTTTCCTGTTCTTCTCGTGTAGTTGAAGTGCGAAGTGGGCCAGATGGTTTCATGATCAAAATGAGAGATGGCAGGTATTTGAAATGTATCCATAATAATCCACAAGGAGGTCATCTACCTGATTATGCTCCACATCCAGCGATTGTATTAAGAATGGAAGATGGGACAGGGCTGCTTCTCCCTATTATTGTTTGTACGTAGATATTTCATTCATTTGCTTAAATGACTAGACCATCTCTTAGTGCACAGAACAAGTAAGGCCGTCTAATTTATGTCTCTTTTGTATGACAGTGGAGATGCCAAGTGCACTGCTCATGGCAGCTGTACGCAATGTCCAAATTGTAAGTTTTCCTATCTAGGTGCTTGTAAAGCCATCCTGCCAAATTTCTTGCAGCATTTTTCTATTCCGTTACTGAAAAAGACGAATGTTGGCTTTGTTTCAGGCCAGACCAACAATGTATCAAGTTGTGAATGAGATGGTTGAGAAGATGGGTTACACGGTAAGCTTGTTATTTATGCTCTATCTGTACTTAAGTGTCATCTTTTATGCTTGATCTGACAGTTCCCCTGTTTGAAGGTTAAACTTGTTCGCGTTACCAAAAGGGTGCATGAGGCTTATTATGCGCAATTATACCTAACAAAGGTGTGTAAAATGCTGTTACTATGCTGACAGACCACATTTCCACATTTCAGTACATTTTTAGGCCAGGGTATGCAACTTAATTACCTTTAATATGATTGTCATTTCAGACCGACAATGATGCTGAGATTATAAGCTTTGATCTTCGTCCCTCTGATGCAATTAACATTGCTGTGAGAAGCAAGGTGAATTAACTCTCTAACATCTGTTTTATGTATGAGTTTACTGATACCTTTTTATTTTGGAGTTAACAACATATGAAATGAATATCTTTATATCCGCCCTAAATTGAGTGATACAAGTACTATCCAATTCATGATCCCCTAAATAATGATCTGTTCATGTTTGAGGTTATGATCGCACCGTGTCCTCTCTACAAACCAGTGACTTTTAGAGGTTTGTATTGTGCTCGGTGCATCATGGAAGATGAGGATTACAATTATTCCTCAGGCCTCCATTATTAGCTGTAGGAGATAAGACTCGATCCAACTTTTCAATCGACCGTAATTACTTCCTATCTTGGTCTGTTTCTCCCAGCTCTGTTCCTTCCCTGTTCACCTTCATCTGATCCTTGTATCTGCTTTGTTTTTCTTTTGTAGTTATGGTTGCACAGCTCTCATTAAATACTTACATTTAAGGATGTACTAAATTCAATTCCATATCTATCAACGGATTGAGCTTAATATGGAAATTCTGTACAATGCCATCCATATTTTCCTCAGCAGTCCCCATTGCTATAGTCCTATTTCCTCACTTCAATACATTTTTGTTGTGCTCTTTCACCAAATGACTGCTGACACAGTAAACCTTCTGCTGTTGAATTGTTTTAGGTGCCAATACAAGTCAACAAGTACTTGGCTTATAGTGATGGTATGAGAATTGTTGAATCTCCGAAGCCAATAGTGCACACTACTGGTTCAGACGGTCTATTGTTCACCGAGCTTGACAGGTAAACCTCCATTAGGAACTCCTTGTCAAACTTTGTCACATCTTTTTTCTTTGTTCAGGGAAAATAATTCAATAAATTGCCCAATTTTCTTACGTGGTATATATTTTGATAGAAAATGACTAACATTATTCTATGTGGGAGATAGAAATTATAAGTAGTTTGAAATTAGCTGAAACTCCTACTTAATGTGTCCTAAACGATGTCTGACAATGTTTTGTGACTAATATAATCCAACTTGTTTTGTGGGTTAGGCCTAGTGGCAAGCCATGCATTGAAACAAAGGAGTTTATTCTTGTGCGAAATATGCTGATTGCGGCGGTTGAAGAACGATATAGAGATGCAGGTGCGCTTTTTAACATATATCCAGATTTTGTGTGAAATGGTGTTTCTGCTATTCATATATCCGTTATCTGACGTGCTTTTTTGTCCATGCCGGAATCACTCGAAATCCTACGATCTATTATTTATTACGTTAAATGAAATGCTCAAGAATTACATCCGTGAGAACTTGCAAGATGGGGGATAGGGTGAGTTTCTAATGGTGAGAGACATCACTGAGTAGGTGCAGGTGTATTATGTGTTGAAAACCAAAAATTTTGGAGAATGGTTGCAACTGTTGTGGATCTGTTCTTTTTCTGCTCGAGTTGCAATTTAGAGTAATTTGATAGATGAAAATTAGATGCCATAATGTTTTCTGGAGGCCTGTAAGACGGAGCGTCGAGCTTCAACTCACACAAGAAGTTTCCTGGAAGTGTAACCTTACTCACTAGTTTTCCCTGACAGGCTCCTCTGCTAGAATTTTCATTTGGTTGTTTTTGTAATCCATGTTCTTTTTGAATCCTCAATTTTTTGTTATTTTTGCAGTTTACAACCCTGGTTATTTGTATCTCACTTTGACATTGTTAATTACAGCTCTGTGGAGGGACAAGCTTACTCAACTGCGATCCAAGAGAAACTGGATATAGCCAGGTATGTCTGTCCATTCATTTTCGTTTGAAATGTGTTTGAATTCGAACGACTATGTGACATTTGGTCTCGCAGGTGTGCTTAAAGTGTTGTTTCAACCAAGGACTACTGTGTATATAGAAGCCATTCATCGGATGAGTCAATGTGGTCAGCATCTTCAAAGATCAATTGTAGTTTCTCCTCTTAATATGTAATGTAAAAAGTAACTTGTGAATATCTGTATATATACATCTGTTATTTTACAGTAAGATGGTCCGTAAAACTTATGGTTTTTGGAGTCGACAGATTTTCCTATGTTGATCTTACATTAACTGTGCCTTCTACCTCCCACAAATTGTTTTTGGTTGCTTATTATGTTGTAAAATTTGAAGATACAAAAACCTTGAAGTGCTCAGTTCGGACTCTTTAGAGGTGTTTTTTATGTGAAGAAAATTTCTTATTCTTGGAATTTGATCTCGAGATGTCACCTGGCCTATTGTTACGGACTTAGACCTTTCATTAAGACTCTCGGTACTTGTCAACTTATTTACTAATTTTTCATGATCTAGCAAGTCTAAGAATTTGATCACTACGGGAATGTTAGATTTTGGAGCTTTTCATAAATCCTTTCAAGGTTCTAGACTCTTTCCTCTTCAAGATGATTAAATGGTGGGTCATGACTGTGTCGGTATAGGTGGGATGCTAAATATACCAGAGAATCGTACCAGCAATGAACAAAATAAAACATCATTTCAGCTGCAGCCTCTTTTGGGTATATTCTATTGCAGCTACAATTCAATCAAGGATAAAGTCCAAGAGAGGAACTTGCACGTAATCAATACCGAAAAAGTGTACTATCTGTTCGGTGCTAAAAAAAATAAGTGGAGGCGGTGGAGAAGATAACGTGCGTTGGAGGGTGATGTTTATTAGTAAAAAAATACTTTATGAAAACATTTTTCTTCGAAACAAGCAATTTATTCTCGTAGAGCAAATGTTCTTTACAAATTTTAATCAACTATGTTGTACGGAAAATGTTATCCTTACTGAATTTGTAAGTAGGAATTGCTTTCAGTTATATAAGAGGAAAATAATAATTGAATGCCTACAAAATTAAGTTTCAGCCATGAGATATCAAAACGAAAATTCCTAGACAATTAAACATAAAATAAAAAGTAGGAGCAAAAAAATTAAACATAACAATCACCAAAAGAGGAAGCATAAGTATCTCTTTGCTTAATGACTGGTCTAATTTCAAGCCATAGAATGGGAATTACTTTCACCGCTGAAACAAATATTGAGTGTAATAATAACATATTCGATACAATTTTACAAATATGAATAGGTCTAGGTTATCGAATGCAAATTCTCAAAACCTTAATAATATTTGCATAAATTCTACATTTATATAGAAAAATTTATTAAATATATAAAACACACCAACAAAATAGTCACATATAAATAAATTATCTTTTTTAATTTCTCATAAATTTTAAATCTTATATTTGTGGGAGAATGGCATATTCCCACCAGTAAGAGAATACCAGAAAACCAATCGCTATCAAAAAGCTCAACTACTACAAGAAACTCTCCATCCTCTTCATAACATCCAAACTCCAAACACTATTTGAAGTAATCAAATGCTCAATTTTGACGTTAAACAGACAACTCATATTTACATCTGTTAAGCAGACATTCATAATCTCCATTTTTCAATTAGTCCTCTCAGGTAACTATACCACGATGCAGTAGGCGCACTCTGAGACCCTTGTGGTCGAGCCCTTCACCACTGTTGATATTTTCTATCTGCTGTTTTCTTCATATCAATATAATCACTGTTACATTTGAATTGAAGCATTGTTTTTGATAGGCCAACAGTTGTAAGGTTTGAGGCTTAGAACTCAATTGTCTTTAATTATGCTTAGTTGGTATAATGGTAGTTTAATACTCATGAAATTACTTATGCATACTCAGACTGTGTCTTTGTTGGTCATGAAGTTATAGTTTACTGATTCCACTCTGTTATCCTTTTCAAGTGTCTTTCACACGATCAAGAATCTGCATTAGATACAGATTTTAGTATCCATGTGGTTAAGAAGGAGCACAGATGGTGAAGGATCTTTATTTGATCATGGGAATCAGTTACATTCTGAGATAAGGAGGTCACAAAATGATATTGGACAGGAGGAGATGGAGTTTGTAAATGATTTTCGACAAGTGCTGGTCCTCGAAAATCTGCTTCCTCCTATGCATGATGATAATCTCAAATTATTAAGGTGCTCTGTCCAATTTTTAACCACCTACATGCCAAAATCATCTTATGATTTCTTATTATGCGTCTTTTATACATTTTGAATCAGATTTTGAGAATTTATCTTCAATTATTTATGTAGCCTTGAAAACTCACTCACTCACAAAACTCCATAGTTGTTTCCTAAGCCCCATGTGTTCATGTTCAAGCCTTTATCTCAACTCATGTGATGATTGGTGACAATGATCTTGAACTTTGAGCTGTACAATTCCAGATTTCTTAAAGCTAGAAAGTTTGATATAGAGAAGGCTAAGCTCGTGTGGACAAATATGCTTCAATGGAGAAGAGATTTTGGAATCGACAGTATTATCAAGGTAGACTTACGCTAGAGCTGTATCTTTTTTCCCTGTAAGGCCAGTTTTCAACACTAGAGCTGTAAGGCTAATTTATGTTCAAGCCTTTATCTTTTTTTGAATACTTTTCTTAGGATTTCAACTTCCATGAGAAGGATGTAGTTCTTCAAAACTACCCTCAGGGTTATCATGGCACAGATAAGGAAGGAAGACCAGTTTATATCGAAAGATTGGGGCTAATGAATGTCAACAAACTTTTGGAAGTAACTACATTGGATCGTTATGTTAAATATCGTGTCCAAGAAACTGAGAAATCTATTGCTTTCCGGTTTCCTGCTTGCTCTGTAGCTGCTAAAAGACCTATCGATAGAGGAGTTACCATCTTGGATGTTGAAGGAGTGGTAAGTAGTCTTTTCTGGTGGATTATTAATAATGTGCTTCTTATTGTTCAATTTTCATGATGTTCATTTTTCTATATTATAGAGTTTGAGGAATTTTACGAAACCTGTACGACAAGTCATTTTGCAACTACAGAAGATTGATAATAACTTCTACCCTGAAGTAATTCGATATATCCCTTATTAGCTTAGTTATAATACAATGACTTTTACTGATTCCATTTTTTCATCTTTTGTCATATAAACTGCAACCTAACGTCTAACCTTGACAAAATAATTTTGCAGACACTAGGTGAAATGTTTGTCATAAACTCTGGATCGGGGTTTAGGCTACTCTGGCATATACTCAAGCCTTTTCTTGACCCTGAAACGATGTCTAAGATTCATGTATGGAATATTTTCTTCCCATTGACCAAGTTTTTCTCATGTTCTTTTATATTATGTTATGAAGAAAGGGGTTTAGTTACATCCCAAAATGAGGATTGAGGAACATGGGTCCAATTGAACAATTTATAGGTTGCTCATCAAGACCTATTAACTTTTCAAATTTCTAGGTTCTTGGCAACAATTATCAAGACAAGCTTCTTGAAATCATTGATGAATGGTAACTGCCTCTTAACTTATTTTCTTTTTTCTATCCTAGCAGTTGTATGAGTATGTAACATATCGTGAAAACTGTGATTTTCAGGGAGTTGCCAGATTTTCTTGGCGGTAGGTGTACGTGTGTATGAGTATGTAACATATCGTGAAAACTGTGATTTTCAGGGAGTTGCCAGATTTTCTTGGCGGTAGGTGTACGTG
>JAABOM020000084.1:27153335-27166989 GCA_011800125.2 Solanum clarkiae | reverse complement strand
TGAAAATGATGGTGGTTGTTTAAGGTCAGAGAAAGGGCCATGGAAAACCCTCAAAATATCAATGGTGAATATGGATTGTTACGTTTCTACTACGTAGTGTGTAAGTTAAAACCATTGCTAGCTTGTCTTCACCATCTTATTGTATCTCAACTGATTCCTGTCTTAGGAAGCAGAGTGTTTAGAGAAACAATGGCAACATTGAATGTTACAAGGAAACCAGTAACATGCTGATGAGGCAGGATTTGAGTGTGAAGAAATTTCCTGTGATACTGCTTCTTCATATTTAAGTAAAAGTATAGTTGGTGAACCAAATTTATGTCAATTCGGTGGTGGTTTTTTCTCCCCCTTTTGGAAGATTCAATCATTGCCAAGCAACATGGTGATAGACATGCCATGTGTATGAATTATACTCCCTCCACTCCATTTTAATTATCGGTTTAGATTAAAATAATTGTTATTTCAAGCTTAAAAAGCCTTTAGTATCAAGAAAATTCTTCTCTCTCTATCCCAATTTATGTGATATAGTTAGTGGGTCTGGGTTTGGGCCCAGTTATGTTTTTTGTTGTTTTTCTGAATTGGGGTTGGGTCCAATTCCGCTTTGCATATGTTTTTCATTAATAAGAAAATCATATTTTGATTTAAAAAAAACAAAAAAAAAATTATGTGATATAGTTAGGCTAGGTACAGAGTTTAAGAAAGAAAGACTTTGGTGCAAACTGAGACAAGTGTGATGAAGAAATATTGTTATAGTTCCGCTCAAAAGTGGATGTAGCAGGTACCGGTCGAGTAGCAACTACCGGTGGAGTACTTGAGATGCATGCAAGTTGAACCCAACTCTACTCACTACTGTTGTCAAATCTATGGACAGTTTATTTGGAGAGGTTTTCATGCAACAGTACTATAGCAATTTCACTTCAAGAAGCTAGTCTACAAAATGAGATGCTGGCTTTAGCATATTATGTCAGTGCTTGAACGATTTCAGTTCCTTTTAACTAACAATAGCTTGAGCAATTTATAATCAAATTTCAAAATTCAATTTTGAGACCTGATCAGTTGAGAAATGAAGTAGCATTTTCTTCAAGTTTTAGGAAGCAACCAAAATCCAAAAAGTATAACTTTTTAAAGCATCATATCAAGCTTATGAATAATAGGTCGGCCAATGATGGAAAGAATCAATGGAATTGAGGTAGTTATATTCCAAAAGCACTAAAAAGAGTGAATAATATCATTGTTCTTTTAACATATGAAAGAATAAATATAACTCTATACTGGAGTCGTAATGACTTATCTGTTTTAGTCAGCGATGTTGCTTAGCTTCTCGTCACACCCCTCATGTCCCTTGTTTTGAAGGAATTTGATGAGGTTTTCTAGTGCAACGTCAGAGTTGTTACTCTTCATCAGCTCTCCTGCTACTTCAGCTGGTGTTACCTTAACTCTTTGGAAGAGATCTTCAATTGCCTTAAACAGCCTATGCTCCTCTGTCTTTAGGTAATTAGATGCAAGTACTCTGAAACCATTGAAAGTGCAGTATGACATCTCAATATGCACATCCATACGTCCAGGTCTTAATAGTGCTGAATCTAGTTTGTCCTTGTGATTCGTTGTGAACACTATGATTCGCTCATCACCACAACTCGACCACAAACCATCAATAAAGTTCAACAGCCCAGAGAGTGTAATCTGCATTTGTAGAATTTTTAGCAAAATACAAGACAAAAGTAGAACCCTATTGCAATATTTTGTAGTAGAAATTGATATTCATGCAAGTGTTTGGAGACCCATTCCATTTGTTTCACTAGTCATCAATGTCGTCACATGCTTCAAATGCGAACTACAATGTAAAGTTCACAACCAATGTTGTACATTAGATACAGAAGACACTCCAATGGTGCAGAAAAATATTACTACAATATTACTTTTCTCAATAATCGTCGACCACATAAAAGAGAGTTCTTTCTCATCTTTGTTGAATAACAGGAAAGAAGCAGTCTTTTCTCAGGAGAGTGAGAAGTTCTTTTATGTTGTGAACTGAAAATTATGTCAACGGAATGCATTATAATACCTTGTCATCTTCGGTTGTGTTGTTCTCATTTTCCCTATTCTGCAACCCTACATTGCAATCAATGTCTTCTATCACAAGTATAGAGCGGTTTGATGAACCGATCAACAACCTTCTCAAATCCGAATTGCATTGCACCTCTCTTAAGTCCAAATCATAAACATCAAACTTGAGGTAATTAGCTATAGCTGCAACCAAACTCGACTTTCCTGTACCAGGCGGTCCATATAACAAGTACCCCCGTTTCCAAGCTTTTCCAACTCTCCTATAGTAATCTTTCCTACTTACAAACATGTCAAGATCTTCAATCAACTCCTTCTTCATTTCTGGTTCCATCGCCATTGTATCAAATGTTGCAGGATGGTTTAACACGACGGAACTCCAATAATCAGTCCCATTATAATCCACCGTGTGTAACCTTACTACCCTTTTCCCCTCCTTGATCTCTTTCGCCCTCTTCAAAATATACGGTAAATAAGATTTCAAGGCCATCTCCTTCTGCTTCTTGTGAAAACTTAGCTCAAAATATCGAAGCTCGGTCTTAGGGTTGGTGCTCTTTTCACTCTGTTTGATTCCCCTGGACTTCATGATCCATGTGAATTTGATACCTTCATAATAATCTGTAACTTCTTGGTACCTATCACATTAACAGATTCGAAATTTTAACACAGCCTTTGGACATACACATCCATTGTTACAGGATACATAACAACCATCCAAACAAGTTATTAAGTAATAATTCAAATAAATCATGGATTTTCTCTTTCAACCATATTTGTATATACAAATGCTATACATAAGGACCACTACTCTATGATTGCTCGTTGAACCCGTACAATTTCAACTTCCAAATGCTCTTTTTCAGCTATTGAACTTTAAATTTTGACTTCATTTCTAACTTCAACAAAAAATTGTTCAAAATATAATCGAAGCGGAGGTCTGCTGTGTACATCCAACTTACCTATCAACAGTGACGGCGAGCTCTTCGTCTTTATCGGGCTTGTTAACTTTAATCCTTTGAGTCCAAGCATTAACCTTCGTACCCAAATAAACATTAACGGCATCAAACATCTGGTTCGAAGTGAGACCTTCAGACTCTTCAATGACCACAATCAGCTGCGAGGAAAGCCGGTTCCATAATTTTTGAAATCGTGAAGAGAAAAAGAGCTGGAGTTGTTCGGGTACAAGGTCGCTAGCTATTGACCGGAAAAGAATTACTGAAGCGGTGAGAGAAGTTGCCGCCGTTAAAATTGTCTTAGACGACGGCATGGTTTCGGAAAACTCCATTTTTGTTATCAATATGAAGTTTGGGAAATTGCATATGATTGATCATTCTTGGCGGGGAGAAATCTCTAGAAAGAATGGGTTCGTTCGTAATCGTAGATGTCTAGAAAACTTGAGGCCCAAATAATGAAAGTTGCTAGTTCAATGGATTGATAATCGAGCCCATATTAGAAATTTTAGCCCTTTCGGGAATTTCAAATCATGATTTAGAATTTTAAATTCTGAAAAGAAAAAAGAAATCTCATAATAATTAATTCAATGTTACTAATCTCAATATTATTAGTATACTAATCTTAGTATTATCAAACTATTTAGTACTTTTATTATACACCTCAACCTATAGTTTTATAATGGAAGAATTACATCAAAATAGCTCTTTTTTGTTCATTCAACATTTAAGGAATATTTATAAAAATTAACAACTTTTTTTGGGATATAGTAAGAGGCTAGAAGCAGTGGCGGAGCCAACTTATGCCTAGAGGATTTGCATTCGGTGAAGAATTATATTATTTATAGATGGTTAAAATTATTGTTTATCTATATATAGTAAATGCAACTTCTGACGCTTATTATGGGTTATACGGAAACAGTCGCGCTATGTTTTTAAACATAGGAATCAGACTGCGTACATTCGACTTCCCCTTACCCCGCAATGGGCGGGAGCCTTGAGCCATTGGGGTAATGTTGTTATTGTATCTATATATAGTAGATATTGAATCCCGTTCGACTAGTTCATATGTTTGCTATTTTAGATTTTAAAATCCCTTAACTGAAATACTGACTTGGCTGATGCCTTGAAGCATGCACCTCTTTATCAAGGTGCTTGTTTCATGCCTATGGTGTCATTGGAATTTCAGACCTTTGTTGATGTGCTGCTATTTCATCTTTAAAGTATATCTGATACACAAAGCATCCAACATTTCGAAGAAAATACCACCTCAAGGAAAGTGACGGGACCAGCTCAATAAGAACAATATGCAGAACTTGACACAAGAAATGGGTGCAGGAAAACACTATACTTGAGAAATGAGCACTTGTATAAAGAATAAAGCCCAAGAAAACTTGCATTCCTAACCTATTCACATAGTTAAAAAATATTCCAAGAATATTTCAGAAAAGTGGAATAAGATGGTGTGCTCTACTCTATGGAGAAAATGAGGTTAGCATTAGAAAACGAGAGGGAAAAAGGTTAGTGTCAACAATATCAACTCTTCTTACTTGATTTTGATCCAGAACGTTTTCTGTTTCTTTTCGGTCTCCTCAGAGTTGGAACGCTTGGATTTTACACTACCAGGAACTATCTTCCCACCACCATTCTGGAGAGCGTCTCCAAATTCAGCTTCTCTGTCTCTGGTTCCAACAAATCGTCTGAATTGGCTTTCATCTCATCCTACATATAATCTTAGGTGAGTAGACAACTTTTCACTTTAAGATACAATAGAGAAGGTAAAAAATTCAAACCTGGACTTTTTTTGACAAGTTAACGCTGTATTAAGAGAGATCTTGCTTCACTACTTAATATTAACATATTCCCTTATTAATCAACTTATATCTTACCAAGGGATAGTCAATTAGGTTATTTGAGAAACCTTCAAGCCTCTTCATGACAGGAGGTGGCAGAAAACACTTGAAGAAGATTAAGGATTCGCTTGAAGCAGAAGCAACGTCCTGCTTCACAAAGTGGATCTTTGGCAGGGTTATAGCCATCATAAGCATACGTAAAGAGACGAATATATTAACTTACCACCAAAATATTCAATTTTACCTCATAGCAAGCTTGTACTTCATTTTTTATTTGATATATAAATCGACCAACATAATTTAATCCCTACAAACTATCGAACTTACTCAAATTCAGCCCAACAATCACTTCTACGTGCCATTCACAAACGGTTACCATTCAAGTTGATTTTTGTTATATTTGTCACAATTAAATGGCGTTACAAGTAAAACGTAGCATGCATGAATATTAGCTGTGATGGTTTGTGGGACGACAATAGGGTCAATTTTTTTGTTATTATTAATATCTGTGTTATGTTTTATATACAATCTAAAGTTTCAAGTTTATTGTTTACTAATAATGAGGACTTCATCTTCCATACATGATATCTTTTTTCAAGTATAATCAGTATACATATATTTTTTTTTAATTTATAAATATATTAGCCCAAATTCAGGTGGTAACATTGAACACTCCAAAGCACTAGAATTGACATGTGTGTGTTGGGATAGCAAACTCTTCCTCCCACATCGGTGGTGGAAGGCCAAAGTCACCAACTTAAATAGGTGAATCCAATCCCATTAGTATGAGGCCTTTTGGGAGATGCCCGAAAACAAATCTGTGAGGCTTTGGCCCAAAGCGAACAATATCATACTAATGTGGGGTTGGGGTGCGGGCGCACGCGGTCCCAACAGTGTGATAATCTTTTTTTTACCATCCCAAATAGGAAAATAAAAAATAATTACAATTCAAGTTAAACTCAATAATTAAAATCCTAGATTTACAATTGTTATATTGTTAAACAGTCAACCGAGAAAAGATCGAGAGAAGACATTAAACTATGATGTATGGGATGATATATTTTCAAAAACGAAATGATTGTGAATTTGTGACACACACAAATTTAAAAAACTAACAGATATTAATAGAGATAAAAAAATATGCTTCTCCTTTTTATCATAAAATGTTAAAAGGGTTGTAGAAATTATTGTTAATTATGTATCTGTATGTGTAATTAGAGGCAAAGTCCAGTAAGAAATCCATCAAAGATTATAAATCGTGCAATTATTATTGTATATTAATTTTGTTTTAGGAACTCATATAACTTAAAATCATGAATTCGTGTTTGCAAATAAACTATGATACACCCTCAGCAAAAATGTGGATCAAGAAACTCTTATAATTAATTAAAGGGTGAGTGTCTTTGCCTTGATTTGGGAGCATCGTTTACAGAAATGTCAAATTTGCAAGATAGTGCATTATGATACAGTACAACACAATCGAGGGGTAACAACTTCAAGGGGTGACCTCCAAGGTAAAAGGATACAATAAATAAAAAGGCCACGTAGTCTTGAGATTGTAAAGGTTCTGAAGAAGTTGATATACAAGGAAAAGCCTGATAGGTGTTTTCTTCGTTACTCGAATAGAATCCGACAAAGGTACAGCATCGTACAACTTAGTAAATAAACAAACATATACAAACTTTCAACCGTGGCACCTCCTCCCTTACACATAGATCCAACCCTGTCGAGATGCACACAAGCTAGTCTTTGTTTTATAGCTTGATATAGTTCGCCTCAACCTTTTCTTCTTTGCTGTTTTCTGACTCGCTACATATCTGATCCATCCTATACACAATGAATATTTTAGGAGAGAAACAGATAATGCTACTTGCTGAAGTTAAAATTTTCTTCAATGTGTGTTCACACTTATCTCGTGTATTGACACTTGAGTCATGACATATTATATATCAAGGAATCTACTGAAAGGGAATCTTGAAATGGTTTTTCAATTGATTACCAGAAAACTATCTCCAATGTCAAGCTCCGAAAGCACTTCCATCATTCAATGTGGCTAAGCTGCTGCGTGGATTTTACCATCTGAACATAGCAGCCGACAATCTGTTGGTCTAACTTGTAGTAGTACTCCATCCTCTCCAAACGTTTCAAATCTAAGTCAATGAAATATGCCTATTGATGGGCAGCAAGCAAAAGGCTATAAGTACGCTTGAAAAAAAAAGGTTATATACATTCTGGGAGCCAGAGGAATCATGTCGGGAATAAACTAGAGCAATATAACACAACATATTGAAAAACACTTGTGCCCCCAGGTAGAAGATAGCTGGACAAAATACATCTTGAAATAATATCCAAAATTGCTTTTCAAAAATATGGGAAAAAGAAGAAGAAGACTGTCCCATTCAAGAAAATATGATTGGAGAACGATGGAGGCATTGACTATCATCTGAATGCTCCAGAATCTGCAAGTGAGTAACAGAAAAAGAAACAGATCTGTATGACTATTAAATTAAACATCTTTCGTTTTTTGTTAAAATTATGTAGTGACTTGTAAACTAGATGTGAAGGTGTGCCTTAGTCATAAGGTGCACTATATTTCATTAATTGGCAATTGCAGATTTTTCACTTTGACCACATAAATATTGTGTGCTCATTTTTATATTTCTGCATTAGTAAGGAACTCAACTGTGCTTTGCACTTAAAGTTCCACCCAAGTCGGGCATTTTGGCTTTGAGAACACGTATGACAACAGACTAACAATTTAAAAATCAAACTAGACAAATCAACTGAGGTGTGCATAAAGCAATTTTCAGGTACGACAGTTTACTACTACCATAAGTTCACATGTCCTCTTTTGCATACATGAAAACACTACTTTAATAAAAAGGAGATTAGAAAGATATATTTTCATGGTGCAATATATTCAAGAACCCAAAAAGAGTTGGGAAAAAAGAATAATACCTTATAATCAAAACTTTGGTTGGTTGATTCTAAGGAAACCATGGTATATGGAGATTCCACACTCCCATCTTTTCGAGGTCTAAAACTGATCATCATGCTGAGGTCCTTTGCAGTTGCAGAAATCAAGTAATTCCTGACAATCTTCAAGCTTTCATCCTTCGAGATTGAATGCAAAGAATTGTATTTTTTTGACAATTGGTCTTCAGCTGATCGTTCATTACATACCGTGCATGGCTGGGAAATGACATCATAGTATGCATGAATTGCACCTTCAATGTCAGTATTGTCTAACTTCTGGACTTCAAGAACTTTATTTAGCAGTCCTGAACTAAAAATGGTCTTGGAAATGAGATCTAGAAAGCATTGCGTCCGCTGGCCATCTGCAGCTTGGATTACACACTCGAGTGCATTTTCAAATGTTTCACCAACATCACAGCTTGTAGTGTCTGCATTACCACCTAAAGCCCCTAATATGAGAGAACCATTCAGGAAAACTCGGAAATTGTTCTGCGGGGTCATAAAAAGGCCCTTTATTGCTTTGCGTACTCTATCACTGGATCCAGAAAACAAATCCAATGGATCATATGCACTTATCTCTGATATCTGATACAGCAGAAGCAACCCAAAGAAAAAGAAAAAAAGGAGAAAATGATTAAGCAAAAAGAAAACGATGTAACATGACCAGAAAGCTAATAACTGGACATAACGAAAAGTAAACACTACTTCAACTTGACAGGGAAAAAAGAGGAAAATTATCAAGTCCATGATGCAACTGAATTAAGAAATCCACCAGACAGATCAAGAATGAATTACCTTTCCTTGGTGCAATTTTAGAGCCTGATGCATCTTGAAACGAGTTACACTCCTTTTAATAGTGTTTTCTGATGCAATAAACTCTGAAAGCGGAAGAAATCCGCATTTAGGCTGGCTTCAGCAAAAGACATGGAGATACTAATAAGAAAATTGTACTAAATAAACATAAAATCATAAATAAAAATAGATGAAAATGAAACAGCACACATATGATATTAAAGAAGAAAAACTAAATAAAGCTATGAAAAAGTACCTTTATTTCTACCGATATGCAGAAGTCGTTCTTAAGTGCACCTGAAAGGAGAAAACAGGAATAACAAAATAGGCCAATTTGCAAAATCAAAATCCATGTTGAGATTTTGTGTTAGGCCAATCAAAAGGCAAAGCCATATGAAGTGAATTTTCCTTGTTTCTGTTTGTCAACAGAGGAACCAAAACTGCAGACATCCTAGTTGATAAGTAGCATACTTAGAATTGCTGTAATATATCTAGACAAGCAGTCGTTAAACATTAGATTCTTTTTCTCTCATACACACGGAGATAATACCAAATATATACCCAATCTCTTAGAACAGAGGTATAATGTGGAGGTTAACGCATCAGTTGCCTATGAGAAATACCAGACTTGAGACATTTATCATTGTTGTTCACCCTTCATATTTTGGATCTCATTAGCTTAATATTAAAACTAGTCTAGCAATGTAAATATATGCGTTAGAAAATTGGTAAGAAGCAAGGACAAGAAGGGTTAGTAAAGTTATTACCACGCGGGAAAAGGGAATGATCAGATATCAGCAGTACAGAATCACACAGGGGGTTGACCACTGCAGCATCAACACGCCAAGAAGGACGCTGACATAGAACATTGTTATCAACTGTTTCCAGAAATTCTCGGGTCACAGGGATGTGAATCTGTCAAAATGGAAGAAAAAAGATGGCAGTATTTCTTATTTAACAATTTTGTTCATGTTGACAGCTGACCATATGCCAAGAACAACACAAATTTGCAATCTTTCATAACTTAAATTTTTGAGGCTCATAATTTAGCATAACTTGATCAATTAAGTTTTATCCTAGCAAGCAGCAATGAACAAAAATAAGTCTCCTACAGTCTACAGAAGATCAACTGCATAAGAAATATCCTAGGACATTTAGGTTACATGAATATTGGTACTAAGAACTTCTTAATGACGCGCAGAATGCCTAATTATTATTAGTAGTACGCATGGACTAAAGGTGTCCAGAAAGGGACGATAAGTAAATTATTTTTCTCCATTGGAAGCAAAAAAAGAGAATTTCAGACAAATCAGATCTAATACGAAATGACAAAAAAAAGAAGTCGTACGTACAAGGCTAGCAACATACCCCTGCATCAACATTCTTTGAACCCAACAGCGAGCACATCACAAGCTGCACAAAATAGTATTCAGCCATTTCTTTTGTAGGAGCTGATACCAGCTCTTTAAATTCTTTCCACATGAGGCATTCCATCTCAGTTAGACCTGAATGGCCATTCTCGCACTGAGATCCATTCCTTGGTACCTTCTGTATCCGCAACACTTTTCCAACCTAGATAAAACGTGGGAGAAGAGGATGTTATTGAGATATCAAAGAAACCAAATACTTTCTTTTGAACAAGTAATAATAGACTACCAATAACTTATTTTCCAGATCAAGTCTTTCTTTCTTCAGGTAGCATTTGAAAGCAAGAAAAGTTGGTCTCATTCTCCATGTGGTTACTTTTCCTAGTCCATTTTTGTGGTCAATGGTTTTTAAAGAAACATTGAATTCCATAGACGAATATAACGACAGTTAGCAATAGTGCACTCTTTTAGTATGATCTAATTGTTTAATTATTTGGACAAATAGAGAGCCAAATAGTCTACTACTATTGTTAGACACTCCACCATTAACTTCTTTAAGTCTCAAACAACACCTTCATGAGATGAAGTGCCCTCAGTGAATCAGGTCATTATGCTGCTTAAGAAAGGCAAAATTTTCATTTCCAGTATCTTTTATATTTTATCTTTCAATTTTAATTTTCTAAAAGGAAAAAATTACATAATCTAATTTTCTGGTTCCAACGGATCTAGCAAAGTGCTTGAGACATGTGAACAACAACCTAAAATATCCCAATTTCAAATCCCCGCTACAACCACATTCAGCTGAGCCCATCTGCTCCCACCTTGGTGGTCAGATTTACTCGACACCTAAGCTTGTGGATTACAACAAATTGTTCAGTGAATTGATCAGGAAAACACTGAAAAAACAAAGCGACTAAAGAAATTATTCTTTAGAACAGTGTATTTGAAATCTACAGAAAAATGACCATTGTTTAGCCTAGATACCTTTTTTTTCAAATTAGGACTAGGTACTTCCCTTGAAAAAAGGATGAAATTCCATATTAGAATCTTCTCTGTTCCCAGTAATGGTTTAAATTTCAAAATTAACAAACCTAATTTCAATTCGTTTAACAATTCAACACGGATATATCACAACTGTTCGAAATATTAACATAAAAATCATACAAAATCAGGATGTTCTCCGGTATAAGCCAGCACTAGATTCACAGCTCCTTCTCCTCTATAACACCATTCCCGAGCATCATTCGCCTGCAAAACCATCGCCATCTCTGCAAATCGCAGAATTTGTTAATATTACAATATTGATTCAATAAAATAGTGATTAAAACACAAATCGCCATTAAAATTGATATGCACCTGGAAAGGATAGTTAACTGAGTTATTTCTCAGCAGTCGCACTCATCACGTTGAGTTGGGCTTCGATACGCTACAGTTCGGCCTATGTTATATAAAAACGTACCCGCCCACTTCCCAAAAGAAAAAAGAAAAGATAAGGTCTTAAAAAAAAATATTTATTTGAGTGGTAATTTATTAATAGAGCTAAGTATTGCATTAAAGATTTTTCAGTACTAAATCAATAACCCATCTACGTAGTTATTGTTAAGGGACAATTACACTGCATATCATTCGGTCAAAATATTTATTAAAAAAAATCAGTCGTTATATAGGTATGTATAATTAGTGTATATCTCATGTATAATTAAATAATATTCAGTTTTTAGTGTATAATGTATATATTCAGTGTATAGCACATGTACAGTAATCTATATTATATAGTCAATGTATACTTTGTATTACTTTTGGGTTATGACAAGTTATATTGTATAGTCATATATATTTTCTGGGTTATTTTTTATGTAAATAAAAGAGGATTATATTTGTTGTAAATTAATTAGTTTAAGTAATAGCATATTAACTTCCATAAATAGTTATTTAAAAAGTAATCACTTTTATGAAATATCTCGAATCAATTAGAGAATTTGAAATTTGAAGATAATGAATCTTTAGAAAGTATCAGGAAATTTTATTTCAAAAGTGGTTGGCATGACTTACAAATAGTAGAAAACATGTTTATAGAATCATATTCTAAAGATATACATTCCCTTTTTCTTTGTCAACTTGGTAAAGAAAAAGGTTTGCACAATTTTTAGAACATTAGGCATCTTAATTCTTAGGAATTAACGAATAAGTATTGGGTGCACTTCAACTTGTGAACAGGCAATTATATACAAGTCTTATCAAGCATCAATTTGAAAAGGATTTTGCTTCTGTTTCAATCAAACAAAAGAGGCATACTTTAAGGGTTAAAAGTATTGATTTATATAAAAATTATAAAAATATATGAAAAATATCTGATAATGTTGGCGAAGACAAAAAATATCACTAAAATAAAGGTAATTCAGATATAGTTATCGATTGACATCTCTTTTAGTTTGTTGAAACGAGAAGCAAAATTTGAAAGAAAGTGGATGAATTATAAGAAAAAATCAACGGTATGTGTGGCCAATTGGATCCATTCTTCATGATATGTATATGACACAACTATATGTAAATTGTATATCGTATGTATGAGGAAACTAATATCTAAAAGGATTTGTTGTGTGTATGTCAGGCATTCATTATCGTCTCTTTCACTACTAGAGTTTTTAGATACACAACTACGTATATCTCATATATATCATATATAAAAATACATAACATCGCTATAATTTTTATTTTAAAATTAATATCACTATAAAAATGTATAATAAAAGGATCCTTTCCATTTTCTCTATTTATTGCTTCTAAGTTTCTATCTTGATCTCTGACACATAGCATAAGTAAAATTTAATGACACATAGCTATCAATCTATCCTAAGGTCAAGCTAAAGCTGCTTGAAAGTAAGAAAAATATGATTTGTCACTCTCTTTATCGAATATATTGGCTTATTGGAAATTATTAAGTAATTCCTTTTCCAATGTTTATTCAATTTGGATATGTGACAGTGTCTTTCAACTAGTGGTTCTAAACTCACCTTTTGTCCCAAGATATTAAGCACATAGTAAATGTGCATGTAATGCATCATCATATTCTAATCAGCTTAAAAAAATATTATTTAAAAATTATTAATGAACATATTTATTGATTGTGATATATAAAATTTTAATCCTGATGTGGAACACAATTGTTGGAATAGCCTCATTTTTAAGCCAAGAAGTAATTCAACATGACATAAGAATATAATTTTAGCATAAAGTTTCATGTTATCGAGTGTCGCAAAAAAGAGTTGGATCCTTTTCACTAAAAGATGAAAATTCATTTGCAAGAGAATATTCTATTTCTGGTGGATGACAAAATTTAATCAAGGTATATTTTAAAATTTTCAAATGGAAAACTTATTGAAATGATGTGAGTTGAGAAGGTTTAAAGTTTGTAAATCATATTTGTATCATAGAAATTCTGTGTATACAATCATAAGGGGTTAATAATTACGTCCCAATTTCAAATATTCTGAAATAATTTAACTATATGAATTTCACTTATTTATCTAAACTCATGCCATATCTTGTATAATACTTCCTCCGTCTCAAAATAATTAAATTTTTGAGGTTTTTTTCAAGGTTCAAAATAGTTAAATTTTTCAAAGTTCAAGATGAATGTTTGAAACTTTTTTCA
>JAABOM020000084.1:27128069-27151732 GCA_011800125.2 Solanum clarkiae | reverse complement strand
CGTGTCTAAAAATTACTGTCAATGAGTGGTCATCATCAATCTCTGTAAGACAACTTATTGCAGTTGACTTTTAGGTCTAGCCTGTCACTTTTTTCACATTTTCCCATCAGATCTTAGGTTGATAAATTCATACCCGCGTTTTTCTCAAATGAATTGTGGTAAATGATTGGATGGGATGTACTCCCTCCGTTTTATATTAAGTGAATTGTTGGAAAATTTTTTAAATTTCAAAATAAGTGAATTGTTCACTTTTCAAGGGATATGTTAGAAATTTTTTCCAATTTTACCCTTCATTGATTAAGTTTCTAAGGTTGAGTTTTGTATGAAAAATAAATAATGTATTAAATGAGTGTGTGGAGTTTGGAAAGGGTAAAAATGAAAAAACATGACTAAATTTTATCTTTATTTCTTTTTCATAATATGTGTGAAATGACTCATCAATTCACTTAATATGAAACAGAGGGTGTGTCTTTTAACTTGAGGTTCTTGGATTATCTTTTTTGTTAAAACTCAACTTGAGTACGCAACATCTAAAAAATAAAAAGAGAAAATCATCGCATAGTTAAATTTGAGTTTGAGAAAATCACCATTCTTTTGTGAAGTTAAATTTGAGTTCGGGAAAATCACCACTTTTTAGAAAGCTAAATTTACATTTTGGGGTTATCTGATTATTTTTAGAGAAAATTTTGTTCTCAAACAGTTGTTGAGTAGGTGATTATCGTTTTGAGTAAACTGTTTTTTTTTTTTGCTAAGGAATGAACGTGAGTTGACATCTGTTTTGAGTGAAATGACTTATTTTGATGAGAATCAAACATGAGTTGGCGTTTATTCACACTTTATTATAGAATGGATTTGTTTTGAGTAAATTTGACTTTTTGATGAGAATCCAACATGTATTATCATCTTGGCACACATTACGGTAGAATGAGAATATCTTGAGTAAATTGACCTTTTTATTTTATGAAAATCAAACATGAATTGTCATCTATTCACACTTTACTGTAGAAATGATTCATATATATGCCCTTCTATTAGCTTATGCACTAAAAGTTTAATTTATTAAACACAAGATGCAATTAGGATGAGCATGATATGATGGATATAAACGATTATTTTGAAATTAAAATTTTTTATACAATGATTTAGATATTTGATATTTGTTATGATATTTAAAATTTATATAAAAAAAATCAAAATACTAAATATTGTATTAACATATATAGTTATTACATATATAAGAATTTTATATGTACCGATATAATACTAGCAAATATATACAATAACAATATTAATTATTTAGATGTCAGAACTTTTGATTGTTCTATCTTGACTTGAATGTGTTTTGAGGTGATCAATTAACAAAAAAAATATATTTGTAATTTATTTTGAATATTTTTACATGTGTAAAATATTAGTATAATATAATTGAGACTTTTTTAAAAGTCAAAATCATAATACATTATTATATGATGTATGTTAAATTTAACCCAATTATGATAATTGATTTATCATACCACCAAATACAAAAATCAAACTTTTAAAATATCAGATTATACTGAATTAGTTTGCTATAATAAAATATTGTCTTTTTAAAAATCTCAAATTAAAATTTTTAGTATCGTAGCATGTTCACTCATAGCCCTGCAACTCAGCCCATAAATGCATCATAAAATATTGTATTTTTAAAAATCCTGAAACAAAATTATTAAATCAAAAATTTTAATACGGTGGCATGTCCACTCTTAGCCCTAAATGCATCATAAAATATTATATTTTTAAAAAAATCCTAAAATAAAATTATTAAATCAAAAATTTTAATATCTGCCCCACAACTCAGCCCGCAAAATCCTGCATCATGGATCGTAAAAATACACTTCATATACAAGGCCCTCTTACGAGCCCTGTCAAGCAGTTTATCGTGAAGTGATTTGTGGCGACGAAGGATCTCAGTCCTTATCCTAATAAAATATTTTAAAATTCTAAATTAAAATTTTTAATATCGTAACATGTCGACTTCTAGACTCTCAACTCAGTCCACATAATCCTGGACCATGCATCAAAAAATGTTATATTTTTCAAAATTTTAAATCAAAGTTTTAATATCATAGGAGGTCGACACGTAGCACCCACAGCCCACAAAATCCTGGACCATGCATGTCCTTGTAGCATTTATTTTCTCTTCTAATTTTCAACAACTCACTTTTCTCTTACATTTTACATCATTTAACATGGATTTCACGTGGATTATTATTATTTTTTTTAATTTAAGCAACTTCTATCATGTATCATAGTAAAATCTAATAAAAGGCTGAGAAAATTCAGGTCACATTCTTGAACTTTTTGATATATTATTGTTGGGGGACCATAATATATGAGTGATTCCTTAGAAGTTGGAATTTCAAAGAAATATATAATCGTCCTTTAAGATAATACACCGACCTAAGATAATACGCCGACCTAGTAAATTGAAAAAGTCGTAAGAATCTTCTAGTCTAGCCCTATGATGGTGTGAAAACTTAAAATGATGGATTCACATATATAAGAATTTTTAGGTAAAAATTTTAACCCCTAATTAACAACTTTTTTCATAAAATATGATTATTCTAGGAATTTATAAATAATGGTTTGCTCCCATCAAGAACATTAAGGGTCACAAATGAATGGGTTGGATCAAATTTGAGTGGATGATAGTGGGTTAAGATAATAAACAGGTCAAGATCCAACTCAATCCAAATTTGTTTGGGTCAAAATGAGTTGGATCAAAGTGGGATTATTAATGGATTATAGAGTGAGTCAAGACATAACCTGACCCAACTTTTATAAAATTTTATTTATTTTATTCACTATCTAATTAAATTATATTTTTTTTTATTTTGGCTATACAAAATGTAACAACTTAAAAAACAGTATTTTAAAAGTATCTCAACAAAATCTCTCTCGAGTCAACTTCGATTGCATATCAACCTGGGTTGCATATTAACCTAATTTTAAATGGATTGGATTGAACTAATAACCGGTTGGGTTTAATTTTGCTATTCATTATCATATATCCATTGTTAATAAATAAAATTGTCGACCAATTTTACTGCTTAGCTACATAATTTGTCCATCGCCAATTTTTTAGTACTAATATTTATGTGTTTCAATTTATTTATTTATTTATTTATTTATCTATGTTCATTTCCCTTTATATAAAACTAGGAATAGACAAGATAATGTAACACCTCTTATCACCAACATTATTTATTTGTCTATTTTCATTTCCCTTTAACTTTTTTTATAATTGTGAATAAACAAGATAATGTAACACCTTTTATGACCAATATTATTTATTTATTTATTGGAAAGCGGTTCGATCGACAAAAAAGAAGAGTAGCCTCCTTAGAACCTGGCAAAGTCATTATCAATGAATTCCCGAGCAATTCTCAACCAACACTTCTACGCCATGAGGTTGCACAGACAGGTGCATTAAAGAAATCCTATATTTGTACGTGAGTAGTACCAGTATACCCCTTGTTGCCGGACTAGGAAAAAGCGCAGCTATTTCAGCTATTGGAGGAAAGCATCTCTTTTTATTTCGAGATGCGAGGAATAAATAACTTAGCTTTCTATTGAAGGGAAGATGGTTTTACATCAACAAGCATCAACAAGTAAAGGAAAAAAGAAATTATTTAGTACTTACTTTTGATACTAATTCAAATTGCGTGCAACTCCTACTTTCACATTTCTTCCTATGTTGGTCTACTTCCATTTAGACTGACCTGGCTCTGGCTTAGAAGACGGAATTTCATGAGATGTATTGTCATTTCCCTTTAGATAAAACTAGGAATAAATAAGATAATGTAACGCCTCTTATGACCATCATTATTTATTTATTTATTTATTGTCATTTCCCTTTAGTTTTTTAAATCTTATTTTCTGATTAAAAAAGCAACATTATTTATTTGTTGTCATTTCCGTTTAATTTTTTAAATCTTATTTTCTGATTAAAAAAGCAACATTATTCATGGTATATATTTGACAAAGACCCATGTACGGCCTCATATATTTGTGGCTGTGGTTGAATAAGTGAGAAAACAACAAGGAATATCTAGTCTCAACAGGTTTGTGAGGCCTATAAATTAAGCAAGCATAATTTTAATTATTTCTATCACTACAAGCTAAGCTCTTTAAAGGAAAAAAAAAAGAGAGGAGAAAGAAATAAATAATTATAAAGATGGAGGTGATGCAAGTACTTCATATGAACAATGGAGAAGGAGATACTAGCTATGCTAAAAACTCCAATATCCAGGTTTTAATTCTTTTATATCTTCACCAAATTTATTTATTTATTTTCTTCATCATTCCCATTCATTTCTAGATCATGTATCAAAAAAAAAAAAATATTTTTTTTGAGCTAACATAATATTGTTTCTCTAAATAAATCTTTGCATGCATGAGTGTGCACAATTGATTAATTTAGTCTTTTGATTCTTTCAAGAAGTGGAATTAAGAAAGGGGTGTTAGCTTGGCCTACTTTCTAAGCTAATATAATACTAGTACTATTATTTTTATCTCTAAACTTTCAAGATTTAAACCTGCTTTGATTATCTAAAAAAGTGTAGCCAATTGAAAACCCATTATATTGGTCGTAAAGGGTCATTTGAATCTTCGTCACAGAAAATTATAATTTTTTACATATGATTAAAATTATTTATTTATATAATATATTTTTAAAGAATTCACCACCCTAAGATCACTAGTAAATCAATAGACATAAAGACTTGAATTAATAAGAATTAAAAGAGAAGTAACCTTGTTCCATTGCTATATAACTTGATCGAAGAAGACAAAATCTTCTGAACTTTGAAGAAGTAGCACTTTGTAATATTTCTTTTAGATACTATGTCTATTTAAGGATTTTAAAGTGTTTTTTTTCTAAAAGATATGTCTTTTCATTAAATATACATTTTCTTTTAAGTTTCTATCATAATTAAAAGGAAAAGTTCATGAGTTTTAACTTATGTAAAATAAATTCATTTTTAATAAATATTTATATTTTATGCCCAAATATATAACAGTTTATTAGATTAAGAATGAGCTTCTTTAAATAATAACATATTTATATACAAATATATGTATATATGTGAGTTCATAAAATAATAATTACTAACACCCAAGCTTCTTCATGTTTTGAACCCTCTTTGTCAAAATTCTAGTTTCACCATTGACTCTGAAGAGACTCGATCACTTTGTACATTATACTATATGTTATTGAAAATGGTAAATATTTGATTTTGTAGAGGAAAATAATATCAACGATCAATTCAAGACTTAAGGAAGCAATTTTAAACACTATGTGCAACAACAACAATAATACTGTGCTAGAGAGCATTGGCATCGCAGATTTGGGTTGTTCCTCTGGACCAAACACATTGTTGGTCGTCTCTCAAATCATAGACATCATCGATGAAACATGTCGAAAAACAGGCATCTCCTTCCCGGAGTTGAGAATTTCTCTTAATGATCTTCCAGGCAATGATTTCAATGATATATTTAGGTCATTGCCAGCATTCATTAACAAAGTTAGAGAAGAAAAAGGTGCAGAAAATTGCTATGTTGTTGGAGTTCCTGGTTCATTTTATGGAAGGCTTTTCCCTCTAAAGAGTCTGCATTTTGTTCACTCTTCCTCTAGTCTCCATTGGCTCTCTCAGGTCAGTCCGTTTAAAATAGAATAATTTTTTTATAATATTTTAATTTTAATTTTTCACGTGACATATTTAAGACTAGAAAATTAAGCAACATTTTGATGCAATTGACATGATTTTAAGTTAGTGTGACTAATTTATATTTTTTATATTTTTATTTGAAAAATCATTTTCCTCGTCATTATAAAAAGTTTTTCTACGAAAATATTTTCCAACTATTAACCAATTAAACATAGAAAAATTAAAAAAACAAAATGTTTTCCTCCTTATCAAACTCACCCAAAGTATCCACTTATTTGATTTTCGAAGTAAAAAATAATGGGCAAATAGTTTAACATCAATTATTTGATTAGATATACGACTAAGATTGTTAACTACTCCAATAAATTTGTTATATGCCTGCTCTTTATTGAAAAGTTGTCTCTGATCATGTTTTATTAAATGCTCTTTTGTGAAGTTTAAAACAACTATAATTAATTAGCACCACAAAATTAAAGGAATTGGCTTCACTAATCACCAAATATATCTCATTTATTTTCTTTCTTTTAAATTACCAAAAAACGTGAAAATGACATTTTAAAGTTTCTCTTGGATAAAATTAATATATATATCTATCTCGATTTCGCTTGTTTCTCTCCTATAATATGTAGCTACAAATCATAATTTTAGCAAATTATAATTATTTTTGTCTGTTTACTCTTTTTGAAAAATCCTCTCATTTAAATCTTTTACGATTTGAGTACCTTTTTATTATGTCAGTTGCATATTTGTTCAGTTGAATATTTCAAATAATCCAACTGCAGGTTCCATTTGGTTTGGGCACTAATGAAAGGTCATCCCTAAACAAAGGGAAATTATACATATCACATACTAGTCCAAGTGATGTCATCAACGCATACGTGTCACAATTCCAAAATGACTTCTCCTCATTTCTCCGATCACGATCGCCGGAGATGGTCACCGGGGGGAGGATGTTGTTGTCATTAATGGGGAGGAGCTCAATTGATCCCACCATTGAAGATGGTTGTTACTACCAATGGGAGCTTCTTGGAAATGCACTCTCTACTTTGGTCTCAAAGGTTAAATACTTTCTTGAACTAAATATATCTTCAAAAAATTATTTTTAAGTATCTCAGATTAATAAAAATATGATCAGAAGGTCACTGTTCAAGTCTTGAAAACAGTCTGTGGCAGAAACATAAACGTAAGGTTGTGTACGATAATAGACCCTTGTTGTCTGGTTAGGCCCTTCCCAGAACCCTGCACATAGGGTGAGCTTTAGTGCACCGAACTTGTAAGCGTCGTTTATATTGGACTAATAAAAATATGACCAGAAGGTCACGATTCAAGCACTGAAAACAGTCTCTGATAGAAATGTAAAGTAAGACTATGTACAATAGACCCTTATCATCGAACTCTTTCTTAAATCCACTGCACGACGAAAATTTTAGTGCACTACACGTCCAAGCCAAGTTTATATTGGACTAATCAACTTTGAATATACATTTATATATGCACATGTTCAACCAAATTAACGAATATTTACTCATACAACTTTTTTCAATGCAGGGCCTAGTAAAAGAGGCGAAAATAGACTCCTTTAATGCACCATACTATGCTCCATGTCCTGAGGAACTGAAAATTGCTGTAGAAAATGAAGGCTCATTTATGATCGATCGTATCGAGGCTTTTGAGATTGAGTGGGACGCTAGTGTTTCTTCAAATTCATCGGACGAAAAAATATTATTATCAAGGGGTCAACGAGTGGCCAAAACAATTAGGGCTGTGGTTGAATCAATGGTGGAAAATCATTTTGGAAGTGAAATTATGGATGATTTGTTTAGTGTTTACGGTGATCTTGTGGATGATTACATTAACAAGAAAAGAGCTGTTTATGTTAATTTGGTTGTTTCTCTCATACGTAAGGGCTGATTTTATGTCCAAATTATATATAATTAGTAGACTAAACAAAATGATCTATATAAAATCTCCCATGCGTTAATGAGGGGTTGGATAATTTTTTTTTAGTTTTTTTTTTCAATTTCACTTATTGTTAGATTGTGTCTCAATTTTCAATGAAATAAATGTTATATTATAATGCGGATTATATATTGGCTGATTGAAAAGTCAAATTATTTTGACATGCTACATTATATTTGGATATAATGTGTCTTCCAAATCGACCTAAGGACATAATATATTTGGAATAACCTCATTTTTAAGCAGAGTTTGTTAAATATGACATTTATAAGAATATAATTTTACGATGAAATTCCTGGGAATATTCATTTTTCGATAGACTTTCAAAGATCTTTTCACCAAAAAGAAAATATCATCATTTGCATGAGTAAAGGCAAGGTGCGGAAGGCAAGCGGCAAATCTAATCCTTTTAAAAGAGAACCTCATTAATTCATGGCAAAGTTAAAAATTTTATATACGTATAAAAAATAATTTTGATCAATATATAATATAATTTTTTGACAAACAGTGTATTCGATTGACCATCCTGCGACTGTGCCACCAAATGTTGTGAACTGTGAAAATTTTGAACTTTTTAAATAGTCCCTAAAGCCTAGATTGCTCAATGATTTTTGTTAGAAGTTTGAATTACACATTTTAATTTAAAAATTAATTTCGTGAATTTTTAAGATTGAGTGAACATTTAAGACAAATAATATTATTATCAAGGGGTCAACAAGTTGCTAAAACAATCAGGGTTATGGTTGAATCAATGATGGAAATTATTATTTGGTTGTTTTTCTTACTCGTAATGATTAATTTATGTTCAAATTAGTAGACTAAATAAAATGATCTACAGAAAAACTCAACATGTTAATAGAGGGTTGGATTATTTATTTATTTCCACTTCATTTGATACGTGACGTGACTTCTTGTGACATTGTGTCTCAATTATATAATTGAAATAAATGCTATATTATTATGTTTAGAAATGTTAACACTACCTCACTATCAATATAATGTTATTTTTGTTTATCACTTCCACAAGATAATTAATCAAGTATCTAGATTATATAGTCGTTTTCTTCGTTCAATAATAGTTGTCCACTATACAAAAAATAGATAACCAATAATATTTGTCCACTTTATATAATCAAGACATAATTTTACATTTAGTTCCTAGTGTACGCTTATCATTAATTATAATCAATTTTCTATTACATTTTTCAAGACATAATATTTATTACATTTAACGGGTGATTTGGTTAGATTGTCCCTATCATTTACTGCTTCTTAATTCATTCTCTCTTACTGATCTTGATATTAAACTATCGCGGAGGAAAAAAAGACTGGGCTAGACAACTGATCTTTTGGAGTAGCCTGACCTTAAGAAAGAGGTTGTAATCGTCGCCAAGTATAAACATGTTGTGTCGGGTGACAGGAATCCTCTGAGGTCAGCTGAATAGGCTGTCAGTCGGCAACAAATGCTGAGCAAAGCTGCTGATCTGAAAAGTGAGGCTAATCTCAGGGAAAACTGAATTTATATGTATCTTCTATAACCTCAAGTCCTCTAAATCAATCCTGAGGATTCACGCTCAGAAAGTTAGAAACTTTCCTCTGTCAAGTTAATAATGAACATTTATTATTGGACGAAGCGAGTAATAATCACTTGTGGGAGCAACAAGCTAGTGGAGGAATTAATTAATTAGCTAAATAGGTATATATATTTGTAAGACAAAAAAAATATCTATCGTATCAAAGAGTAGTTAAAAATCCCTTAAGTGGAAACATCCATTTACACATTTCATAATTACTTGTCCACCAAATTGAAAAAATGAACGACTCAATTTAAACCTCTTTATTTTATATATTTTTTCAAACTTTTGGGAACTTTAATTTCTCTATAAATAGAATTAAATTAACCAAGGCATCAACAATAATCTTTTGGTCAGGACTTAAAATCATATAGGAGTAAAAAATGAAACTCCTGCTCGATTATAATTTGTTTTCTTGGTTTTTGTACATAATTCCCTGCGTAGGATTACCATATTTATTATTGAAAATCTTATGGTACAATACTGGAAAAACTCCGGCAAAGATTCCGGCCGGCAATCGGGGAATTCCGGTCATCGGAGAAACCATCCAGTTCATGGCTGCCATCAATAGCAACAAAGGTTTCTATGATTTCATCAAAATTAGACGACTCAAGTAAGACTTAAATTTTATAGTTAAGTGCAAAAATATTAAAAATAGAATAAACAAATGTGCTTTTTTATTTTTTAAATTTCTCATTTAATGTGTAGTATCTGCATTAAAGTCACACTAATTATATATCTTTAATATTTGGACTTTGTTCTAGCAACATAGGTATTTTTTTGGAGAATCGATTAATTAATTATGTATCAATTTCAAACTAGTTGAGATAATCGGACCCTCAATTAGTTGGTGTATTTTTTAATTTTTTTTTGTGGTGTCTAAAGTATTAGTATTAAGAGTGGAACTACTAAAGAGGGGTTCGATTCAGAGGCAGAGTCAGGATTTAAACTTTATAGGTTCAAAATTCAAGAATACGGATATTAGATGTTAATAATTGAATATCAAGCTTAATTTTTGTATATATAATTAGTGAATTTCTTAACATAAATATAAATTTTAACTAAAGTTACCTAGTACGACTGATTCTATAGATAACCTTCTAACTTCACCCTTAGTTTGATTGAATCCCCTTTATTAGCCAAATAATATTGACTATTTAAATAAAGACTTCTTAGAGATAGTACATTTCAAAAGTATCTCGATTTCTTATAAATTTCACTTCAATGGAATACTTTGTAGGTATGGAAATTGCTTCAAAACGAATATATTCGGACAAACACATGTATTTATATCAAGCACAGAAGCAACAAAGAAAATATTAAATAACGAGGGAGGAAATTTCACCAAGAGATACATAAAGTCAATCGCGAACCTCGTGGGAGAACAAAGCCTTCTTTGTGCTTCACATCATCAACATAAACTTATTCGAAGCCATCTTAGTAGTTTATTCTCGACAACATCTCTTTCAACAATGGTTAGACAATTTGATGAATTGACAGTTAATAATCTTAGCACCTGGCACAAAAAATCCAACATAATTATTCTCCACGAAGCCTTAAAGGTAAGTGTCCCATTAGCTTCATTTTTTCAAAATTTTATTTAGAGTCAACTTGGGCCAAACAAGCCCAAAAATTGATGGTGCTCCATTCCAACCCAACAAAAGGTAGAAAATGTGGTGCAGCGGATGAGGTTGCTCCTCCCTTAACTAGAAGTCTCGAGTTCGAGCTCAGGGAATGGAAAAATTCTTGGTAGGGAGTGTTTCCCCCAAATGGGGCCCTATGTGATACGAATCCGGATATAGTCGAGCTCCAATGTGGGCATTCGACACCGAGTGGGAAACCAAAAAAAAAATCTTTCCATATATGTAGTGTGTAAGAATTTATAAATCCTTCTACTTCGGAACAACTTCAGATATACGATGTTTGAAGTTACATTTGGTTGAACTTCAACCACATAAGGACTAAAGTTCGGTCAATTTTGCCCGAACTTTGGCCATATGTATCTGAATTCATTCATTTTTTTTATCTGAACTTGTTCTGGATAAATACATAAAAGTTTTTAAAGAAATAATGAATATATGTAAAATAGCGATACCAGTACGAGTAAAAGTTTTACTTTGTAATTCGACAACAATACAAATTTAAATAGCTTGGGCCAAGACCCATCTATTATATCGACCCAGTTCTTGACATGTTTGAATTTGATCTCACTTCCCTATTTGCGAGCTCTATATTTAATATAACCTATGCACCATCAATTGGTACAAATAAGTGACCTATAACATGTAGTTGGTCGATTCAAAGAATCCACTTAGACGAGTCATGTTTTCATGAGCTAATTTTTTTCGAACTTACAGATAACCCTCGAAGCCATTTGCAAAATGTTAATGAGTTTGGAAGAAAAAAAGGAACTAGAAATGTTGCATAAGGATATTGGGTTGATTTATGAAGCAATGTTGTCATTTCCATTAAGATTACCATGGACCAGATTCTACAAAGGCCTACAGGTAATATTAGCCCATTTATCAAAGCCCATTTAAGTTCATAAATAGGCCCAGCTTAAAGCCCATTAACATTCAATTGCAGGCCAGAAAAAGAATTATGAATTTACTGGACAAGATAATAGAGGCAAGAAGAAAATCCAAAGAAAAGTATGATGATTTTCTTGATTATCTTTTAATTAAGGATGATCAAATCATACAATTAACAAATGAGCAGATTAAAGATAATATATTAACCATGATTATTGCAGGTTTGTTTTTAATTTAAACTAGATTACATTATACATTAGAGTTTTTATTTTTTCTGTTACTAATTGAAGCCCAAATTGGAATCTAATTGTATAATTCCATTTTTGTATGGCAGGTCAAGACACTACAGCTAGTGCAATTACATGGATGGTTAAATATTTGGATGAAAATCCTAAGGCCCTTAACAAACTTAGGGTAATAAAGATATTTCCTCCGTCTCAATTCATATGACGCTTTTCAATTTTCGAAATTTAAATGAGTCTTTTTTAATTGTAATACTTTTTCCTTTATCGTTTAAATATTTTGAATTGACATTTATTATGGCTTACGATACTTTTTACATTGTTTTAAAATATATAAATTCTGTTTTAAATAACCTAAAGATTTCGTGTTTGAATTTATGAATAAAATTAAAAGTTTTGACTCTCAAAAATCAAATTGTGCTACATAAATTGATACTTAAATATGTAATCTAGTAGTAGCATGTAGGAGCTTTAGTCAAACTTCTTTGTAACAATACCGTTTGTTCAGATACTTTTTGCTTGTTATAGTGAAATATTATCATAGAAAATATATAATATAACATACTGATGAAAAATCGGGTTAAAAGGAAAATTGGGCCCGTTATAGTTAATATTCCTAAACATTATTACAGAGAATGATTGTTATAGAAAAGTCTGACGGTAATATGTTAGACAAGCTGCTTCTTCTTCTTCTTTTTTACTTTCTTTAATAAAAACAATTTGATTCTTTTTTTTTTTTTAAAGTATTTCACAGCCAAAGTTCTAATTATAGAAAGTTGACTGGAATAGGGTGAACAACAAGCTCTTCAACAGAAGATTTCTTGTAAAACATACCTCAGAATTGAAGATCTGAATTGTATGCCATATGCATCTAAGGTACATTATTTTGTTTAGTTCTTTCACTTTTTTTATTTATGTTTTTTCTTCAAGGTAGATTTTAGACGTTAGTACCCACGTAAATAAAGAACAAGATGAATACAGAGGTTAAACGAGCATCTCGGGGGGAGGGGGGTGAATATACTTTTGGGCCTTGAATATCATGCTATGTAGTAGATTCCCGCTCTTAAACACATGTAAGTTAGGCCCAAAATCTAATTTAACATTTTACAAGCTGATATACATAAAGTATACATTGACTATATAGAATTATATGTATGTACTTATATTATATATCCTTATTGCCAACAGGTTATAAAGGAATCACTTCGAATGGCTTCAATAGTGCCCTGGTTTCCAAGAATGGCACTTCAAGATTGTGAAATTGAAGGTTTAATTTAACTACTTTACAAGATACAATGAGTAATATATAGAATACAAAATATATTAACCCTCTAATTTCTTTGTGAATTTAGGATTTACTATCAAGAAAGGTTGGAACATTAATGTGGATGCTAAATCAATACATTTTGATCCTATGATATTCCATGATCCACATAAATTCATTCCCTCAAGATTTGATGTGAGTTTCTCCACATATTCTCACCTTATTTTTTTTAACCGATACTTTATCTGAAAAATATATCATGATTAATCATAATTATGAGACATGCAAACGTGATATCAGATGCGAGTAAATATTTTTAAACTAAGGTTTTGATGATCTCATGTTGTTAAAAATCTTCAGGATGATTCAAAGCCATATAGTTTCTTAGCATTTGGAATGGGAGGAAGAACATGCCTTGGTTTGCATTTGGCTAGAGCAATGATGCTTGTTTTTGTCTATCGTTTGACCACATCCTACAGGTCTGTTGAAAGTATTCGATTCAGATGAAAATACTAAGAAATGTATAACTAAAAGTTATGTTTAATATTTACTCTTTTTTTTGTTTTTTTTATTATCAGATGGAAAGTATTAAATTCAGACGAAAGCATTCAAAAATGGACGCTTTTCTCGAGACTAAAAAGTGGTTGTCCCATAAGTGTTATGCCTATAGAAGAGAAGAGGGAGTCCCCAGATGCATAAAAAATATGAAGCCAAAATATTTTCACATTGCAATTATTTGCATTTGGATGATTTGCCAATATTTCATCATATGGAGAGATGTATTAGATTTTTGCTGTTTAATAGAGGATTATTAGTTGTTGTATTTCTTATAAATTTTAGGGTTTAAAAACATTTTTACCCCAACCTTGGAAATTATACTATCCTATGCTTCCATCAATGAGCGAGTCAAAATTATTTAGAAAGTTCAAATTTGAAGGAGTAGGCATATGAACATGTTAAAAGGGGTTCGATATTTATTACATATACATAAGAAGTGATTTTAATCATATACAAATAGTATAATTTTCTATCCAAACCCCCTGACTGATAGATGGCTTTGCCCTTGATTCTATATTTTGATTTCAGCATATTATATTTAAAACTTTAGGCCTATGACACATTATAGAAATTACTCGAACTTGAAATTATGATTAAAAAGAATAAGTACTTAACTAAAGCTTCACCACAACTTTTGTTAGTATATGACTTGTCCGACACAACTATTTATTACCATGGCCTTGTTTGACATATACTTCCAATTTAACCATGAAAAATCTTATTAAAATATTTTAAAACAACTTTTTTATGTAATATTTTTATATGTATTAGGTAATTAAATAAATTATAAGAAAACTATATGAGAGTTGGACAGTTGTCTATGATCAATTATTTAGCCTACACTAACTCACTCATTTTAGTCTAACTAAACTAAAATTTATTATTAAGTCAACTCATTTTAAGTTTCAACCTGTTCAAATTCAATTCAACCTCGACTTTATTTAACCCCCCCCCCCTCCTGCAAACACACCCTACCACCACCATCATATAAATAAGTCTCATTTCTAATTAGAATGATTGAAATTTTTTTCTCTTTTTATTAAATATTTCGAGTTTGAGCTTGAATGAGGTATGAGTCTACTTGTTGGCAAGTTCACTTGTTTATCTACTGTTTCTCAATTTCAAGTTCCAACTCAAATCTGTGACATCAGAGAAAACTACAAGCAAAGCTGCTGCCATCCATGAATTTTTTTATTTGGCTTTGTGTAATATATGCACTTTCCGTCACAAAATAAGTGTCATTGATTTTAGCAAAAAATATATTCATTAATAAATCAATAAATATAATGTATAGATTACGTACTATTAATAAATTAATAAGTATAGTAGTTTTGCGTCTTGTTTTCGTAAGTAACACTAATTGGAATAATTTTTGTTGTTGTCAAAGTGACACTTATTTTGAGACGGAGAATATATTAAAACAAAAGAATTTAATGTAATGATGCAAGCTAAACCTAATTGATTCAGCAAATTCTATCCATGGATGCAACTATATATGTAAGGGTTTTTTGGAATCATTTCAACCTAAAAATTTAGAAGCTTCCCCATATAGATGATCAGCTGAGATCATAATTAGAGTTTAAAATTTTCTTAATTATTGATTAATTAAGATTGAGCTACATATAGGAATCCTAATATTTAGTTTTTAGTTATCTAATTACAAGATAAAATGTTTAATTAATATATACCCTGATTAAAAAGAGGTTGTCTGTTGCATAAAACATCTTGCAAATTTGCTCAAGATCTGAGAAAATAATCACACCTCAACGATCGAGGGATGTGATGTAGACAATTTTATCTTAATACAAAAATGAATGGCTACTTATATAAACCTATTTTATAGTGATATATATTGACTATACACTACATATTCGTAATAAATAAATAAAAATTTGTATTATTTTTTGTTATGGGCTTTGGCTGCTGCATAATATAAGTTCAATTGGTTATAATGTATATTGTGGTTGTTTCACTATTGTTGTCCACCTAACTCGTAGATGTATGTTTCGCAGCATTAAGGTCCGAGCCAAATTAAGCAAGTTCGACTAGTTCACGATATTATATTGGAAGAATTGTAATCAAATATAATATAGTTAATTAGCTAACATAACTATAATCAGAATTAATTATTGTTCGTGGCAAATATCTAGTTGTAACTAGAGTTTGAGTTTTGTATAATTCGCGCGATTTATACAAGTTATGCACGATTATACAAAAGCAGTGTGTGAATCAAATTGTATAACGACATTACAAACACTGTGAATTATACAAATGTGTGCACGAAATATATAAATAGTATGCAAATTGTATGGCGAATTATACAAACCTATACAAATATTGCGTGAATTATACAAATATTGCTATAACTATAGTTACGACATGTAATTACCGAAATTACTGTTATTGAGCATATTGAGATATTTTTGAGTGGCTATATGCGAAAATTTCTCTTTTTGTTATGGGCTTTGGCTGCTGCATAATATAGTTCAATTGATCATAATGTATATTGTGGTAGTTTCAACGTTTGTCCACCTAACTCGTACATGCATGATTCACAGCATCAACGTCTGAGCCAAATTAAGCAAGTTCGGTTAGTTCACGATATTATAACCTAAGGTCTAAATTGTAGCAAAAGTGCAATTTGCAAAAACCCAATAAGTCACACCTTACAAGTGACACTGTATAGAACATGTATCACCAGAAATTAAGGAAGCAATTTGCCAATGAACCTCAAGTAGTGACCTGTTCTTGTTTAGGTATGTCCTAAAACAGACAAAATTTATTGCTATAAATAGTGCATTCATGCACAGAAATAAACAGAAAAATTCCAACCCAACAACTTGTTTACAGATAAGCCTTCATCTAATAATTAAATAGTCGAATTTACATCAAATCGATAAATGCATAACATATTTAATTTAATTTTAATAATTAAAAAGATAATTAAATTTATTTGATTTTGATTCTAACTAATAACTAATCCATAAACACTCCAAGAATGGAAAGTGTTAGAGTCTAGGTTACAACTTACAAGGGTTGCAATAGACTGCTTTTGCTCTTGCAACTTAGTGAATTTGGTTGAGAAATCACGTGAAACAAGTCGTGGTTGTTTCCTCCCTGATCAAAGAGTTTTTTCACGTAAAATCTTGTTTTCTTATCATTTGCATTTTACTTGTTCTTTTTGTTATTATATTATTACTATGTCTAAAAACCTGATTTCTGATTATAGTGGACGCATACATTCCAACAACTACATATTTAAGAATTATATTAAAAAGCTGTATGGTATAAGTTTTGATAATTAGCAATTCAAAAGCATTTAAAAAATCATGATTAAGAAAAAATCATTTGACTTTTCAAATAAGTAGAATAGGGAGGACATCTGTTAGGAAAATGACTCTTAGAATAGTAGAATTTGTTATTTTATTTGAAAAGGCAAATACGTACAATATTAAGTTTTGACCACAAATCTTTTTGTCTTACTACTTTTGAAATGAGAAATATACTACTAGTAACTTGTAGTAATACTTCTCTAAATCTCTAACTTAGTACTATTTCAAAATGGAAAAATTTATATACATTAGTTTTTGTCAAAAATTGGTCAATTTGATTCCTAACATATTGAGAAAAAAATAGTAACAACAACAACAATAGCATACCCAGTGAAATTCCACAAGTAAGTAGAAAAAAATATATGACAAACTATCAGAGAAAAAAAGAGTGATGTAACAACAACAACAATAGCATACCCAGTGAAATTCCACAAGTAAGGAGAAAAAAATATACGACAGACTATCAGAGAAAAAAAGAGTGATGTAATAACAATAACAATAGCATACTCGGTGAAATTTCACAAGGAGAAAAAAATATACGATAGACTATCAGAGAAAAAAAGAATGATAATTATAATTCATGAAACTGATTGAAATTATCTCCTCCTTTTTTTTTAAAAAAAAAACATTAGTCAAACTATATTTAGCTCAAGTTCGTTGAATTATAGTCAAGTATCTGTTTGATCATATATTTTGAATATTTTCATTTTATTTTGAATTTTTCAAGTTGGAGTTGAAGAAGAAATTATGTTTAATTATATTTTTTGCAAATAATATTTAAAATAATACAATATCAAAACAAAATCCTTCCTTCCTAGAACATATATATTCTCTGACGAAATTATTTTCTAAATTTAAGATACAACTTCGAACTAAATTTTGAAATTATCAGGCACTAAGCTAAATAAAATACAAAATTGTTTTTCTAAAAAATAAATGTGTAAATTCTTATGGCCAAATGATTCCTTGTTTTTTATTTTAAATTTGATTTGGGACCTACTAACTCATTAACATAGCTAATGTCCCTTCAAAACCACCAACATACCAGAATGGAATTAAATTATATAATTTGTTAATCATTGGATGATATAATTGAGCAATCAAAAAATTCAATGTAATAAGCATATGGTCCGTTTTATATCCATTTTGATTAATTTGATCTTTTTATTTATTTTTGGCCTAAAAAATTTTTATCATCTTTTTAATAAACAGATCTTATAGTTTTTTCTCCATTCAAAATTCAATCATAACATAAATTGATATTATGATGTTATATTATTTTCGAGTTTATCCAAACGTATGGGTTTTCAAAGTTAAAATAGTATATATTATGGTAGATGTATAATATGAATGAATTCAACAACATTTCGAATTTTTAAAATTTTAGATTTTTTTTGTTTATCATTTTTGACTATATACTTTAAACGATGATCGACTACTTAATATATAGTAATACTTTTTTTAATATTATTTTTTGTAAATCAGAAGTCGAACAACGTCTCATTGGTTGTAATGCGTTTGGAGCAGGGGGCATTAAATGGATAAATTGTATTAAAACTGAACTTATTAAAATAAGTTGAAATAGAAATCAGGTTAGATCATGACCTACGAAAAATTATTATAACAACTCCTATTTCACAATAGAAATATTAAAATATTATGATCACTAAACTCAATGTTACTACAGCAAAATGGAACTAACAAAGAAATTATAAAACAATAATTGAATAGTAAAAGAAACATTAAAAAAGATAACTACAAGAGAAGTGAGAAGCTTCAACTCAAAGAAAGGAGATGAAAGGAGTGAACATTTTCTTTTTTAACAATTTTCATGAATCAACTTCTCTTATCCGTTATCTTTTTAGCTAGTTGTTATTTGGGTCTGGGTCCCAAATCAACCTTTGCTTGCCTTTTAGTTTACTTGCTTCTTCTCGGTCCAATAACTAATTGTACGATGTTCATGTATGTATCAACATTAGGCCGAATCTGGTTTATAACAATTACTTTGAGCTCAAATAGGCTAAAAATTAGGTTGGATCATGACCTACCTAACTTAATCTCAACAATTCTAACATATTGTTATTTATCAATTATAACCACAATTGAATTTCAACTTAAGAAAATGAAATAATAAGCTACAAATGTATGGATAAATTCTAAAAGATATAAAATAGATAGTAATTTGTACCTTCAATATAGAAACATGCATTACACCAATATAAATAACGAGTCTTAAAATAGATTGATATTGAGAATTTAATTGGGCTCAATAAAAAATTCTTTTAAAATAAACTGAGATTTGATTTAAGTTGAGATTGAACCAATTTAAATTAGTTTGAGCTCAATCCATAAAATTACGAATGAATTGGACAAATTATTTGTATTTGAACTCATCTTGAGAGTGTATATATAACTAGCTTATTTACTTACTTTTTTACATAATAAACCATGAAATGTTTACTTATAAGTTAAAATTTTTTAATTTTATATTCAAAATAATTGAGTTAGGTTTTAATATGTTTATATTTTGACATGTGTGTCTTGGGAATCATTTATACTTTTTATTTGATGGAACCATCATCACTTCCTTCCTTTGATTCTAAGTAATTAATATCATATAGCTATTTTAAGTCCCTTTCACATATTCTCATATGTATTTGTGGCAGAATTTCAACCAAGGACTTTGTACAATATGGTACATGAAGTGCATTTAAGTATAAAAGGAATATATTCCACTTATTAAATTTATAGTATATAGTAATAAAGCATTTTTTTCATTTTTTTTCTTATTTTCTTTCTCCTTTCTTAGTCAACTTTTTTTGTTTATTAATTTATATTGTACATGTAGTACGATTTTTAAACATCGTGAGACAATTCAATTCTTCTGTTAAATTTAAAAGAAAAAATATGACGATAATGCATCCTCTTTTCACTTTTAAAATTTATTTTATACACTAACTGTTTACTTTGTTTTGAAAAAATATATTATTTTTATATTTAAAAATAATTTAATATTATCTTTAATGGGATAATTTATAATTGTATATGTTGAAAGGTTTATTTTACCATTAATTTTTAAGATTTTTTCTATACACTTTTTCATAATCAACCGGTACCATATAAATAATGATGAAAGAATTAATATTTGATTGTTTTCTCAAGAATGTACTAACCATTATTTTTGCATTATGATTTCTTATCTTATTACAAGCTAATTTGAATATTCTATTTATACAATAATGTCATTTTTGACTTTGATATCTGATCTACATTTAAAAAACAACGGAAATAACATTGATATAAAATTTAAGTAAACACATTTATTGTGGCATAATTAGAGAGGAAACATGAGTTATAAAACAATATAAGATAACAATTTTTTTGTGTGTGATTTAATTAAACTAATAAAACATAAAAATTTCCAAGTGTGGTTTGGATTATAAACGTTTTAGGGTTTCAGACTTTCAAGAAGTCTAGTCTTAATTAATTAATTAATTAATTAAAGATCTTTCAATACTTAGCCATTTATGTACGTATAATTAAACATAAATACTGATTAATTAATTAATTAATCTCCCATGATTTGACTCTAGAAGTTTGCCAACCATCCTACTAATTCCTTTTCTAGTTATGATAATTAGTATATAATTAATACTTTGTCATCAAGGGCTTCCTTTTCTACTTTAATTTTCCCCTTAATCTTATTCTTAATAATTTCGAGTACGTACGTGTATATAGAATCAAATAATGAAATTGAACAATAAATAAAAAAACAAACTAAAGCATGGTCATCTGACACATTAGATTAAATTATACGTTCAAACTAATTAATTTCATAATTAAAAATTGAAAAGTACAAAGACTAAGCAAGTGGAAACAAAAAGTGGGGACGGTATTTATTTCTAATTATGAACTTTTGTTGCAATTTAAGTAGCAACATATACTAAACTTCCCATTATATTATAAGTCATGATGTTGACTAACCTCCTAAAATTAGCACTTTTCATTACATATAAACTTCTTTTTCCCTACCTCGATATCTAGTATATATGTATATTAGGAATCGGATAAATTTAAATTGAGGAATTTTCGTATATAGTCACAAAAAAATATCTTAATTTTGCTTTATAATTATAGTTTAGGTAATTATATTTCGTAACTATAGTGATAGCAGTGTTTGTATTATTCGCGTAGCATCTATATATATTTATATAGTTTGTTATACAATTTGCAGTTTTGTACAATGTTTATATATTTCGCTATACAATTTTTGCACAACGTTTGTATAATTCACCATAAAATTCACAGTGTTTGTATATATCGCTATACAATTTGATTCGCGCACAATTTTTATATAATCCCGCATAGGGTTCGTATAAATCGCGTGAATTATACTAAACTCGAACTGTAATTACAGCTAGATATTTGTCGCGGGTCGTAATTAATTCAAATATAGTTATGTTAGCTAATTAATTTGTATATATTTGCTTATCTGCGTAATTTTTTCAATTAAATTAGCAAATTACAAGGCCCATTTTTGGGACAACACTCCCATAAAGATTTTTTAAATTTTCAAATGCGAGAGACCTCTTATAATAGTTTTAAAAGTCCCAAATCATTCTTTGAATTGAGGGATTTTCGAAAATAATCTTTCTAATTTTATGAGGTATGAATAAAATCTACAAATATTTTAATTTTTCAAGTTTTATTTGTGCAATTTCATCAAATATGTTATTGTTGGATTCTAAACCATCACATACCACAACCCATAATAAATTGACACTTTAGATTAGATAGAACTTTTTTTTATGTATAACTTTAGATTAGATACGCTATAATCTAATATGGCTTCTTATTATTTTATAAAAATACTCATTTTTTTTTTCATAAAAATATTGAAAGAAGCAACCAAAAAGAAAAAAAGAAAGATCTAATTAAAGTTTGGGTTAGATTTCTTTTTATGGGACAAACATTAAACGACGATTACAGCCAGCTAGCAGTTTAGTAAAATGAAATAACAAACCAAAAAAAGAGAAATATTTATTTATGTTAATAGATAGTGACAACTATAAATTATTATCCGTTAATTAAATGTTCAAATAGTGTATCTTATTTTATAGTGTGCTAATTTTCTTTATTGTGACTTTCAAGTGTCGGCTGTTTTTTTTAATATTGTTTTTTCCAAAAAAAAAAATAATATTATAATAACATATCCATTTCCTTTTTTTTTTCCTAAATACATTCAATTTGATTTTATGGAATTTGTTTTAGGGATTGTGAATCAAATTAATGCAAAATATAGAAAGTCTAACTGACAGGTTCAACGAATGTTCATTCAATCAAGCAGAATCTGGTGAACCGGACGTACTACTTCCCAACAGTTCTATGAATCAAAATTTCAAGTTGGAGAGATCACTGGAAAAAAAAAACTATACTTCCTTTGTTGACTCAAAAAAGAGAGAACGCATTTTCTAAGTTAAGAATAAATGTATCTGCGAACCTTATTCTATGGGCTTCGTTGCATCAATAATTTGATTGCTCTTCTCTAGAGTATTTTAATCAAAATTATTTAATTTGACTCTTCGAAAATAAAATATACTATTTTATATGAGACGAAAGCTTTACTCTAAATAGCATATAAATACTTCATAATTGACAAAAACCTTTAAAATTTATGGAAACAAGAATAATGATGAGTGTTAGCTAGCTAGCAACAATTATTTGAATGAAAAAAAAAAGAAAGAAAACAAGTGCACGCACTTTAAGATAAACCAAAAAACAAAAATATACTAACCCACTAGAAAAAAAAATTAAAAAGAGAAAAAAAAAAGGAAATTAAAAGAGTGGATAAAGTCAACAACTTTGATAATAATCAATACATAATCATTATATTAAATTAATTATTCATGAAGCATTTTGAAGTTTTTAGCTAATAATTTGGACCCTTAGATTGAAATAATGTTTGAAGGAAATGTACGGACAAAATTTGCTTTCCCATGTTCCATGCCCCATTACATAATTTAATTTGCATAATTATTCAAGACATTATAAGTAAGAATATATTATGCCTTTTTTGGTTAATTTATGCAAGTCGCTTTTGTATATTACTGAAATAGTATAAACAATAACTCTTTGAAAAATATTCCCCCTTTTGTTTTTAATTATGCCTAATCGTGAGCATACCCTATCTAGAAGTATTTCGAAAATAACCTAACTATTTATCTACATGATTTATGTTAAGTGTATATTTTACCAATGAAATTATTCCCCTTCCTTTATTTCTCTATTCGTTTGTAAATTCTTGATGTAGTACTCATTCGTAAATGATTAGTGTAAGAATTTATTACTAATCAGGTGCAATCAATCTCATCCGTGTAAGAATTAAAAATTTCTCTTCTAACTCGTCCCAAAGATTGACTATTTTTTGGCCTTAGAGTATGATGGAATAAAGCAAAATGGCTCTTTAAACTATCTGCGCTTTTTTCATTTGTGAAG
>JAABOM020000084.1:27114755-27127969 GCA_011800125.2 Solanum clarkiae | reverse complement strand
AAAAATTATTTAAAAATTATTAAAAAACAAAAATAAAGTCACGATAATTAATTTGACCTCGTGGAGGGTAAAAATTGAGTGTCAACAATTATTTTCATTTATAATAGATCTGAAAATATCGTTTACTTCTATACATGTTATAAGTTGCCATGAAATCTATCTTCCATAAAATTTTTGTAAAAAAAATTAATACTAAATAAGAATTAATTAGCTGTCCTTCCTCCTAAGAAAAAAAGAAGAAATTAATTAATATAATTAAAAATAAGAGTCAAGATGCTCTTTTTAAAAAATGTTTATATATGTAAAATATGTTGCAAAGCTTCCAACAAGAGTGGATAAGAGTAAGCCGCTGTATTGTGGTTAGGCCCCAATACTTGCAATAATACAAATTAAATAAACTTGCAACTTATTTAAATATTTATTTATTGCCACTAATTAACCATAATTCTTTTTTGCTTATTCTATTGTTCAGTGCACCAAAAAAGAATAATGATATTAATAGTAATAAACCAAAATTGTATATTTTTGGTGAGGAAATTAGGAAGAAAGTACAAAGCACGAGCTTCTACATTTTTTAATAAAGTTTATTTTATGACCTTTCATTTTCAGAAAATAAATGCAAAATAGGCCGGAGAAAAAAGAAACTTAGGGTTTTAGAAGTATCTTCATGATGTGAACAATTGATTGTGACCATTATATACATTGTATAGCCCCTAGATTTTCCATATTATAAATTTGTTTATTTGTTAATTGAACATGGGAGAAATAAAATAGAACGTTGGTGGCACTTAAATATATTTCACAAAATCTAACTTAAATTCTTAGACTATTTTAAATTTACGTAGCTTTTTTATTACAAGAATGACTCAATCCAAGCCCTTTTGATGATTTTCTACAAATGACGTAAATTTAACTTAAAATTTAATTAATTTAATGAGATACCTTATATTTGAAGTCATTGCTTCAGAAATTAACTTAATATGGACCATAAGGAGTAAGGTAGCCCGCATGCAGTCACTGTCCTTTGGGTACGCATGGGGTAAAATCAGCTACTAAGTAATAGCTCGTAAACACACAAAGAAGAGATAAAATCCTTGCATTCGCTAATAAGAAATTTTAAATTTAAGACCTCCAACGTAAAAATCTGAAATTCAAACCATTGGCCACTTGTAGGATCATTGGGGATATGGCTTAATTGGATCCAATTTAAAGTACAATAATTATTACACTAAGATCTACTAAATTTACCAAATCTATTATTTGAGTGTTTAAAACATACATCTATTGAATTCACCAATCCAACTTGCATGCACATTCATTAATTTGTAAAATAATGTAATTGACAAAATGCACTTGTTGAATGTGATTTACTATTGGTCAAATCATTTTTTCTATTCCTCATTCTCCATAAAAAAGGTCGAAAATCAAAAGTAAAATATATGAATCAGTACATAATTAAGTCTTTATGTAATTAAAATGTGTACTTTTTTTATCAATTATGTCGAAATATGTTAAATTTGATCAAGTTTTAGGACTATATTTAACTTTGAATATCGAGTAAAAATATAAGTTTAACATAATACATGTGTAATTAAGTGATGGAATAACTAACAAAAATCTTTAAAAATTGTGAATATTACAAGCAAAAGAATTAAAAGTGTACATTTCAATTCATTAAAATCTCCAAATAACCGAGGGACCAGAATCGTAATTATTTAATATGTTAATATCCTGCGATAAATTCATATATACCACCAATCAAATACAATATAAATTTTATTTCAAACTTAGTTTTAGGATATTCCACCTTAATTACTCCATTTGGAAATTATAATTATATTCTCCTCAGATATCCCCTTGAGATCTAATTAGATAGGGTAAAGACACGTTAGGGTGCTTGATCTTATTAAAAGTCATTTCATGAGACCAAAATGTCAAAAAGAGAATAAATTTTCCACTAATCTTACCTCCTAATGGAAAATTAATTAAAAAGAATTATCGTATGGCTAATGTAATTATGAAAACCTTGAGTTTCTTACATAGACAATGTCACTAATTGTTCAAATTATTAGTAACAAAATAATCCTAAAGTAGAGAAAAAGCTAGTCTTTTTTTCCAATAGAAGATTACTTTCTTTTTGAAAGCTATAATTACTTCTTACTTTGGAGGTTGGAATAATGTTTTGGTGGGTTGTTGAAAGCCACTGATTTAGGATTATATTGTGATTAATTTCTAGTCACTTTTGCATTAAAACCCTAACTTGATATTAAAATCCATCATTACAAAATATTGCTATGATAATGTGACAAGTGAGGAAACATCTAATAAAGATATTTTGATCTCCCTTCTTCTTGGAATAATAAGGTTTCTATCTTGTCATATTTGATTGACAAACAAGTTAAAAGGAAATATGTTTTACTTTCTCACATGAGTGACACAATTAAAATGAAAACTTCTTTTATATACTCAGAATATTTTGAAAATAATCTTTCAATCTCTAAAAGACAAGGTAAGATTCTATGTGAAAATAAAGATAAAATAAGATTCTGCATATATTCTAATTTTTTGAAAAAAAAAATTATTTATGAAATTACATGAACTATGTTAGTATATTGTATTTCAATTACATCATACGTGATATAAAAAACTAAATAATTACTTTTTTTTCTTACATTAAATACTATTACAATTGTATGATTCTCCCTTTATTCTATATTAACTTAATTTGTAAGGTAATGCATACATAATAAGAAAAATATTTAGAACTTCAATAAATGAAAAGATAAATATGAAAAAAGTTTCAAACATCCATTTTAACTTTGAATAATTCAAATATTTTGAACAATAAAACAAAGCTTAATAATTAAGTTAATATGGAATAAAAGAAGTAATCGATGTATACACGAAGAACTAAGATGATCACCTTTTTCAATATATGAAGGCCCCTTTCAAGAATATTATACTCCCTTCATCTCATTTTAATTGTCATAATTTTCATTTTTAGAAACAAACTACATAGATTTTGACCAATACTTTAAGATATAATTTTTTTCATCATATTGACATGAAAAAAGGTTGTAGTTTATAATACTTTTCTCATAATTTTTTAATATCAAAATCTTATTTTAAAATATCAAACTAATTTAATTTTAAAACTAATTAAATTGACTTTGAAAAGCGGAATATGACAACTAGAATAAGAAAGAAAGAAGTATATATCAAGGATTAAAATAATCCAAACCTCATGCATTAAGGACTTATTTGACAATTTTATCCGGCAATATACAAAAAGTTTCTAATTTCTATAATACATCACTAAACAGCTTAAATTAACATTCCATGAATCTAGTCTGGAAAATTTCATCAACTAGCTCAACGTATAACAAAATAATTCAATTGAAAAAAAAGTACAACATGCAATGACTTGGTAATTGTAAAGTGCAAATATTCCGCTTTTAACTCGATCTCAAAAATTATAGCTTATGAAAAAACTATTTATATCTTTTTCATTCTACATGAAACTCGTCGTCAACAATATTTATGGAAAGTAAGACAAATGAAAACTAGAAAGACACGAATTTACGCTGTCAAGTTGTTTGTATTTTGAGAGTGAAAGGTTCAATTTTCTGTGATCATGCAAACAAACAAAAAAATCCCCGCTCGAAGTAAATAAAAGAAGAAGAAATATTCAAAACTTTCCTTTCTCCTCTGTAAAACATTCCTCTCCCACTCAAGGAAAATTTCAAATCAGAATTAAATGAGCACAATTATTCTTTCCAATAAAGAGCATTAACGAAGGAAATTTAGAAAAAGAGGACCAAATTTATTTAGACCACATTTCCTCAAATATAACCAAAAGTGGCCCCAGTGTTTGTTGAGTTGTCTTCATCCACTAATTCAACAATAACAACATATCTAGAGTGATCCACGAGTGAAATCTTCTCAAAGAATAAATATATAAAAATTTGTATAAAGGTCTATAACAATATTTTCGATGTGATCCATGAGTGAAATCTTCTTGAGGTACGAAGATTTGCGTTCGATAGCCTTTGTGAAACAAATTTCATAAAGAGAAACTAAAATTTAGTGATCAAATGATGTAGAAATTCAGTTTAGGCTTAATAACCAACAATTACTATTATTGGAAAGAAGAGTTGCGTATAGTAGTGAAATGAAGAACAAGTACAGTACTACAGTTGCGCATACTTGACTTCCTAATTCCAGAAAAACAGGGAATAGGCAGAGTAGCTCTGTACATTCATATCTCATTAAGAGGTAGGTACGTAATTAACACTAATACTCATTGACCTTAAGTTGTAGTAGAAACTATTACTTCATAGACTGTTATTTCTTATGAATTATGATCCAGCAAAATGTAACAGTTTTCAGAAGGCTTCGATTCCGATTCGTTCATATTTTTCCGGTTCTGTTTCGGCTAACCTCTGTTTTTCGAAAAAGATTTGGTTCTTCTTTATGAATGCTTCAATTGTAAGCCGGAAATCTTCGTTGCTCAGTGTGTCAACTGCCTCTACTGGCATCGTTGATTGTTTATCGCCCGGACGGACAATTATCCTGCGCATTTCTGTTTCAGAACGCCGGAGCTCTCGCCGTGGATTCGCTGTGATTTGTCGCTTCAATTTCTCAGATTGAGTCCTTTTGAATTTCTGAATTTGCTTTGTTGCTGCGTCTATTGCTGTGTCCAAATGGTTGCATTGTATCTCTGGAACCTTATGCTCGGATGAAACGATCTGCTTATCTTCCGTTAGTGAGACCTCTATCTCCGGAAGCGAAGCAGAGGATAAATCCGGCACATCGCTGCTGCAGTAGGAACTGATGACTGTCGATCGTTGATCTTCGCTGTAGGGAATTTCATCGAAATGAATATCATCAGTAACAGAATTGTTGCTTCCGGCGTCAGTTTGGCGACAGAGCACGACTATTGCAACAATAATCGCATTGCCGATGAGAAAAACAACGTGAGGTTTGAACAGATAATGAACGACTTGAACCAAAATTTCGCCTGAGAACTTAACGGCCGACGGAATACGAGTCCAGGACCAGGAAATCAGAACGACCGCCACTATCACTTCAAAAATTTGCAGCATCTTCATCATATTCTGAAACCGATTATACCTAGAAATTGCCTTGGCTTTTTCAAATTTCACACTATCAAACACTTCGTTGTCCATTTTTAAAACCGCTTAGATTCACGAGAAATCGAACAGTCGGAATTCTACGAAAACGGAAAAAATCCTCTAGGCTTCCAGCGAGCGGTTACAGTCTTTTTCTGAAGGAGGCGAGGTTCAGAAAAAGGATAACGATTGTTTATAAGGAAGGCAAAATCAGATTTCCCTGAAGAATTGGGAAGGAAAATTGAAAATAAGGAAAGGAACTTGAAGAGAAAATGGAAGAAGATTTGATACGTATGCAAAAATATGCATAAGGAAGTAGATTCAGAATTCATGAACATAGAAACACACAGTGTTGCACCACCGGAAACACACACACTTCGCCGGAGAAAATTATTGACGGTTTCTTCTTCAAAATATATCTGAATTAAAGTTTGAATTGGTGTAGTAAATGAGGACTCTATGAATGGATTGGATGTAGGGAAGGCGCCTCATTATATAGGCGTAGCCCATAGAGTCGACTTTATTTTATTTTATTTTATTTTATTTTATTTAAATGATTGTCGAAAGTTTGTTATTTGCAATAATGAGTGGAATTATTTAAATTTTGTAAACAAGGATAAAGGTGGTGGGAATTGTATTTAGTTTTGTTAGTAGATTATGATGAAAAAATTTGATTAAATTTGACATGGTCCCCCAAAAGGTTCCACTTTTTGCTATGTTTCTCCTTCATTGATGTTGTTTTTTGTGTTTTAAGATTTTATTTATCGACTGAGCAATAAGAAAATTATCTTCATTTGATTTATATGCTCCAAATTTAAGTTATGAATATATCACTATATACTTATATTAGGTTGCTTTTGGGGTGTGATACTTTTAAGACGAGGGTCTTTCATAAACAGTCTCTCAACCTCTATAAAGTAGTGATAAAATTTGCATACATTTTACCTTCCCAATACCTTATTTGTTGGATTCCATAAGGTATGTTATTGTTGTTGTTGATGGACAGTCTAATTATACAAAGTAATTATATAGTTCATATGCATATTTTATATAGACGTAAGATATTTTGTACACCAAACTATTCTTTCTTTTATTCCATCCCAAGTGCAATATATATAGTCAAATTAGATCAGAAGTCCTAAATAGTGACATTATTGCATAACAAGCACAATTTTTTTGATTGTTTAGATAGTCCATAAATAGAGTCTAATAGTATTTTGTTAATGCTAGTACTAGAGACAAGAAAAATGGAATACAACTTGATATTTTGACCATGTGCTTGTATCAATGGACCAATTTAAAGGAATATAGTATAAAACATTTTGAAATTGGTGCAGTTGTTCAGCTGATATTTCGATCGAATATTATGGTACATAAAATCTTCCATTATACACGAAAGTAAAGATTTTTTGCTTTATTAATATATAATTTAGAGATTTATAATCGTTTTGACTAGGTAAAAAGAAGGAAAAAAGAAAGAAAGTTTATTGCAAGTGAAATCAGGGGTGGAACTATAACTTTGTCTATGAATCAGACATAATACAATACCTTTTGCTCAAACTTTTTATTTCTGTTCAAAATTCACATACGATGGTTAAATAATCAATTATATTTTCTCAAGTTAAAGAATTCGTGCTTCTATTTTTTCTATTTTTGATTGTTTCCTATATTGTTCTGAATTTATTTTTCTTGAGCGAAGAACTTATGAAAACGACTTTTCTATCTTTGTGATAAGTATAAAGTCTACATTCGTTTATCCTTTTCAAATCTCACCTTATTAAACTATATTAAATATATTATCATATTATTTTTCACCTCATAAATTTAAATCTTTTTTCTCAAAATTACAAGTAGGAAGTATAAGTAGTAAATGTGATGGAGATATTGATCCAAACGTAAACTTTAATCCGAAAGAACGTGAACGTGATGCATGGGTTACTCATGATTTTTAGTTGAAAAAGAGGAAGAAAAAAGTTTCTACTGTTTCCTCAATTTTAATCTATTTATATTATTTTTATTTTTAGTCTATTTTTATAAAATATTTTTATTTCTTTTTGTAATATTTTTTATGTTTCTAAGTGAACTATTTAAGATAATTAGTTAAAAAAAATAATATATTCAATATATCTTTAATTTAATTTTTTTTTAAAAAAATTTACTGTAAAATAAAAATAAGATAGATTGATAAATTGAAACAGACAAATTATTTGAAAGACAGGACAGACACGACAAGACTGCAAATACGTGTGGTTGTCTTACTGCCTAAATTTCATAACAACTCTAATCACGTGCAATTCCTACTCTTTTGTGTAATTTCTGCAATAATTACTCTATTCATTTTATTTTATGTAAAAATTATTTAATTTTATTTGTGTGATTATAAATTTGTTATTAAGAAAATCAAATTCTTTTTTAATTATAAAATGTAATAATATTTTTATTGCACATAAATAGGAGAAAGAATATGTAGATTTTAGTACTGCGTGACTTCCTGCTCCCATTTTCATTGTACCAAAAACTTCCTGACAACCACAAATTCATTCTTTCTTAGTGTGTTTGACGGAGTTTAACTATTCCAACTGTTGTTCTTACTTCTTTGAGACTGCAACATGGCAGAACTATCAATATGGATTGATTCAGTCAAACTCGACGTAATTCATACAGGCTTTAGAATTTAATGATTCGTGAGGATTGCCCAAGCCTTATAAGGAGATCACTCATCCCATTAATCATCAATGTAGGACTCCCTCGCGCCAGTGCTTAGCATCTGGTGCATGGACAATTTTCTTCGGGGACCCAACATTGAGTGAGATGGGCCCTGCTCTGATGCCATATTGAAGTAGGTCTTAGGCCTAACTCACACCTAAAAGCTAGCTCAAAGGGAGGAGGATTGCCTAAGCATTATAAGGAGACCACCCATCCCATTAACCATCAATGTGGGACTTTGTGTCTCAACATATAGTGAATTTAGTTTATGAATTTTTACCCATTATTTGAGCTACGAAAATTGTGTTTTGGCATAGTGTATTTTGTAATTTTGCATTTTAATTACAATATCAACAACTTCCATACATTTCAAAAATATCACTCTTTTATATATATATAAATTTGAACTGTAGAAGTTGATAAAAGTTATAGAAGAGTAGTAGTAATAAATCCCACTATATCTAACTTTAGGAAAAGGTAGAAAAAGGGTGGGGCTAAACGCGATTCCTGTTGAATTTTCAAAGAATAGTTTGTCACCATCTTGTTTTGGTTTTCCACATGATTTTTTATTTTTCTAAATGAAATTCTTCATTTAAGAAGGACGAGAAGTTGGACTCCTTGTGAGATTTGAATAAGTCTTTTCTATTTGAATTAGTTTTTAATATCCGAGTTAAATTCAAGACTGATAAGACTTTTATGATTGTGTATGTAAGTTGTGAATATACTTTTGATTCATGAATGTCTTGTGTTGGGTCGTATAGGGGAATCATCGATAAAATAATGTTTGGATCGGGGCATGATAAGGCGTTTATGACAATGTCTCACATCGGACCATACAGCTAATTAAGCAATCTTCTTCTTTGTAAGCTTAGTTTTTAGAGTGTGAGTTAGGTCCAAAATCAAATTTGACATGATATCAAAGTCAGGTTCGATCCAATGTAGATTCTCAGGGTCTCGAACCATTGCATGAAACAGAGAAATTTTAAACAACCATCCTCATTTTGAACTAATTATTTGAGCGTGGTTTATACTCAGCACCTTTTACATTTCTATTTTTTTTTTTTTACACAACTCTCCTTGGTCGACCTTTATTCTTTTCTTAAGAATAAAAAAGGGGATATAGAAAAGGTTTTCATGGATAGAATTGTAAAGCTTTATCATAAACAAGTAGTACATGTACAGTTTGGTGTTAATTAGTAGTATGTGAAACTGTTGAAAAGTAAGCCAGCCATAAATGGGATATTCTTCCTTTTGGTACCAAAAGAACAACTCCAGACAAGCTTAATGTGATTCCTTTCTAACATGAAGACGAAGTTAGAAATTTTGTTAAGGGTATTCATAATATAATTTATACCTTAAAAGTAAATTTTGACCTATTTACTCGATAAAACTTTTAATATATATATTATATTTTTTTGACAATGAGTTTTTAATTGACTATCCTTCATTGCATATATGCTATATCTCTGTTAATTTAGGGGTGGTAAAACTAAACTCAACTCACTCATCCCGTTGTATTAACCCGCTCATTCTATCTCAACCCAACTCATTTCAATCCATTTAAAATTGAATTGGATTAGGTTCGGTCTTGACCCGCTCTATAACCCATTACTCAATCCGTTTTGACCAAGCAAATTTGAGTTGGGTTGAGTTTGTATTGATCCATTACGACCTGCTCAAATTTGATTCAACGCGCTCAATTGCACCCCTAGAGATAATTATATTCTTTAGACTAAGTCATACGATATTTCCCAAAAAATCTCATGCTATTATATGTAATTATAACTTCATATTTTTTCGTATCAATCGACGTGAAAGTATTTCACGCTTCCATCAATCTCTTCATGGTAAGAAGTTATACATGACCCATCGATCACTTGATCAACTAATTATTTGTAGATTAATTACATGTCACTGATATTATTCTACTTTTTTACTTGAGACTATTTTCTTTCCCAACATGTGCCTCCAAGGCAACCGGAAAATAGTAAAACAACTTGTAAACGAGTAAATAAGTTCTCTTATTTTTTTTCATTTGTTTCACTAAATATTGATTCTGATATTAATTATTAAGTTAAAATAATATAAAAAAATTCAAAATAACGTAATAACTGAATCCAAAAGACATCACCATCATTTCAGCTTTTGGGATGTAAATTAGGCCTAAGACCTACTTCAACATGATATCAGAGCAGGGCCCGTCTCACGCAATGTTGGGCCCCCGAAAAAAATTGTTCACACATCAGATGCTAAGCACTGGGTGTGAGGGGTGTGTTGAAACAAAAGTCCCACATTGGTGGTTAATGAGATGGGCGGTCTCCTTATAAGGGTTAGACAATCCTCCTCCGAGCTAGCTTTTGGGGTATGAGTTAAGTCTAAGACCTACTTCAACAAAAATTAACAATAACCAATTCCAACTTTATACATATATTTTTTTGGCTTTCAAGTTCTCACGAAGTTTCTTTATCATCACTCCCTATGCAGTGTCAGTAAGTTACACGAGCTAATGAATTTACAAAAATACAGAAATAAACTAATGATTTGAAGCATTTTCTAAAAAAAAAAAATAAACAAATACTAATATGTATAGGTCTAGGCGGCTTGGAAAGTAGCATATGGAACTTATACATTGGATCTCTTGGGATTGCTATCCTCTTCACAGCAAAGTAAATTATTGGTGTTAAATATATATGATTGACGAAATTTTATAACATTTTCATAGAATAATAATAATATTAAAAATAAATCTGAGTATTTTGATATAGTAATAACTTTCGTCTATAATATTTGAAAACAAAAGATTCAAATTGAGACGGATAGGACTCCTTTGTTCTTAATTTGAAACTTTTAATATGTATTCTGAGCGTTTTGATATAGTAATAACTTTTTCCTACCATAAAAGTTTATATAATATATAAAAACAAAAGATTGAAAATGGGACAGATAGGACTCTTCTATTCTTAATCAGAAGTTTCAATTTAATTTGAACTTTTGATATGTATTTTTTAAATTTTTGTTATCGAGCGCTTAGGCACGCAAATCGAAATTAATAAGATTCAATTTAAATACTTATTTATTTTTCCAAAAAGCAAAAAGGTTTGGGTCATAATCCTGATTTTAAGCTAACGATATCTCAAAATGCTGGGAAATATGAGCGGCACTTGGAGCAATTTGGTCAAGCCTTTCGGCAGCAATGATAAGAGACTGATTGAGAATTAGGTAAAGTTTGTAAAAAAGAAAATATTGTTTAAACACTCTAATTTTGTTTAAAGAAATTAATTAGTGCTATAATCATGACCCTCTCAATTTATGTTGTTAACAAAAAGTAAATTAACGAGTGTCTTTCGAAAATAACCTCTTTATCTGTATGAAGTAATGTTCTGCTTACATTTTTATCCTTTTCAAACTACACTTGTGATATTTCACTGATATGTTATTGTTATTATTGTTATTAATTATTTATGTGATTATAAATTGCATAATTATATGATAAGATTAAAATTTAAAATAAATTATTTTTAAAAAAAATTATTCTATGTCACGTAAGTTGGGACGAAGAAAATAGTTAGTTGGCTCGAAAGGATGGCCTTCACTAATTGTTGTAAAGAGAAAGGTCCTACTATAGATTAAAAAGTTGATTAATATATCTCTAGGGATTAATTTTGGAAAGATTTAACAGATTTAACTATTAACCCTTTTTGGTGTTTTTATTAATCAATCATGCTTCTTGTAATCATTTCGTTTCCCACTTAACTTTTTTCTTTATTTCCCTTTTTTCTTCTCCTTGACAACTCTAGTGGACTTAATCCTATCCCTCAATTTATGCTTTAAGTCTTCATAATTATCCAAAAAAAAAAAGTTCACAAAATTTATTGCTAATTTGTTAACTAAATATTGTTTAGCTAACAAAAAAATAATAATTATAATATTGCAAAATAAAGTTAGTTACAATTTTTTAGCAGCATAAATTATTTTATTTATGTTTATTTTTATAGTATAAACTTGGCTAACTAAACTTAACTACATCATTGATCTATCATATGACATAACAAGTGGTCTCAAACTCTTATAGAAGTATGGAAATCTTAATAAAAAATTAAGAAAAATGTTGAAAATATTCGTAAATTTGGTGAGCATTCAAGAGTGTATATCACTCATATTATAAAAAAAATTGAGAATGTATTTAAGTTTAATTAATCAAATAAAAAGTATTTTTAAAATTATAGATAAATCAGAAACAAAATTAATAATTTACGTCAAAATTAAAGGGATTTTCAATACTCGTCTCGTTTGCAATATTGAAAGGGTTATTTCAAAAGTGGCCACTTGCTCTTGTTTTTTCAAAGTTAGCCTTTTCAAGAATATTTTTAGTGAAAATAAACTTTTATGCTGAGTAAATTAAAATATCTACTAGTGTTAACATATACTAATTAACTTGACAAGAAACTCTCATTTCTAATTGGTTTAAAATTACCTAATTTTTATATATTTATGAGATGATGAATACAAAGAAAAGTACTTAAAAGTGAATTAACAAGTAAATTGTGGGGCAATGACAAGCATATATTAATGGTAGGGAATATATAAGAAAATTATTTAGCTATGGCTAAATTGATGAAAGATATATGAATAAAGGAGTCCTTTTTTTAAAAAAAAAAAAAAAAAGACTCCTCTATTCTTATATTATGTTTCAATTTACTTTCATTTTTTTTCCTCCAAAAAAAGTCACATTTCTATAATTAAAAGAATTTAAATTTATTTTTTTATTTTACTCGTAATAAAATTATATTTAACAACACAAAAAATTAAGATTTATTTTAGATCGTAAATTTTAACGTCTTTCTTTTCTCTAAATTACCAAATACTAAGAACGTCAATAAAGTTATTTTGGAGCACATCATTAGGGAGTAGCTAAAACAATAAATGATGTGCCACGAAATCAAAGGTGAGTTCAAAATTTAAATTCAATAAAACTTAACATTTAAATTCTTATTACTATTTCCTCCGTCCATCTTTATCATTTAGCGTTTACTATTTTCTGAAATTTTTTTAATCTTTATATATATTTGTGTTTCATGTCAAGCTAAGAAAATGTTGGGTCAAGTTGAATTCAGCAGTAATTATATACTTTATCTCCCTTTACATGCACCAAAGGAGTAGGTGTATGATATAACGCATCACAAATACATCACCATTTGCATGCGTTATTTTTTTTTTTAAAACCAATTACGAATATTGTTGAGACACAAAAAGTCTCATATTGGTCCTTAATAGGATGGGTGAACTCCTTATAAGGCTGAGGCAATCCTCCTCCCTTTGAGCTAGCTTTTGGGGTGTGAGTTAGGCCTAAGACCTACTTCAACATGGTATCAGAGC
>JAABOM020000084.1:27081589-27095033 GCA_011800125.2 Solanum clarkiae | reverse complement strand
CTAATACATTTTTCCCCTCAAATTTCAATCAAATCATGTCTAATATCTTCTAATCTCTTAGTGGAACTTGATTTTCAAATAGACCATATTTGTGAAGTCAACGAGATAATTGTCCAAAGTAAATTAAAAGTATCATTGGAGTACTTTTTATTTAAATTAATTAAATAAAAACTTCTACGTAATAGTGATTAATTAAATTTAAATTAATTAAACCTGACAGATGTAGGCGAAAAATTGTGGTTGAGTTGGGTTTAATTATCAAATCTACTAAAACAAATCCACTGCACAGCTTTACTATCTGAACCTCTTTAACAATGGCCGCCATTTTCTCTCACTTAACCTCTCTCCGATCACCCGACGCCGCCTCGTTCTCATCTCTCTCTTCCTCCGGCATTCAATCGTCCCGATTTTCCGGCGTATTTGCACCTTCTTCGATCACATTTCCGGCAACTCGTCCACGCGTTACATGCCAGGACACATCTCCTTCGTCCGTCAATGGTAATGGTTCGCTACTTTTTCTCGATTTTTATTTTTCTGTCGGTTAATTTTGATATGGCATTTGGATCGTGTGAGTATTTAAATCTGCAATTTGTTGTAAACCTAGAAAATTTGTTGAGTTCAGCTTGATTTACGGCCATATCTTGTATTGCATTTCTGTTTAGTCTTGTGAATGTTGTTTTATTTAGCTTATCCCTGCTCTTTTGGTCTATCAAGTCTGTTTTACCATGCAGCTTTTGATGTTTCGGTTTCCGTTACTGTCCTTTGGATCAACATTTGTTTGTTTCACTCTTATCTCCGGTGTGGCTTGAAGTTGAATTTCCGACCTACTTGTTAGATGTGGAAGGTCCAATGACCATGCATGAGCCCCGTAATAACTAGTTCTATGCATGCTTCCTGATCATTTTAAATGTCAGCTGAGTTACTAGTATTCTTAAAAGATATATGTAAAAGTTTTGAGCTCAAGACCAAAAGGGATTATGACACAAAGTTAGAGAATCAAAAACTGTTTTTTTGGTGTAAATTGTGAAGACCTTGTCGTATGGTTAGTTGAGAAGACCTTGTAAGTGATTGCAGTGGAAATAAGAATCCCCAATGTATATGTTTTCACATTATCTTGGTGTAATTTTAATGAAATTTTCCTGATATATCAAAATCAAGTTACAGAACAATAATGCGTCTTGTTTATTGCCAGTAAATTCTCGAAAGCCCATGGCGCACGGTTAGAGATCATGATGTGTGCCTAGCCCAGACATCAGAAGCTGCTATTGTAAAGAGCTTTCAAATCCATGAGAACAATAATACTGTGTCCTTTAGTTTTTCGGATTGTGAAACTTGAAGTACTTCCTAAAAGTTTATCATGATAAAATTCAAGAGAATGTATGATGATGGATCGACCCATGTTGTATTTAAAAATGGCTGGAGAAGTGAGAACATGCCCTACCAATCATGTCTAAGTTACAACCTTTTTTTAAGATATGGGTTGCTACTTAAGAAGATATTTTTGATGCGTCTTATTTTCTATTCCAGCAAATGCCAGTCAGAAGGACTTTCTGCACATTAGCGATTTTGACAAATCAACTATTTTGAACATCTTGGATCGAGCCAAAGAGGTCAAAGCACTTATAAAATCAGGAGAGAGGACATATGTTCCATTTAAAGGTAAAACAATGGCAATGATATTTGCTAAACCATCCATGAGGACGCGGGTTTCCTTTGAGACAGGGTTTTACTTGCTTGGTGGGCACGCTATATACTTGGGACCAGATGACATACAGATGGGTAAGCGGGAAGAAACTCGTGATATTGCTCGTGTTCTGTCTCGCTATAATGATGTCATTATGGCTCGAGTTTTTGCTCATCAGGTATGCTGGTGAATTTTCTGTTTTGACTACTTCCTGGTATATGGTGAGTTCCCTAATTTGGTTTCTTCCTGATGCACTACAGTGAAGCACTGCTAAAACTCTTGTTTGTTCTAGTCTTTCCAGTCAACTTTTCTGTGTTCTCTGTAAAATACGATCTTCACAGCATTGTCCCTTCTACATATTTGGCTTACCCCTTACAATTAGTTGAAGCAAGAGTTTCTTGATCTTTCTGTTGGAGCTGAATTTGGATCCATCTTGTACGTATCTTACCATTAACTCAGTAATTGATACTGGAGGGTTGAACATTTCTAAGTCCGTTGCGGCGTTGCCTTCATACCAACTGCAAAATAACTTTTTTTTTTGTTTTGTTTTTGGTTGCTGGTGCAGGACATTCTAGATCTTGCTAAATATGCCACTGTACCAGTGATTAATGGCCTTACAGACTACAACCATCCTTGTCAAATTATGGCTGATGCTCTTACTATAATTGAACATGTTGGTCAGCTGGAAGGAACTAAGGTCTAGCTCTTTCAGGCGAACATTTGGATGATATTTCGATTTTTGTTCTGAAATTATGATCTTTATGATCTAATGTTGACTGCCAAATTTCAGGTTGTCTATATTGGAGATGGAAATAACGTAGTGCATTCTTGGTTGTTGCTGGCTTCAGTAATTCCTTTTCATTTTGTATGTGCTTGTCCAAAAGGTTTTGAACCTGATCAGGAAACAGTTAAGAAAGCACAAGATGCTGGAGTAAGCAAAATTGAGATAACTAATGATCCAAAGGAAGCTGTTATAGGGGCTGATGTTGTATACTCAGATGTCTGGGCGAGCATGGGACAAAAGGAAGAAGCTGCACAGCGTCGTCAAGTGTTTCAAGGATTCCAGGTATCAGGGAAAATTTCAAGGCTATATCGTCCATTCGACTTGTGCATGTTGAAATTTACATAAGGTTGCTTGCCAAAACTGCTGGCAAAACCTTTAAGAGTACCCGTCTAATATTGATAAACAAGTTGGACCAATTAATAGCGAATGGTAACATCAACTCATAAATTTTTGTAGTGTTGAATTCCACTCCCTTGTCTTTTACACTGAAGCATGTAGGCTTGTCTTTCCCTAACATCTTGTTATTTGTCAATAGGTGGACGAACAACTCATGAAAATAGCTGGAAAGAAGGCTTATTTTATGCACTGTTTGCCTGCAGAAAGAGGCGTCGAAGTCACTGATGGTGTGATTGAAGCGCCAAACTCTATTGTGTTTCCGCAAGCTGAAAATCGTATGCATGCACAAAATGCGATGATGCTTCATGTAATGGGCTTGTAATTGCACTCTGTTCTAATACTGAGATTCTTCCTAGACAGTATTTTGCTTTGGTGCATTAGATCTGTTTATATATAGCTCTTTCATTCAAGCCAATCGATCTCTTTATTTTTGTATTAGTTGTCGTCTTCGATGTGGCATAGATGTTTAATTATACATAAAGTATCTCAACAAGGTATCGATTTCTCTGAGGTTAGCTACAATCGCCACTTGACCATAACATTTCAAAAGGCTCTAGAACGACATTTTTACAATCCCACTTCACCTTAGATCCTTCATACCATGTATATGGAATCATAAGCCAAGTACACTGCATCTACTGTGAGCCAGGTTAAAAACTTCTGCCCTTGATGTTATGGGTATGTTTACGCCTAATTTACCTTGCATTTCAACATTTTGTAAATAACTTTATCCTGAATTTCCAAACTGATGAGCTACTGTTCATGCCTAAGACTAGATTGTCAATAGTTCAATGTATATACAAAACAAAGTTCATATTCTATCTAGAAAAGCTGACGGGCAACATTAGGACAGCATGAATATGCTGCAATTCCAAAATCATTGCGTCACCTCTCTTCGGAGTTGAACCTGTTCCATGCGGCCTTCGGTTCATAAAAAGGAAAATAATTAGATTCAAGTACATAAAATATAAGAAAAAAAGAGTAGCAACACTAATCAGAACAAGCAGCTGGAGAAACATTACCTTGAGAAGATCAAAAACCTTTTCACAAATATATTTTTGCTGAATGCTCGCTCCCCTTTGCTGCAACTTATCAGGATGAACATAAAGAGTTGCTTTCCGGTAAGCCTTCTTCACAGCAGCAGTAGTAATAATTTCAGTCAGCGAGATGGGTTGCCAACCACTATTCGGTCCAAGGATCTACATATGCAAAAACAATTCACAATCAGCGACAACAAATGTTACAAACAAGGGACATAATATTTGGCAAGCATTAATCAGATAGATACATATTGCAGAGTAGAAAGAAGTGCGCGTAGGTTCCCTTCCTTCCCGCTGGCCCATCTTTTAATATCAGAATCAAGAGCTTCTGCTAGTCTCTGAAATTTACACACACATATAAGCAAAGCACAACTAACATGTTAGTATCATTAACTCCATAAGCACACTATTCACATCAAGAAAACTTACATTTCTCTCTGTTTGCTCTTTCTGAGCAAGAAGATCACGCTGATTCTTCTCCTCGAGGGCTTTTGCCTGAAAAGATCAGTAGAAAATAACAATGAACAGTGTTGGACAACGTCCAGGAACTAGTATCCTTCAAATAGAGTTTAGATACACATACTGCTCGTTCCATTATCCTCTGGTGCCTCTCCAACCTTGCTTTGCGCCTCTGAGCTGATTCACTATTACCTCCGTCAAATTTCTCCAAATCCTGCATTTAATAAGTAGATCATTCTTCTGTGCACCACAATATATGCACTAGGAGAAAAGCAGGAAATAACGTGAATGATACTCACAGAAGAAGAAAGGCTATGCTTCAATCCATTCTCTCTAGTAGTGCTAGCAAATCTTTCAACACCGTCTCTATCTACTTGAGACCTTAATTCAGCTATCCCTTTTTGTGATAAAGCTTTCTCTAAAGCACGTTCACGGGCTTCTGCAGTTGCCCTCTCCACAGCAGCTCGTTCTGCTTTAAGCTTGGCTCCAATGGAAGTTTTGTCTGTTGACAACTTGATACTTGCAGAAGACTTCTCACGCTTTTCTCGTGCCTCAGCCATTACTCTTTGCCGAACTTCAGCAGTTGCTCTCTCCACAGCAGCTCGTTCTGCCCTTTCACGGGCTTCAGCAAAAGCCCTCTCACGAGCCTCACGAATTGCTCTTTCCACAGCTATTCTATCCTTTTCCCTTTCCCTCTGTTGTCTCATGTCTACCTCAGTTTTTCTACCATTGTTTTTGTCCTCCACTTCTTTTGTTAATGACTCTTTGGTCTCTTTTTCTACAATTACTTTTTCGCCAAGCTTTTTCTGTTCCTCGTGCAATTCTGCTTTTAACTCTTCAGCATTGCACATTGGTTCGGGATCACCAGGTAAAGAAGAGCATTCCAAGTCTTCTGAGATCTCAACAGACTTCTTTACTTGCTGAGTTGCTTCAATATCTTTGTTTTTTTCAACCTGGTCAACGATACCATCTCCCTTGATTGTTTCCTCATTCTCTACATGTCCATGTACGCAAGAGTCATCCCCTTCATCAGTATTTGAGGATTCTTCTGGTTGCCTACCAGTCTCATCCATGCGTTTCTGTTCAAGGTTTATGTCAATAAACGTGGTATTATTTTGTTCTTCAGTAGGGTGGAAGTCAGGTACAAAATCTGAGTCATTATCACTGACATTCTCTGGAATGACATTGCAGGAGCTCTCGGTCTCAAACAACACTCTTTCACTTGGAAGATTGTCCGCTCTGTCCATGCAAGTGGAACCATGATTCACTTCCTTGATATCCTCAGATAAGGACTCATAAATATCTTGCAACATGCCCTCAGAGGTATCCTCTTCACTAACATTTTGGAGATCACTAGCAGTTTCCAATATCTCCTCCCTAGAATTGGATGACTCTTCACTTTCTCCATCCTTCTCACACTTGGTATGCTCATTGATGGCTTCAGAAAGTCCTTGTACCTCTTCAAAATCAACTGCCTGCTGATTAATTCCAACGTCACCACTTTCTAGTTGATATTCACAAGCTGCTTCTTGTATCTCAGTTGAACAAGTACTGCCATCGTGATCAGTCTCATTGACAGCTTTCTTTAAATTTTGTTTATCAGCAACACCTGGAGCCACACTTGTCTCCTGATCATCCTCACTCTTATCACAAGGTTCCAGTCCACTATCAATTTTGTCAGCCTCCTGACTTGCTTTAGTCTTTTTATCCTGTGTGAATTTATCAGCTTGGTTCTCTATTTCTTCAGTTGGTTTATACTGACAAGGCTCTACGGATATATTCTGAGGTACTTCCCTCTCAGATCCTTCTTGTTTTCTCTCACTTTCTTCCCCTTCAGAAGAGTAAGTTGTTTTGTTTTCACTCAGCTCACTCTCATGAGCCCCATATGATATCCTATTGTCTTGTCCCACTTGGATATCTTCCTGTCTACTTTCAATTCCTTCTTTCTCGCAGCCATGTTGGGGCTTCTCATCATTTTCCACCCATAGGAAGGCCTCCTTATGCACAATGTCAGTTTCTTCTTCATCAGAGCTCCTTCTCAAACTACTTTTGTTTTCTTCCATCTCAACCTTTTCTAGATTCTCTGGTACTATTCTGCATTCCAAGTCTTCATGCTTCAGTGACTCATCACCTGAAGGTGTCTTTCTGCTGTTATGTAGATTATCATTCCCCATTTCTTGGAGCTCAATTTTCTCCTCAGTAAAGGGTGCTGGAGGATTCTGCAAGTTCTTGAAACTCCATTGTTCAACAAATGTCAACTCTAGATTGTTCTTCATGTTTTCAGACTTCTTCAACTCAGCAGAACAATTTCCCTTCTCCTTAGAAAAGCAATACTCTTTGGTCATTTCTGAGTTTACATTTTTTCCAGAATCATGCATCAGAGCTGAATTAGAAGTATCCTTGTATTGCTCTGGAGCTTCTGCCTTCCCAAGAACGTTTGGTGTTGGCATTATGTGCCCCATTGACTGGGCGTTATCAGGTGCTTCACCAAGCTCTTTGGTCTTGTTACTTGTATTCATCTCCTTTAGAGCATATACATGTCTGTTATTCTCCATAGATGGTTGGGAGTGATTCCTGCTTTCAACCTGTTGAGATGCCAAGGTTTGAGTATTCTCTTTCCTACTGCTTAACCCTTCTGGAAACCAAGTTCCTGCAACATCTCTGTGAGATGCTTCAACATTTACAGTAACCCTTTGCTGTTCTTTAAGATTGAAGCATGAAGCAAAATCAGCATTACTTGATGGAATTCCCCTGCAAACCTCAGCAAATGGAGGCAATCCAACACCTACTTTCCTCTGCAATTCTATAATATTTCCCCTGTTAGTTCCTGTATTGTGTTCAGACCTTTTCTCCTTGGACTTTAAGCTACCTTTAGACCTTCGTTTCAGAGAAGATGGAACGCCACCATTTTTGCTCTCCATTAGCTCTTTTGCTAGTCTAATACTTTCTTGAGCTTTCTCTATTGCTTTTTTTAGAGTGGCAGCAGAAATAGCAGCTGCCGAATTTGCATCAAGTTCCTCGTCAGAGGAAAGTGGTGAAGTATCATTGATACGAATACCTGTTCCAGATGCACCAAATTTGGAATCAGGACCAGAAATTGTTGATTGATAGGGTTGGCCCTTGATGTCATTTGCCATGGGGCTTGAAGTCGATGCCCCTTCAATGGAACTTGATCTCCTGTCAAATTCATCATGTGCACTAAAAAACTTATCATTGAACGCATCCCAGCTAGATCCGCTTGTAACCTTCACTGCGCCAAATGAACTTTGTTTCTTGGGGGCATGCAAATTCCCCTTTCTATCACGTCCATCAAATAATTCCCCACTAAAGCTCTTGTCATGATGAACTTCATCTGAACTTTGTTTCTTCGGGACATGCAAGTCCACATTCCTATCAGGTCCTTCTCTAAATATTTCCCCACTAACGTGCCTGTTGTTATGTCCATCTGAACTTTGTTTCTTGGAGACGTGCAAATCCCCATTTCTAGCATGCCCTTCTTTAAATACTTCCCCACTAAAGCTCCTGTTGTGATGTACTCCATCTAAATTTTGTATCTTTGGGACATGCGAATCCCCATTCCTAGCATGCCCTTCTTTAAATATTTCCCCACTAAAGCTCCTGTTGCGATGTACTCCATCTGAACTTTGTATCTTTGGGACATGCACATCCCCCTTCCTATCACGTCCTTTAAATATTTCCCCACTAAAATTCCTTTGGCGAAGTACATCACTTTTTACAAAGGGTGCTTGTTCACAGGATACGGCCTTTGGTAGATGAGAACTTTCATCTATAAAATGCGTAAAACCAGGGACAGCGTGCAGTTGAGCAATCTGTGTCATGCCATTTGACCCATCTCTGCTTCTTTGGCTGGTCTTATGATATGATAGGTTAAAATGTTTTGGACCATCCAAAGATTGATTAGTTGTATCACCTGAGGACTCTTTTTGCCTTCCACTTGGACTAAATTGATCGGATCCTTCAGAAGCAGTCCTACTTGCAAGAAAAACAGGAATTAAGGAAACCATCATAACTTATGGGAACCAAAAGCAACCAACATCCATGGTGTCGTCAAAGACAGACTAAGAAAATCTGGGAAATGAAACAGGATATAAAAGCAATCAAGGGAATTGCAAATTAACACGGAAGGTTGTTGTTTTCCTCCATGTGAGGAAACAGATTAAGCAAAGTATAAGACACGTAGTTATGTCCATTAAATTCCAAAGAGCATAGCATATCAAAGTGCTTACACTTAAAAAGGCTAGAGACGTGTAAGTAAACATCAAATCACGACAAATTTAGCTTAAAACCTTCCATTATGAAGGAAAAGAGTAGATCAACCTTTTGTAAACAACAAATGAGAATTTATGGGTATATTCTTTCTTTACTAAAAAGGTTTGCTTATAAATATTCCATACCAGAAAAATTTGAATGCTTCAACCTATGATATATGTTCTTATATAAAAGTCTAATTTACCAGTTCCCCAGCAGAGCAAACATCATATATATCTCACCTAAGGTAGACAAACAGAAAAATAACTTGTTAAACGCCCTAAGAATATGCATATTTTAGCAAAACCAGAGATTATACGGCATGTGCTTTGCTTTTCCTTTTTCTATTCTTTTATATTGTATTCTTTTCTGCATATCAACCAAAGCTACAAGGATATACAGTTAGACTGTTCACATGGAGAAGCAATCAAAAGTACTGCACTAAGAATGTGAAGAAAAAAGATAAATGCCGAGAAACAAACTGATGATCAACCAACCAGAAAGAGAAACAAGCAAAATGAAATGAAAAAAGTGAGTAGCAATCATGAAAATGAACTCTGAGAAACTCCACAAAACGAAACTTGTCACCGATTCAAACTACTACTCGACACATCGAGGCTCACCTCCAACACTAACAGAAATCTCCATTTTCTCTCAAAATAAAAATCAAAAATCGCGAAAATGAACTCACCGAGATTTAGCAGAAGAACGCTTTCCTCGTTTACCTCTCGAAAACAACTCTTCATAAGGCACAGCTATACCTTCCTCAGAAAATCCACCAAAAATGTTGGAATAATCCAGCTTTTCGGTGCTCCGACCATCATCGGAAACCGTATTGCCATCATCGATAGCAGAAAGATCAAGCACCGGAATCGACGAACCACGAGAGCCTCCGAAAATCTCAGAGTAATCCGGAGCTCCGGAAGGTAAAACCGGAGCTCCGAACTTCGGTTGAGAACCTGTTAAAACGCCGTCGTAAGGATGCTGTTTAGCAGAAAATGAAAAGCCATTGGTGCTAGAAAGCTTCCTTCTGTGTAAAGGCCGTGAAACAGACTCCATTGAAGCACAGAGAAAGAGAATGAACTAGGGTTGCTATTTTTATATAATTTTTTTTTTCTCTTCGGTGATGTTTGTCTGAAGAATCAAAGGGAAGAAGCAAAAGAAAAAAAATTAAATTGTGACAGAATAATTACAAAATGTGTTTTTTGCGGGGTCAATTTGTAATTTTAATTAATTTTAACTCTCTCTGTGCTGTACGGTTTACTTGTTTCCAACCCTCCAACTTGGATTGATCAACTCGTTCGGTGATTATTTTATTTTATTTATGTACTTATTTTTATATTTATTTAATTATTTATTTTTGTGTCATTTCAGTAAAATAATATTTTCTGCGTCTTTCTTTACAAAACAACAATATACTCGTGGAAGCCCACAAACAAGGTCTGAGGAAAGTAAAATACAAGCAAAGCTTATAACTATCTCATAAAAGTAGAGTGATTACTTTTGAGAAATACTAGTCTAAAAAATTAAGCCTCATAAGCAAAATAAAATAAATATGAAAAAAAGGGAAAAGGAAAAGAAAAAACAACGACTAATAACGAAAAATAAATGTTAGTATGTAAATATGATAAAATTAACAAATATGAGTTGAATTATGACAACACAGGATATAAAAGGCATAACTAATCCGATTATCCTATTATATATTAAGGTCACACATTAACTTATCCCTAACTAGTCTATTAGTATATTATTCTCATTCGCAGCCTCCACTTCTTTCTGCGTCTTTCTTTGGAATTAAATAATAATGGAGTACCTGAAATCTCTCCACCCTTAATCTTAGATTTTGATTCGAGTTCACATGAATGAAAACTTATTTATTGAAAGCATTGCTTACGAAATAAAAATATAATTATGTGTAAATTTAAATTTAATTAGACTCCAATATAAATATAAATTATTAGAAAATGAAAAAAGAAAATAGTTGCATCCTTGAAGAAGCCAGCTTTCAAATTCACAAGTGTGAGGACCAAAAAACACTTAACGACGTAAATGTTTTAACGTTTTCTTGTACTTTTTAGAAAAGAGCAATAATCACTTTCATATTTATTTGGCTGTTCTGCAAAAGTTTTAAATTTATGATCAATTTTTTAGAATTCCATTTTCTATTTTTAGAAATCAGTTTGATTACTTGGACAAATCACAATAAATTAATTTCTATAGATTTTTGACTCAATCTTTTTTGATATAATAGTAGAAAAAAATGATAATAAAATAACGCAATATTATAAAAAAAAAAGTAATTTTTGAAATGACAAACAATTTGGAACAAAAATAATACACTTATATTAGTGATTGTTATACTTGGATTTCCTCTTACAGAAATAACGTGTTGTAGACAAATTAACATAAAAAAGTAAGCCTAACCGTGTCTATAATTTTTCCTTTGCAGAATTTTAAAGTAATTTGCCAAATTATAATAAGTAGATGGCGTTATTAGCAATACTGGCGTACTATAGGAAACTTAAATGTTTTCCTTTCTTTGAATGATCATAACTTTAGATCTTTTATTGATTATGAAGATTTCGTACAATGCACAAATTTAATAATTATTTATAAGTATAAAATAAAAATTTAATAAATATTATTAAATTTTTTAAAAAAATATCTCTCCTAAAACAAACACGTTGACAAAAAAAAAAAGTGCTTGCTTTGTCCCAAACTTCCCTCTAAGAGAATGTTGCATTTCACTTTCACGAATATGAATTAATTAGTAGGACTTAAAAGGGGCATCTATTCTCCCAATGATGGAGAAAAAATAATTAATTGTATTTATAGCACGTGTAAGCTTGTAAAAAAGGTGCCCTCTAACTCAAAATATGTGGTTTTTAGTTCTAAATAATAGGAATTCAGGTTTGGTAGAAATATTATTGACTATTGCGAGCGATAGCAAAGTCAAATTGTATAAAGGCGAGCAGTTTTTATAGCAATAGCAAACGACCAACTTATAATCTATCAACATGTCAGTTAATATTAACAGGGGTCCTTTTGCTTAAAAAAAAGGAGTCAACCCTTTGATACTTTTTAGGAAACACTCTCTCTACTTGAGATAGTGGTAAGGTCTGCGTACAATTTACCCTCTCCAGACTCCACTTGTGGGATATCACTGAGTATGTTGTTATTGTTGTTGTTGATAATTCTATATTGGAAACATATATAAATAATATATACCCGTCTAGTAATTTATTTTGAGGGTTTACATATACTCATAATTGTTGTTATGATTATTTTTAATAAAGAAAATTGAGAGGAATTTTTTGGTTGAAAAAAAATCTATACTAATTAGTTCTATATCACGTTTTACTTTTTGAAAATGAATATTTAAAATTTTTAAATATACAAAAATTATACTATTAACTTCAAAGTTGTCAAAATTTGGCAAACCAAAATAGTAATTATAAATGAGTAATAAAGAAAGGAAAAAGCATAGTGGTTTCATCATAGAGATTCTCATGACAATTATTCCATATTCAAATATTTAATCATACAACATGTGACCCCTCCCTCACATGAAATTATGAATTTGAGGACGCCGTATTTGGGTATAAGCTCCCATTATGGAGACACTAATTGAAAGAGGACAAATAGGAAAATCATAATAATTTCCTCCAATATATTAATTTTTCATTTTCGTTCATGACCTCACAACTATCTTCCCTTTATTTTTTTTAATTTATTATAGAAAGAAAAATTACATCGAATTACTAGTTCATACTAGTATTTTAGGTCATGCATAAATAATGAATAAGATAATTCAAGATTAAATCGTATGACAATAAAAAAGATATCTTTCTTTTAATGTTTTAGTTGATATATATGAGCTTGTAAATAATTAAGAAGAAGATGAAGTCAGAGGAAAATAAAATAACGCATATTCGAGATATAGAATGTACATTGTTACAAACTCAAAAAGGAAGATCCTAATTATATTACCATATAATTCTACCATATAAAGAATATGTTATTTATTTTGTATGCATGAAACTCAGTTTATTTTTTCTTTATTTTAAATTGAAAGTGGGTTGAAGCAATAATAGATAATATATAAACGCTTTTATTGTGGATATTTTTTACTATGTCTTTTCTTATAAAAGATCACGTCGACATAATTACGAATGCAAAAATACAGAAAACGTGTATTGACGTGTCAAATCTGAGAAAAGTCACACTTAGATATGAATAAATGGGTAAATATAATTCGCCAAAGAGAGTCCTTATTCTTCTTTCTTTTTTTTTTTTTTTTTGAAAAAAAAGTGTTTCAAACAAAATTAATTTCTTCTGAATGAACGATTAAATAAAGATACATTTTAGCTATCATTTTATAGAGATAAATTATTAAAATAATATTAATACTAACGATAGCTTATTTAATTACAATATAATTTTTTTAGGATTGTTGTCCGAATAATAAGAAGAAGAATCCCAAAAGCTATGTACTTGTATTTGACATCTCTAATGATAATAAATAACTCATCTTATATTAATACAATTGCTTAATTAAATTTCTAAAGCCATTGTGTAATTACGAGAGTAGTAATTACACATGTTGATAATTTTACTATCTTGTTTGTTTGCGAAAGTGCAATTACAGTGTAATTTTCATTGTCTTGTTTGGTTAGACAAATATAATTGCACAGTCAATTTCACAATTTAGATTTTAAATAAATAATATTATTACTTATTTTTTTAATTTGTAGGCTACTCAAGATCTAATTTATTATTATTATCAGAAATTTTTAAAAATTTCTAAAA
>JAABOM020000084.1:27058663-27076361 GCA_011800125.2 Solanum clarkiae | reverse complement strand
AACAATTGTACAAACGTTGTGCATGAATTGTATAGCGAAATATACAAACGCTATATTAAAACTGTGAATTGTATAGAAATAATACATACACATATAAATAATGCGCGAATTACACAAACGTTGCTATAACTATAGTTACGAAACATAATTACCCAAACTATAGTTAGAAAACATAACTAAAATATTTTTGAGTGACTATATGCAAAAATTCCTCGTATCAACACCATACACATACATGTAAGTGAATTTGCAACATTCAGCATAAAATTATTCACAAGTTTTATTCAATTCAATTAGTTTTATTATTATTATTGTTTGAAAAAAATCGTTCAAGTTGGAATTTCAAGTTGCATAATATACAAGTCATGTAACTTCTAAGTACTACGACATGAAAGGTCATTTGATTCTCGTACAAATCCTGTAAGACAACTCACTTTTCACTTGACCAAACAACTCTAGCTGGACTCAAAGCCTATAGGACAATACTCCAATAAATGTCCTCAACACTTGTCCTTATTTTTTTTATAAAGTTTTGTATCTATTCGTGCTTGTTTTGAATTGTCTTAATATTTGAAAAGGGTTAAAGAACACGTGTTGTTCGACTTTATTGAGCATGTTTGTTAAAGAAAACTAAGCGAATCTGCTGAGTCGCATAGTGTTTTAACCAAAAGAATTCTTTGAGCAATTCGTACATTCCTATTCTCTTTCAAGGTTTCAGTTGAATCTAACAATGGAGAGTCGTTGAAATTGATGTTAGAAGGTTGTATGTCGTATTTGGACGAAATTTGAAGCAAAAATATGCTGAATATGGTAATCCTATCAATTCATTGGGATTATTTGTCAATAATTTGTAGCAAAATAGTGATACTGTTTGTATTGGAATTCTGACCATCCATCAAGACTCATGGTAAGGTCCATCGGTCAATACTTCAAATGATCCACAGAGACTTGTGCAATATCTATTTCAAAATTGACACCAATTCACACTCAAATCTTAATGATTCATCAAGAATCGAGTCGAGGCAAGTTTTAGCACGTCATTCATATGAACTTTTAACAATTGAACACTTGGGCCAAAGTTCGAACTCATAAGCTTCAAATTCTGATGTGTAACCGTTTATACCAATCTAGTAATTCAAATGACGTATTTGTGCAAAATCACCCAGTAAATCCCAAATCCGGATCATGAATATTTAGGCCCAATCATATTGACTGTAATTGGGCTGATCAGTATAACGGCCCATATTGATTGGCCCATAACGACGGCGGACCAAAAGACCCATCTTTGCACTCTGCCTTGAAGAAAAAGTAAAGGCAGCTCAAAGCTTTCACTCTCCAAACTCCATTAAAGGGGAGAGTAACAAACACAACAAGAATAGAGCAAACTGTGTGATTCCAACTCCAGAAAACGACATCGCTTTTGATCGATAATACTCGGTAAGCACAATGTTCAGAAACCAGTACGATACCGATGTGACGACATGGTCGCCGGCGGGAAGGCTATTTCAGGTGGAGTATGCAATGGAGGCAGTGAAGCAAGGTTCGGCGGCGATAGGTTTGAGATCGAAGACGCATGTGATTTTAGCGTCTGTTAACAAGGCAAATTCTGAGCTATCTTCTCACCAGAAGAAGATCTTCAAAGTTGATGACCACATCGGAGTTGCAATCGCTGGACTCACTGCTGACGGCCGTGTACTTTCTCGTTATATGCGTACTGAGTGTATTAACTATAGTTACTCTTATGAGTCGCCGTTACCTGTCGGTCGTCTTGTTGTTCAGCTTGCTGATAAAGCTCAGGTCTTTTGCTCAAAACCCTAATTTTTTTTATTTTATGCTTATTGTGGTTTATTATTTGCTGATGAACTGAATCCTTGTAATGATCGATGAGGTTGAGGGTTAGGGTTTTACTTTGGATTGAGAAATCCTCCTTAACTTGGTGGAAGGTGAATTGGATTTGTTTCCACAAATGCTAGTTATCCTGTCATTAGTTTCTCAATTGTATATTCCTAGTTACTTCCAAACTACTGCAAATAGTCAACTAATCTAGCAAGTTTGGGGTTTTGGGGTGGGCTGGGTGTCTATTACAAAGTTATTCCTTGTTTCCTTCATTTCCTCCAATTGTCATCGAGTCTATGGGTCACCATTCAATGCTTTTAACATGATGAAACTAAAATGGTTAAGCATGAAGCAGATTGCAATGTCTAAGTTATAGTTATCCCTTTGAATGAGGTTTTCTTAAATGAGGAAAAAACCAACAATAGAACTTGCTGCCTTAGTCTACAAAATCTGTGGGTTGCCCATATACAAGATCTTTATTTCTTCCCCTTGAGGTAAAACACTACCCTAGATTTCTTCTAACTCCAAAAAGACTGGAAAAGTTTTTCAGCAAATGGCTGGGTGACAGCTGGGGAATAGCTTGAACACCTTTATTGCTCTATGGACTAGAGTTGTAAGTTTTTGTTGTAACTGCTATTGTGCAGTCCTTGAAAAATGCCTGCTCACCTTACACTTGTCAAATATCCATAAGATCAGTTTGAAACGTGGGTGAGAAAAAGTTGCATATTTAAGATTTATCAGAAAATATGGCTTATTTGAAGCTGACAGGTTCTAAGGATTTTCTGTTGGGATATATTTGGTACAAGTTACCATACTATTTTACTATCAGAAAACTTTCAAGTTTAAATTATGATTTTCTGCACTTCTAGTGCATGCAAATGTTGTAATGATGCGCCTTTGACAAATTTCATAAGTTTTCTAGAGAAGTAAGTAACATTATATTAATATATCATAAATTCATAATCTATGTTGCTCGATTAAGTGTCAGGCCACTCAACACGATTGCAGATCTAGAAGTCAGATTCATCATTACCCAAATCTTAGAATTCGGGGATAACGATAGGTGCATGAGTACGAGTGCTAAGATAAACCATGAATGTATAATACGCCAAACTCCCTTTGTTAGTTGTATAGCATGATTTGATTGTGTACGGAGTTTAAAAATACCATAAAAACCTTCTTTTGGAATGGGACATTCGTGTGGCTATAAAAAACTTATCATTCCGGGTAAAATGGGACATTCGTGTTAAATTGTTTCCAAATTTAGAAAGTTGACATTCGTTTGGATTGGACTAGTAAGGAATAGTGCCATTCTTTTTCAAAATGGCAGAGTACATAAGTATATGCTTCGGTAATAGTCGAAGTTATTAAAATAGAGCTAGTATAATTAAATTCTATGTAAATACTTACTGTTTTGTTCATTAGTTTTCTTGTATGATATTAAAGTATTCTATTATTTTAATGTGAATACATATGATGGAAATGCATAATCAAACCAAACACCCATCAAGCTATATTTTTTAGCCGTAAATGTAGTCAAAGCACCCAAGTTAGGTCGACCAAATCCGTTGTGGATCCCCCACACTAAAAAATCGTGTTCAGTTGACACGGATGCGACAAAAATTTTGAGTGAGCAACATAGATCATAATCAAATTGTAGCAATGATTGCCCAAGTATTCCCCCCTTCGACGTTATCTTGGTAAATTGTTACTACTTGGACATGCTGAGTGCGCACCTTTTAGAATTTCAAGTTACATTCCTTTATATTTGGAGTAAAGGTGGTTATAAATTCATTGGATTTTCATGTCAGATATTTGATATGATGTTTAGGAAATTAGATTCTATCTGGAAAAAGTGTATATGGTAGTAAATGAAGGTGCCTATGTGTAGCTTAGTTATAATATTTATGACTGTTCACGTTTTTAAGAGTGCCACGCTCTAAATCTTCTCATAACAAAGCATAGTGTAAGTTTACTTCTTCTTATTGCTAACTGTTGGTGATTGCAGTCCAAGTAGGCTTTGCAGCTGTTTCATTTGACAACAATTTCTCATATAGCTATCTGACTTCTAAGGATTCTGAAAATTGCACTTAGCTCTTAAAATATAGAAATCTCCCATTGAGGTAGAAAAAAAAATATAAACATGCGCCCAGTAAAGAAAAGCTAAGTATATGACCAGTCTATGGTAGGTAATTTTTGTGGTGATACATTTTTAGGTTTTGGGGCATAAAATGTGTTCCAGACTTCCTGTAGCTGTTAAAAATATAGTGTCTTGACTTTGTACTGTTGAAATGCAATGGAAATTGAGGGCCATTTTTCCATTTAAGTCATCGAGGATTGTCAGTTTGATTTAGACCCAGTATTGTGATACTCTTTCTACTTTAATGATTTAGATATAGTTACATCATGTTTATCTTGTGTTATTTATAATTCACTCATATAAAGAAGTTTGAAAAGGACTCCTTGAGTTCTTCCCAAGAAAGCATCTGGTTTATTTTGATAAGCAGGCTAAGCTTTTGCTTTTGCACAATTGTTGGGTGTTTGTTGATAGGTTGCATCAACTGTGTGGTGCCTGATATCTGACTCTTTACATAATGTCTCTCAAATTGTTTTCATTGAAGGAAAAAGTAGAGGTTGGCCTTACTGATGGTTGGTATGCTTCATGTTCAAACAGTTTTGTTCCATAATACAAAATAAGAAAACCAACAAACTTGTTTTAGTTCTTCTCTAAGGTGTATGTTTAATGTTGAGCCAGAACACCTACAAATGACACAAGTCAAGCCTTGGTCATGGGGGAAAATTAAAGAGAGAATAAAAAATTGTTTGGGTCTTTTGTCATGTCCTGGTGGATATTGATCTAAAATGCATTGTTTCCCTCCATTTCTCAGGGTGATCTATTAATGCGACAAATGTTGACGTTGGTATATGAGGCTAACTGCTCATTTCTCAGACCGAAGCTAATGCTTATTTTTGCACTTTATATCATCTTAACGTTGCTTTTGTGGCAGGTTTGCACTCAACGATCCTGGAAACGGCCTTATGGTGTTGGCTTGCTTGTTGGCGGACTGGATGAGTCTGGTGCTCACCTTTATTACAATTGTCCTAGTGGTAACTACTTCGAGTATCAAGCTTTTGCCATTGGATCTCGGTCACAAGCTGCAAAAACCTACTTGGAACGTAAGTTTGAGACTTTCATGGATTCTCCACGTGAAAGCCTGCTCAAGGATGCACTCTTTGCACTGAGAGAAACTTTGCAAGGAGAAAAACTAACAAGCTCCAACTGCACGGTTGCTGTGGTAGGAGAAGGAGAGGCTTTCCATACATTGGACAAGGAAACCATACAAGCATTGATCAATGAATTTGAGATAGCTGGTGAAGATGCTCCTGCTGACATCCCGGAGCAAGCTGCAAGTGATGAACCAGCAGCACCTGGAGAGGGTGCTGCCCCAGCTGATGAAGGAGCTGCCCCAATGGATATTTGATAATGTCATGTCTTCCTTTACGCCCCACTTCTTTCATATTCAGAGATTTCTTCTTAGAATGTTGAGATTTTGTGTGGCACAATGGATAGTATTTTCTGCTTGGATGTTTTATTATGCAATCATGCTTTACTCTGGTCCAAACAATTCACAGCTCATGCTTCTGAAGTTAAAACTCTAAACAGCTTAAATGACTCTGTTCCGTTTCTCCATCTCCTGCCCCCTTCCCTTAGTGTCTTCTGTTCATTTTCTGAAGTTGGAGATTGTTGATGAACGACAACATGACCTTTGTGCTTCGCTATAGCTGTTACTCTTTTGCTCGTCCTAATTTGGCCAAGAACAGGGAGGACAGTTGTTTATAGTGCTGGTTGGACTAAACTAGATATGTTTTGGTCTGAATCGTCGTTACAGCAACTCATATCTCCCTACGTGTTAAAACCATACAACTTCGAGGTTATGTGGTGATGCTTGATTAGTATATTTTCCAGCAAAAGTATTAAGTTAATGTGACATATACAGAATTTTCCAAGTGCATAGGAACTAATTGTTAGCCAGTGTGTGCTTGGTTCTCAATCTACACACCAAAACAGCACAAACTATATCGAACTATTAACGTTGTAAATCATAACAGATACACTTGGATGTTTCTGCCAGTAAATATGATTTCTCAATTATCATTGTCAACTCTAGGTGCGAGTACTAGTTTGTTTTGTGAAGGGGGATACATGTTCTGGCCATGGAGGGAGATCAACAAACTGTTCGTTGAAAATCATAAAGTGGGAAAAAGAGGTAAAAGCTTGATTCCCTGTTCACTGGCAACTTACAAGACATTGCATATAAACTGAATCATGACAACTTAATTAAGATGGAGATCTAAATCAAACAATATGAACTTTTACGTTCAACATTTCTTCCCGAGAAGTCAAATAACAAGGAGTAGGCACTTAAAAAACACAGCGCTGCTCTTTCTGTTGAGTTAGGGAGTGGGGGGCTGGCGGACGAAGAAGCCTTGTGACAGCAGAACAAGGCCCTTCTCCTATGCCACAATAGAGGATTTGCTTGGCTCTGGAAGTTGGAGTCCCCTGGTCTGCATTTGTCTGTACATCCATTGCCAGTTTTCAGGTGTTACCTCACCCCCAAGAGATCGAATCACTGAACCACCGCTGCAAGAACCCACACGGCAACATTCCTCCAGTGACAGTCCCCTTACCAATCCATACAAAAACCCACTTGCAAACAGATCTCCTGCACCTGTAGCATCAGTAACTTTCGCCTCGCCAATTGCTGGAACACGCACCAACTGAAAACAAAAAAAAAATCCTTTACGTTTATAACTCCAATAAAAAACACCAAGTAAAGATGATAAAATTATCAACGAAGAAAGCCATTTTATGGGACTCTCTTTCCTTTTCGTCGACGAGCAATTCTAATGACAAACTTATAGCCTCAATAAATCATGGCATGTTTAAAATGTTAAAGATGGACTGCAGTGGGAAAGGATTAGAGATACCTCTTTCTCATGTTTTGCAATGCACCCATTTTCAGCTAAGGTGACAACAGCCCACTTGCAATGTTTAGCCAAATATTCGAGTGCTGCATCAGGATCTGATTTCTGTTCACCCCTGCAGCAAATGTTGGAAAGATAAAATCTTCATTGCCTGAATTGCCTATCAATATTGTAGTCGATAAACGTAACTTCTTAGTTTTAACCCGAAGATGAATAATCACCTCAGCAGCTCAGTTGCTTCATCCTCGTTTGCAAAGCAAAGGTCTATGTTTCCCGACTCTAATAATTCAATTAGAGGTGATTTAAACTTCCTCACCATCTGCCATATATTAAGAATATCATTAAGTCGCCCAAAAAAAAAAGGAATCTTGTTATCTATTCGGACATATTCAAAGCAAATGATGTATTTTGAGTTTCATTCAGCCGTGTTCTTTCATGTCTACGATTCTTATCTTATGAAATTTGTCTGCTACGGACAGCTCAAATACAAAGAACGAAATAATATCTTTGTATCAATCGAGAAGACAGGTAATTGTTTCTTGCAAAACTCAAACAATACCATGTAGCTACGCCAACAATTACCTCAAAGCTGGCTAGATCGAGTGAAACAAAAAGGCCTTCTTCCTTTGCTATTTTGATGGCCGTCTTAATAACCTCTATATTCAGTATGGCATATCTCAGTACCAACCACTGTTACAAATCAAGGAAAATAAGTGAAGAAATCTCCAATGCTACAATTCCCTAGAGTACTCCTTTAACGAGTACGAATTAAATTGATTTCATAAATGGATCAGACAACTCTATTTGTTACTGGGAAAATAACTAATTGTATAAAAAATGATGGAGATACGAGTTTAAAGTATCGAGGAACCCTCACCTTGGAACCTTTAAAGTCCTCTCTTTTCAGTTCAGCTGCCTAATAAGCAAGGAAATGAAAAGATACGCGTAAATGTCACTTAGCTTAATATTTAATACGTCATTAGAATTATTAGCCACCACCAAATCAAACAAGATGAAAGTGGAAAGCACCTGAACTTTCACAGAGCCAGACAAACAGGGACGCATGGTACGATTGCCAACTTCATCAACCAGACAAACACACTGTACATCACAAATTTCACAGTATTAGAAACCGGGGAATTGTCAATATACAGAATCCTAATATCCAGCAAATGTGTTCACCTGAGCTGTAGTTCCATTCTTCAATCTCAATCTTGAGAGATCCACTTTGTAAAAGCCCATGTTGCTCATAAACAATTTACCTTCTTCATCTTCGCCACAAGCCCCAATGATCCCACTACTAATCCCAAAGCCAGCAGCCAACCCTCTAATTGTATTTGCAACACTACCTCCAGCTATGGTCTTCAATAGGGATTCATTGTCGGTAGAAGGAAGGAAATGACCATTAAGCTCGTTGAGGATATGCTTTAACTCTTCAACTGCAACCTTAAGTTAACAAAGGAAACTAAATGGATCAGATTCTTGTTTAAAACAGATAAGGACATTTGTAGCAAACATAATATTTCATGGTTCTTGTATTTAAGCAATGCCATTTTTTTAAATTAAACATCATCCCTCTCCTAGCTGGCAGTAACAGGCAAGATAAATCGACCAACGATGCATCAATGGTCGGCTATATGAATCCTACATTTCAAATCAGTCTTCACATCCCAACAAATTCATCACTCAGAAATCATAGTTTAGAATATTTTACTACAGCTTTCATCCTCCAGGCTTCGAACCGTTTGCACATAAGCAGAATGCAGGGTAAGATATGCAGTAACATAATCTTTTAACAAATGAACCACATGGATTAGAGAAGAGGGAAGTTAATGAACCAAATGTAGAATGCATTTCATCAATTCAACCAAAATATCCTCTCAGTCCAATCTTGAAGTCCAAAGTGTCAAATGCGAGCCAAATTCCCTCAGTTTCAGTATCAGATTGACGGTCGTAGGAAACCCGAAACCCAAAAGCTTATTTTACAATGATCAACCTATAATGTTCAATTCTAGAATCACAAAAGACATAACACCTCATAATATATGGAGAAACCAAGATCATCTCACCCATAACCTGCCTTTCAGATTCTTTGATACATCAAACCTAAGTTGCTCAGACTCTCCAAAATTGTTGCCCCATGTCGGATCCTCCAAAGTTCACTACTTTAGGATGATCCGACACCCCTCCGTCAACATTTTTGAAGAGTCCGGGCAACATAGCATCAAACTCATCGGCACAAAGGCTAGTTCATGTTTGCAGTCATTCTCTCTTTAGCTGATACACTAGATTTTGCTATATCAACAGATTGTTCTATTTCGATTTCGACATTGTCTCCCCATGCCATCCCAATGCAATTACAAAGCACTAGACAGATTCTTAGCAACAACAAACAAACCCTAGCTACCAAACTCCCTGTCCTGCCCCACAACTAAAGCAGGATAATTAAACACACACAGAATCAGAAGATCCAAAGAGAGGGAACTAAAAGGTATAGCTAGCTGAAACTATGTATTCAAAGATCTAATTTTGTACCAATTAACAATCAATTATTTCAAAACAAAACAACCCCAAACCGTAAAAATCACAAATAATAAAAAAGAATTCATCTTTATCACAAAAAACTGTATATAACTAAGAATCATGAATCAAGAAAATCCAAAAAAAGAAAAGAAAAGAGGAAGTACTGGGAAAGAGCCACCACGTTCTCCTGGAATTTGGGAGAGAAGAGACCAGTCCACCTTAGCTATATGGTCTACGAGGGCAAAGGGTTGGAGTCCAAGTACCACAGGTGCACCTATATTTCCATTTTCACTGTGATTTTCACCATTAATGGTGGCTGGTCGAATTTCAACTCCCATAATTCCCTTTAAATCTCTACAAAAATGGGAATTTTGATTATTTTTCCCCCCTAGATGGGATGTTCCTCTTCCTCCCCCTACCGTTTTCCCCTGTGTTAATTTTCTCTATGCAATTCTCCAATTTATAGAAGCTGTCTCTTCTTTACTGCTCACTGTTCACTACTCGTCCACTTGTTTTTTTTTTTTTTTGTGATTTTTCAATGAGTTTTTAGTCAAAAATGTGTTTATATGTAGCAATAGTTCTTTCTCAGATCAACGGTCGTAATGTACTGGTGGAAGTATTTCATTCTTAATCAAAGATTTCAATTTCAAATTCTAAAAATGAAAAAAATCTTATTAAGAGTGCCACCCTAAATGAGTCCTGCAGTATGCAATTCAAATTTAGTCGAGCTCTACGGACTCCGAACACCAAATGAAATAACAAAAATAAATAGGTCTTTTTTAATCTCCCAAATATAATGTTATGCTTATTTGATTTTCTTTAAATTTGCTAAAATGAAGTACTTTTGCTTTGAATTTTTTTGTTGCACATTCGGTATTTGGTGTCACATTGGAGATCGACTAATCTGGATTCACGCCGCATAGGTCCATTTAAGGAAAGTGCTTTCTATTAAGGATACTAGACGAATTAAAATAATCATGATTATTAAAGACCCGATGAAACAACAACAATATATCTAGTCAAATTTCATAAACGAGGACTGAAAATGATAGAAAGGATGTAAATTTTATCATTACCTTAATAGAAAAACTGCTTTCGAAAGATTCTTGGCTCGATGAAAACTGAACCAAAAAAGTTATCCTCGATTAGTCTGATTCTAAATTTTGTTTTAAACTTTTTTGTAAAAATATCAATCAAGCTTGATTGGTTCTTTTTTAATTAAAAATAAAAAATCGAGTTAAATTATTACATAAATCTTTTTAGTTTGACCGATTGAGTAATATAAATTATTTTGAAAAAAATGATCGAGCTCAATTAGTTACGAGATTTCACTAAATATGTTATTTTTTGTTGATTGAGCTCGGTTAGTTTTTTCGCGAAAATTCAGTCAAACTTGTTAAATAAAATATTGAGCTCTTGTTTGTAATTTTTTCCTGGCTAAAATTGAGTAAGCTCTGTCGATTTTATTTATCTTTTTAAAGAAAAATCCAATGTCAAGTATTTTTTAATGGTTGTATTTAAAGAAATATATTTGATTAGTAAGGACGGCACCAAGCATGCTTCTATATGAGTTCTGACAAAAATTTATGGTCGCTAAGTACAAATCATATATATATATATATATATATATTTTTATTTTTTTTTGTATATATTAAATTGTTTTGGAATTTTTTGTTAATGAATAAATTCGTATATTTTTATCTACAAAATAAACTAATTAATTAAATTCGAACTTTTCTTAGGAGAACAACACTAAACGTGCATGTTCATGTTAAATTATTTGTATAAGCAAAGCATGCATTAACATGCAAATAGATAATTTAGTTTTGAAAACTAACCAAATTGACTCATAAAAAGTGTGATAATAACTAAAAAAATGAAAAAGTATTTAAATTAAAAATATTATATAATCGGTAACAATTATATATATTTAGATGAGGAAAAAGAATATCTTATCTAGCCAAGAAATATTTTTGTTTTCCAAATGAAAATAGCAATAGACAAATATTACGAATTTTGTACTTCCTAAATTATTGGCCACAAAATTTATAAAAATGTCTGGACAGGGAAAATACTGTTGGGTGCAATTCTGGTCGTATCATTTATGCATGTGGACCTAGAATAAATTCTAGATATAGATTTCAACGTTAAAATTTTTAAACGTTAAATAGCAATAGTAACATGTTCAGTGAAATCCTATATGTGGGATCTGAGAAAGAATAAAATGTACGCAAACCTTATCACTACCTCATAGAAATACAAAAGTTATTTCCGAAGGATACTCATCTCAAAAATATTATCCCCAAAGCAGAAAATACTAGATATGAAACCAAACAACTAGAATGAAAAAGCAAAGGACAATTTGTAAAGACAATAAAAGTAACAAAATAAATGACGGAGCAACACAATATGAAAAGAACACGACTACCTCGACTAACCTATCATATCACAAGGCATCCTAATACCTCTATTATCTGTCTAATTTTCTACCCTACTATGCGACCTTCGCTCCTTTCTATCTAAGATCACTTATGTCCTCGATGGTACTAAGTGCTCTATAATTTTTCACTACTTATGAAAGGGAAGGTGGAAAAAATGATGTCCATCATTATTTTTTATTTCTTTTTCTTTTAATAAAAGAATCTTTCTTTTACAAGTATATCTAAAAAAAATCCGCGTAAGATATAATAAGACTAAAAAGTTAAAAGGCATAGACCAGTAGATACTTGGTTGTTTGTCTGTTTCCATAAATTTCACTTCAACAGTTTTGTTGAAATATTTGTAACAACAACGTATCTAAACTCGTGTTCTTCTCTAAGATTTTTGTCTACCTTTCAATAATTGTCCCTCCATATCTCGTAAGAGCGAATCTTGAAGGGGGACAATGTTTTCAGGGGTAAATTCAAAGGGCAGATCCATAAAATGTAGACGTGAAAATGTAAATTTCAGACGTAAACAAAATGCGTATTATTGGAAGTCTTACTTTGCTTATTTTTTTAATATTAAAAATATGAAATTTAAGATATATGAGATATACGCCCCTTAAATTTACACCCCATGTCTCGAAACTTATGTCTCGCTCTATACTACATAAAATGCTTTGCCACGCCTCACACCCCACCTTTTAAGATCCTTTTTTGTACAAATCTTTCTTTTCAATCAAATCTGAAACCTCCCATTTGATCGAGTTTTTATCCAATTGGTACACTTTTTTTTGGGTTTTTCACCATGTCCAATATTTACTTGGAGTATGATTAATCTAAAGTCACACTTAGCCTGCCCATTTTTTGGGTAGTGCTCCCACATGTCTAGGTGAAATCTCAATCATTCCACCGCAATTTAACTCTTGTACTGTCTCTGTTTTAAAATACAAATACAGAATCTCATGTAAAATTATTGAATTTTGTGGAAACATGCAAGTAGTACTGTGGCTCCTACCTCGCTACGAATGGTGCAGAAAGTACCATTTCTGAAGAGTCAGTGGACCACTTGTGTTTAAAGTAAAAAAGTAGTCCAAGAGGAATCTTCTGTGGAGCCTTTGCCCGGTAATTCAAAAGGCTCCCGCTCACTGCGGGGTGAGAGAAGATCGGATGTATGCAGTCTAACTCCTATGTTTAAAAACATAAAACGACTATTTTCAAATGACCCATGAGGAACGTCGAAAGTTGCATTGACTAACTGCTACTTCACAAATGAAAGAAGCGCAGACAATTTAAAAAGCCATTTTGCTTTATTCCATCATACTCCAAAGCAAAAAAATAGTCAATCTTTGACTCTATCCGAGATTGATGGACAGCCTTCACGATATACAGATTTTGAAAATATATTTTATTTGTAATGGTGAAAGTGAAAATCAAGTATGCGCCGATTCATGACTTACATTCAAAATCAAACAGATTCCAATCCCTTTTTTGTCATTATAAAAACACAATAAGACAAGCTGAATTTACGGGGAATTGCTCATCTTTTGCCTCTTCACAGACCTCAATCATCTCTTAGCTTTCTAATATTATATAGCTAACATGCCTTAGGTTTAGGCTATTGATTACCCCACATGCACTGTGCTACTTAGTCTTGCATCTCAATAATGCGGTGGTCATTAGGAGGAATATCAAACAGTAGATGGGGCTTGAGGAATTTCCAAAAGGAAAAAAAAATTGAAAAGAATAGTAGAAATTTGTTGTCTAAATGACATTAGTCCTTTACTCTATACCATCTGATTTGGGCAATTCCCAACAGAAATGCTTCAATTGATGAACAAGTATTTTGGGGATGTGCTGTGAATGTCTTATGTTATTCCAAGTACAAATTTAGATAATTCATCTGTGAAAATAATTTCTGAGTTACACTTCCTTTTCCAAGCTGGAGAAACTTACTTGGGGAATCACGGGCAGAAGTCTTTAACTACAAGCACTAACATACCGATGCTATCCAACAAGTTTGGTATTATTTGGAAGGGCAACAACCGATATCCATGACTATCCCATACAGATGATACTCCCGGGAAAAATTAAATCTCAAGAAAGCAAAAAGGAGAGTTGCCTGGGAACTGATCTCATTGGACGATGCTCTTTGCAGCTTTTTCAGGGAGAATATTATCAGGAAGTACAAGCTCGGGAGGTGTTTCACGGATGACACCGATCATAGAATCATATTCCTCATCACGTTTGGCATACTTCTTACGAAGCATCTTTTCAAATTCAATCTCATCAAATGATTTGGAATTCTCAGCTGCATGTACACGAGCAAGGTTACAGTAATTGGTTGCTGACTGGAGAATGAAGGCTATCTCTTCATTAGTTAGCTTCCTCAGAAACTTGGCTGGATTGCCTGCCCATACCTGTGTCGTATATATAGAGAGTCATGATTAGATGGTGAGAGCAGATGTAAGCCTCTTAAATCATATCTATTTGCACAAGAAGCACAATCATAATGTAGCTTTATGCTGGGTGTTAAACCAGCGATTCACCGCAATGATTTATAATGGAATGAGAATAAAAGATGTAACTTGGTAGACTTATGAAACGTTTGACAGTGTTAAACCTCCTTTGAACCCCAACCATAGTATATATTTAAGACAGTGGGATAAGTCACATTTTACAGGAAAATTAAACAAGCCAATTATTAAGGCATAAGTTGGGTGTCGAAGTTCTGATTTTGCACGTATAAGTAACACTGTTGTAACTGACCTATTCAGAGTAGCACAGCAAGCAAAATATCTAGAACTGCATAAGAAGCCGCTTTCTTCACCCATGCTTTTTCTTTAGGCACAAAATAAGCTTTACCTTTCCTGTGCAGCGGTAATAAACTAGGAAATTTGAAGTCCTAATTGCAATCAGATCAGATAGATAAGGGCAAGTTCCTACATGATAACACAGTATAGCCAAATGCAATATCTAATATAAGACAAAATCCAACCATGTCCTCAACGTCTTTGCTTCTCTCTGATCTCCAACATAGGTGGGCCAGAGAGTACAACAACAACATACCCAGTATAATCCCACTAGTGGGGTCTGGGGAGGGTAGATTGTACGCAGACCTTACCGCTACCTCATAGAAGTAGAGAGGCTGTTTCCTAATGGTGGGCCAGAGAGTGTAACCAACAAAAGGAAGAGAAACTCCATACACGTATTTTAAGAGGTGAGGTGCTATTGCTAGCAGTAGCAGCAAACATAGGTATATGCCTCAAGAGGAGAGTAGAACATCTCTATGGAATTTCACCCATCCAATGAATTTTAGCAATGTGTCTACCACATCTTTTTAACAGTGGACTTACAGTAAAACAATCACTGGTGATAAGGGGACTACTGGATATCCTACCTCTCCAGAGGGAATCCTTGTCTTCTGTTTCACAAGGGCTCCTGCAGCAACCATGGCATGTTTCTCCACATGAACACCATCAAGCAGTGTGGCTCCCATACCAATGAAGGCCTCATCCTCAATGGTGCAGCCATGTATAACAGCACTATGACCTACAGAGAGCTTAAGTTACTATCCATAAAACCAAGATAACTGATGCTAAGGTCGATTTAAATGCTTACCAATGGTGACATTGTTCCCTATAATGGTGGGCAGCACCTGTTGACTTATATTTGATTTGGCCACATGAACAAGGGAGTTGTCCTGAATATTCGTACCAGATCCGACACTGATGGTGTTAACATCTCCTGTAAAAGAGAAGGCACATAAAAATTTAAACGACCACAATATAGCATGTAAATATGGAAAAATGTTTGCCGACTAATAATCACTACACAAAAAAAGGTGAAGTTGTGATACGTGATAAGTGAAAGGGAAAAAAGGATGGAGAAGGGTGGAGTAGACAAACAAAGAAACAAATAACTCAAAATAAAAGTTGAATTTCTCCTGAGTGATTAGTTGCAAAAGCTCATACAAGGGGAAGAGTAAGCCCATCAGTTAAAATGGGTCATATATGAGAAATTTATAGTTTCCTCAAACAGGTTTGACTGGGATTAGAACCCTTTACTGCACTTCACATTTTGCTGATTTTTTATGTGATATGAGAAGGGAGATGTATTAACACACTATACATAGGCATGCCTATACATAGGCATGTGTAATACAGGGTTTTAGAGTCCTTATGTACAATTTAAAACAAAACCATGTAAATGGCATTTCATGCATATATTCAAAGTTCCTTTACATTCTAAAGTGTCTCGCGTTGAAAAGAATAATATATCAAGGAGAAGAAATTTCCTACATCTATCCCAATGAAGTGTCTATTGAACCATTGCAATTGATGTTAGACAGCCAAGAGACGGAAAAGATCTATGGCAATAGGGTTTATAATCTGAAACTAGTGACTCAAGCGAGAAATTGTTCAAGTTCAAGAAGCACCCCAATATAATATTCATTTGCTGATCAATTTTCAAATGGTGTGTTCTAGATTAAGAGCAAAACTATTCAAAGAGGACTGCACATAGAGCAGCTTCAGTACCCTATTTTAACTGTCATATGGAGGAATTGAGGAAAGAAAATGTAGAAGGCCAGCAAACAACAAAAGATTAACTCATTTGCTACTTGATAATGTGCATCATACCAACTTCAAATTTTTATGCATTTACGGGGGAGTCATGGATAAGCAAAACAACTACTTTATACCCCCAACAACCCTTAACTAAATAAATCAAAAGGATGTTAGCTGTCATGTAACACTTCAACACACCATCCAACAACAATAATGTTGTGATGAGATACTTACCTCTTAGCACACATCCATACCAAATAGATGAATTGCGCCCCACATGGACATCTCCAATGACTGAGGCACCTGGAGCTACAAATACATCCTTATCGACCACAGGAGCTTTATCAAATATGTTCATAAGAGTCCGATGCCTGGACACTGAAACATAGAAGGTGTAACTAACCAAACTTAGAATCAAACTTCAACCACTCAGGAGTCTAATTATTATAAGGCTAAGTAACAGACGTTTTTTTCCTTCTTTTCTTTAATGAGGGAGAGGGGACTTAAGAAGGTATCTGGGAATTGTTGCGTGAAGGATCAGTAAGGCGTAACTGGAGCAATTCATACGAGAATAAATAAATATGATAATAATGCATCATTAAAAAATTCAACAATGACCTATCATGAGTTCATGCACACTAGCATCTGATACTGAACAGACACGATACTGTGAGATCAACGTTCATAATACTGCCTACAACCAGCACTCAACAGATGTCAACAGTCTAAGGTTGATCAGTTTGAAGCATCTGAAGAACAAAAAGTGCAAAGATACTTCTCCGCAATGCATATGATTGACAAGAGATTGAACTTTTAGCCAACATGAAATGACTCTCAGATCATTATCTTTTGTCTTTATACATTTGTCAATACAGTGCAATCTTATTAGGTTACCTGGACTATGCAAAATCAAAATCCCATTTCCTGCTTCACTAGCCAAATTGGTTTCTATGGATTGAGTACTGTTATGCAGTCTTAGTTTTTGGTATGACATATAGGACTATCATCAAATGTTTAAACCAGAACCAAGAACTGTTTTGCTGTGGATCTTTGGAGATTCTTTTTCCCCCTTGGACGGGTGGTGGGGGGAGGAAATCAGTTTGGGAGATTCTTTCATTATTTTCATTTTATGAAATCGGCTTGGGAGATGGAGAATATGAAAAAAGTTTTTCCCCTTCAAACATACATAGATAAAATAATATAGGGCTCTACATTATGGGACAACTATAAAAGAGAAAGGAGATAGAAGACCATTGGAGGTTGTGGACTCCTGGTTATAGTGACAATAAACAACAACAACAACAACATACCCAGTATATCCCACAAGTGGGGTCTGGGGAGGGTAGATTGTACGCAGACCTTACC
>JAABOM020000084.1:27033527-27050900 GCA_011800125.2 Solanum clarkiae | reverse complement strand
ATAAAGGAGAATAGCTTAATCTAAGTGGGAAGCTATTAAAAAATCACTTGGCAATTTTTAGGATAACGTTAGTATATGTTGTAATAAAAGTCTTGAATTAAGATATATATATATAAAAGGAGAATAGCTTAATCCAAGTGGCAAGCTATTAAAAAATCACTTCGCAATTTTTAGGATAAAGTTAGTACATATTGTAATAAAAGTTTTGAATTAAGACGTGACACCTGGTGAAATTACTAAAATACCCTTAGAAAGAAAATATATGCATAATGCGTCTACCCGTGCTCCATTTGCAGATCCGAGATCGAATTTGCAATCAGCGCAAAAAATTGAGTGAAAAAATGATGTCGATCTGATTTTAGAGCAACAGGGTTAGAAAATAATTTTCGCTAATTAATTTCGGGACAGTGAGGGTGTGCCCAGGGCGCGACGCACCTGGGATGTGAACCCACGCTTAAATTTTTTTAATTTTTTGACAGGATTTGGAAATCACGAATTTTAGCAAAATACACATGTCCGCGCCCCAAGCGCGACGCGGACATGGTATTACGGGGTGAAATTTCTCTTTTTATTTCTAAGAAAGGATAGTTTCGACTTTTCACATCCTTCTAAAGCCTAAAGTACGTCGATTTTCTCCCAATTAATTCCTAAAACATACGATTTCACCTCATTAACGTTAGAGAAAGTTTTCGAAGAACTCAAGCGTATACTCTAAGGAAAGGTTAGGGCTTTCAAGAATTCTCCCCAAACCTTCCAAAAAGTTGATTCTTTAGGTATGTAAGGCTCTCCAAAAATTATTCTACCATTATTTGAGAATCTTTAATCACTAGCTTCCACCCAAGGTTACAACTACAAGTTGAGAACAAAGTTTCCTCCATTACTAGCAAATGTCATCAAGATACTATTCATGCATATTTTCTTGATAAGGATCGTGACTCTTGTTGATTTTATTATTAAGTTAAGATATTGAGACGAGATTTACAACTATGGTTGATATTATGAGAAGCTATATTTACTTCATGAAAGATTATAAAGTTCACAGTTTGAGTTAAGTTTAAGAAGTATTTAAAGTTTGGTATTTGCAAGATAGTTGAGTAATACATGTATGTTTTTGAGATACTTGTAATGATACCATTTTCAATCAAAGAAAAGAGTCAAGTTGAGAAAAGTTTAAGAAAAGTAAGTTGGGCTAAGTCTCAGATCAAAGAAACATTTTGAGAACTCTTATGCTTTAAGTTATGAGCATTATACAAGTATTTTCGGAGTAGTATTAAGTACCGATATGAGCGAGAGTAATACTACTAACTTGAACTCATAAACTACGTAGCCAGCGTAGGATAGGATTATACCAAGGTACAACTCCTTACTTGCCAATGAGATGGCCCAGTTTTGGGATGGATCCACTCCCCTAGTTTTCGTTCTTTACCCCAGCAAAGTATGGGATGACTCTGGCAGTGCGGGTAAGACGTTGTGTCACCACTAAGCTTATAGTGGTGGTTGTCGATAGGAGAAACTCCCCAAGTTAAAGTAAATTGGTTTCACACATAGATTTTCAGACGCTGCATCACCACGAAGCTTATAGTGGTGGTTGTCGGTAGAAGAAACTCCTAAGTTAAAGTAAATTGCTTTCACACACAGATTTTCAGCATATGTTTTATTTTCAGTATATATTGCATTGTCATTTAAACTGCTTTGTTTTTAGATATGTTTTAGTTACTTTGAGCATATTACCTTATCCTGAGTTTCTGTTTTGGCCATTTTACATACCGTACATTCCGCATGCTAACGTCCTTAGGACCTGCATCATTTTATGATGCAAAAGAAGGTGACGGAGTCCCTCAACAGATGCTCCGTTGAGGACCAGACATTCATCCACTATTGGTGAGGTCTCTTCTCAGTTAGGGGCTTTTGAAGTTTTTATCTATGTCTTCCTTCTTAGTATTTTATATCAATTGTGGTTACCGTGGGCCTATAATGGTATTCGTTCAGATTATTCTAGTGAGGTTCCATAGACTACATGACAGGAGTTTCAAATTTAACTTCGGTTGTTGTTGAGATATTCCTTACGTTTGGATTGTCTAGATTCTTGCAATGTTTTCAGCTTGTTATACTTAAGCTTTTCTTTTATTATTTAATCTTTCCGCTGAATAATGTACTCAGGCTAAGTGGTTTGCTTGGGACCAGATTCTGGGTGCCGGTCACGCCTAAGGTGTGAACTTAGGGTATGATAAACTTGGTATTAGAGCATAGAGTTTAAGAGTCCTAGGGAGTCTATGGAACTGTGTCTAGTAGAGTCTGTATTATGGGGATGAAGCACGCGACATCTATGATAGGGAGGCTACAGGGCATTAGGAAGTGTCACTATCGGTTGTTATTCCCTTTAACGCTTCAGAGTTTACCTCTGCTAAGTCCCTTCTTACTCGTGCGTTCACACCTTGTTTTCCAGATTATGTCTCCACATAGAGTCGTTAGAATAGATAGGGGTAGAGGGCGCCCAGCCAAGAGAAATGCAAACTAGGTTGGCCCAATTCCTGAGGGACCTAGAGGTCTAGCTCTGCCTGTCGAGCAACCACCGCAAGCGGACATCTCAAATGTTGAGCTCCACTAGGCCATCCAGACTTTGGCACAGGTGGTCACTACACCGGCAGGTCGATAGGGTGATGGCAGGAATGATGGTTCAGATAACACCAGGGTTCATGAATTTTTGAGGATGAACCCACCTGAGTTCACGGGGTTCAATGTGAAAGAGGATTCTGAGAATTTTATTGAGGAGCTCTAGAAAGTATTTCAGGTTATGCACACATGTGATGTTGAGTGGTTTAAATTGGCTGCCTACTAGGTCAAAGGAGTAGTTAGACTCTGGTTTGATTAGTGGAAAGGAGGTAGAGCAAAAGGGGCGTCAGCTTTAAGTTGGGCAGTGTTTGAGGAGGCCTTTCTGGGACAGTACTTTCCTAGAGAGTTGAGGCAGGCTAAGGTGAGGGAATTTCTAAATCTGAAGCAGGAGAATATGAGTGTGTGGGGGTAAAACCTCAAATTCACTCAGCTATTCCGCTATGTTCCAACTATGGTGGTAGACATGCATACTAGGATGGACTTGTTTATGTCAGGGGTTTCTCGGATGACCAAGAGAGAGGGCAGAAATGCTATGCTGATTGGGGATATGGACATAGATCGCTTGATGACTTATGTGCAATAGGTAGAGGAAGAGAAAATGCAGGATAGGGAGGAGTTCAGGAGCAAGAGGGGCAAGACATCACGCTAGGAGACTAGTAAGAAGGGGGTTGGAAATGGCAATCACTCGTCCTTTCAGCCTAAGATATCTGGACCAACACCCTCATCTGCTAGTGCACCTACACCAATGGTCAGGTTTAAGAAGAGATCACAGAACCGCAGGCTTCAGGGCAGCCATTCACATGGTAGCATAGCTCAAGGATCGACTTGTTACCCCATTTGTGGCAAGTGTGGCAGGTCTCATCCAGGAGAGTGCCTTATAGGCACAAATGTTGCTTCCAATGTGGTCAGTTGGGGCACTTCTTGAAGAATTGTCCTATGGGGAGGAAGAACATAAGAGATAACACATATCAATCAGTTTCTTCAGCACCACAGGTAAGCCAATTCACAGGGGTGCTACATTAGGAGCAGGCGGGGCACAAACCGCTTATATGCCATGACCACCAAACAGGAACATGAGAACTCACCATATGTGATTACTGGTATGCTCAAAGTCTTTACCTATGATGTATATATATTATTAGACCCAGGTGCCACATTGTCGTTTGTGACTCCCTATGTAGCTATAAAGTTTGGGGTCAGTTCAGAATATCTTTTTGAGCCTTTTAGTATTTCCACTCCTACTGGAGAGTCTATCTTAGCCTAAAGAATTTATAGGGGATGTCCAGTATCAGTTTATCATAAGGATATCGTAGATAATTTGGTTGAGTTAGACATGGTAGATTTTGGCGTCATCCTAGGCATGGACTAGCTTTTTGTTGGTTATGCCTCCATAAATTGCAGAACCAGGGTGGTAAAGTTTCAGTTTCCTAACGATCCAGTCTTAGAGTAGAGGGCTAGCTCAATTTTTCCTAAGGGTCAGTTTGTCTCATATCTCAAAGCCAGAAAGTTAATTTCCAAAGGGTACATATACCACCTAGTCAGAATCAAGGATTCTAATGCCGAGGCACTATCTCTCCAGTCTGTCCCAGTTGTGAATGAGTTCCCAGAAGTCTTTCCTGAGGATCTTCTCAGAGTCCATCGCGACAGGAAGATAGACTTTGGGATTGATAACGTCCCATATACTCAGCCTATATCTATTCCTCCATATCATATGGCTCCTTCAGAGCTGAAAAAGTTGAAAATACAACTGAAAGACCTCCTAGATAAGGGTTTTATTAGACCAACGTCTCACCTTAGGGTGCTCCAGTCCTTTTGGTGAGCAAAAAGGACGGTTCTCTTAGAATGTGCATAGATTATCGTCAGTTGAATAAGGTCACCATAGAGAACAAATATCCTTTTCCCACAATTGATGACCTATTTGACCAACTCCAGGGTGCTACTTGTTTCTCCAAAATAGACCTCACATCTGGGTACCATTAGCTTAAGGTTAGAGAAAGAGACATCCCTAAGATAACTTTCAAAACCCGCTATGGTCATTATGAGTTTTTGGTCAAGTCATTTAGACTGACAAATGCACCAATAACTTTCATGGATCTTATGAATAGGGTATTGAGGCCTTAGCTAGATATGTTCATCATTGTGTTTATAGACGACATCCTGATCTACTCTCATAACAAGGAGGAACATGTTGACCATCTTAGAATTATCCTTCAAACCCTTAAGGACCAACAGTTGTATGCCAAAGTTTCAAAATGTGAGTTCTAGTTAGCATCTATGGCATTTTTGGGTCATATTGTGTCTGGTTAAGTCATTTAAGTTGATTCCCTAAAGATTGAGGCAGTAAAGAATTGGCCATGGCCCGCAACTCCAATAGAGAAAAGGAGTTTCTTGAGCCTGGCAGGTTACTACAGGCATTTTGTAAAGGGATTTTCTTCTTTCTCAGCTCCGTTGACTAAACTCACTCAGAAGAAGGTTAAGTTCATATAGTCAGAAGCTTGTGAGACGAGTTTCCAAGAGTTGAAAACTAGGCCGACCACCGCCTCGGTCTTATCCCTACCCGAAGGAGCTGATGACTTTATGGTATATTAAGATGCTTCCAGAGTTGGTTTGGGATGTATACTGATGCAAAGAGGCAAGGTTATAGCATATGCCTCTAGACAGCTTAAGACCTATGAGAAGAACTACCCCACCCACGATCTTGATCTTGCTGCTGAAATGTTCACTCTTAAAATATGGAGACACTATCTCTACGGTAGGCATGCAGATGTATTTACGGACCACAAAAGCTTGCAGTATGTATTCTGCTAGAAAGAGCTGAACTTGAGGCAGAGGAGATGGTTGGAGTTGTTGAAAGACTATAACATGAGCATCCTCTATCACCCAGGTAAAGTTAATGTAGTTGTTGATGCTCTTAGCAGGTTGACCATGGGGAGCACTGCACACCTTGACGATGAAAAGAAAGAATTGGCTAAAGAAGTGCACAGACTAGCCCGTTTAGGGATACAAATTAAAGATTCCAACAAGGGTGGTGCCATTATTAAAAATGGGGCAGAGTCATCCTTAGTGGTGGAGGTGAAAGAAAAGCAAGACAAGGACTTTATCCTCCTTTAGCTGAAACAAGATGTTCAGAAACAGAAAGTATTAGTGTTTGCAGAAAGGGGAGATGGAGTCCTGAGATACCAAGGTAGGTTGTGTTGTGTCAAGTGTTGATGGTCTTAGAGCCTGAGGCTCATAACACCAGATACTCTATCCATCCAGGTGCAACAAAAATGTATAGGGATCTGCAGGAGGTTTATTGGTTGGGTGGCATGAAAAAGGACATTGTAGAGTTCATGTCTAGATGCCCAAATTGCCAGCAAGTTAAGGTGGAGCATAAAGACCTTGCGATGTGGTCTAGAATATTGAGATTCCAGAGTGAAAATGGGACATGATTAATATGGACTTCATAATAGGCTTACCTCGATCTCGTAGACAACATAATTCAATGACCAAGTCGGCTCACTTTCTACCTATCAAGACGACTGATACAGTTGAGGGCTATGCCAAACTTTACCTTAAAGAGATTGTTAGGTTGCTTGGGGTCCCTATGTCCATTATTTCAGAAAGAGGAGCACAGTTCCCAACACAAGTTTGGAAGTCCTTTTAGAAAGGGCTTGGTACAAAGGTGAATCTTAGTACAGCTTTCCATCCCTTGACAGACGGGCAAGCGGAGTAGACCATATAGACCCTTGAGTATATATTGAGGGCATGTGTAATAGACTTTAAAGGTAATTGGGATGATCAGTAACCCTTGATTGAGTTTTCTTATAATAACAGTTTCCAGGCTAGTATACAAATGGCACCATATGAGGCCCTTTATGGGAGGAGGTGTAGATCACCTATTGGGTGGTTCAAAGTTGGTGAGGCAGGATTGATAGGACCTGATTTGGTTCATTAGGCTATGAAGAAGGTGAAAACTATTCAAGAAAGACTAAAGGTAACTCAAAGTCGACAAAAGTCTTACATTGATGTTAGAAGGAGGAATTTGGAATTTGCGGTAGGTGATTGGGTGTATATGATGGTGTCACCGATGAAGGGATTTATGAGATTTGGAAGGAAATGAAAGTTAAGTCCACGATATATTGGTCCTTACCAGATTGTGAGAAGGGTTAGTAGTGTTGCTTACGAGTTGGAGTTACCAGCAGAGTTGAGTGTTATACACCCAGTATTCCACATTTCTATGCTTAAGAAAGTTCTTGGGAGATCCCACGTTGGTTGTGCCTCTAGAGAGTATTGGGGTCAAAGACAACTTGACATATGAAGAGGTCCCAATAGACCGGCAAGTTCGCAAATTGAGGACCAAGGAGATTACTTCGGTAAAACTATTATAGAGAAACAAGTTCGTTGAGGAAGCCACATGGAAAGGAAAGGAAGATATGAAGGCAAATATCTACACATGTTTGTAGGCCTCAATGAGGATTTTGAAGGTAAATTTTCGCGATTGATCTCGAAAACTTATGTTTGTTTAAAGTTAAGTGATCTTGTACATTTTGAGCCAACTCTTCATATCGTTGTCATTCAAGAACAAATAATATAAAGGGGGAGATATTGTGACACCCGGTGAAATTACCAATATATATCTGGAAAGAAAACATGTGCATAATGCGTCTTTTCATGCTTCATTTGCGGATTTGAGATCGAATTTGCAATCAATGCAAAAAATCAAGTGGGAAAATGGTCTCAATCCAATTTTAGATCAACCGGGTCAAAAAATAATTTTTGCTAATTAATTGTAAGACAATGAGGGTGCATGCCTAGGGCATGATGCACCTGGGATGCAGACCCACACTTAAGTTTTTTTTTTAATTTTTCGACGGGATTTGGAAATCACGAATTTTAGCAAATTACACATGTCCGCGCCCCAGGCATGACGCGGACATAGTATTACAGGGTGAAATTTCTCTTTTTATTTTTAAGAAAGGGTAGTTTCGACTGTTCACACCCTTCTTGAGCCTAAAGTACGTCGGTTTTCGCCCAGTTAATTCCTAAAACATACGACTTCACCTCATTAACGTCAGAGAAAGTTTTCCAAGAACTCAAGCATATACTCTATGGCAAGGTTAGAGCTTTGAAGAATTCTCCCCAATCCTTCCAACAAGTTGAATCCTCAGGCATGTAAGGCTCTCCAAAAGTTATTCTACTATTATTTGAGAATATTTAATCACTAGCTTCCACCCAAGATTACAATTACAAGTTGAAAACAAAGTTTCCTCCATTACTAGCTAATTTCATCAAGATACTATTCTATTCATGCATATTTTCTTGATAAGGATTGTGACTCTTGTTGATTTTATTATTAAGTTAAGATAGTGAGACGAGATTTACAACTATGGTTGGTATTACGAGAACCCTATATTTACTTCATGAAAGATTATAAAGTTCACAGTTTGAGTTAAGTTTAAGAAGTATTTAAAATTTGGTATTTGCAAGATTGCTAAGTAAATGTATGTTTTTGAGATACTTGAAATGATACCATTTTCAGTCAAAGAAAAGAGTCAAGTTGAGAAAAGTTTAAGAAAAGCTAAATTGGGCTAAGCCCCAAAAGATCAAAGAAACATTTTTGAGAACTCTTATGCTTTAAGTTTTGAGTATTATAGAAGTATTTTAGTAGTATTGAGCACCGATATGAGTAAGAGTAATAATAATAACTTGAACTCATAAACTACGTAGCCATCGCAGGATAGGATTGTACCAAGGTACAACTCCTCACTTGCCAGTGAGATTGCCCAGCTTTGGAATGGATCCACTCCCCTAATTTTCGTTCCTAATTTAAATAATAAATTCAAAAAATAAGAGAATAAAAATATTACTACTACTATCAATAATAATAATTGAAAATAGCAATAATACAACAACAACAACAACAACAACAACCACAACAACAACAATAACAACAACAACAACAACAACAACAACATACCCAATGGAATCTCACAAGTGGGGTCTAGGGAGTGTAGAATGTACACAAACCTTACCACTATCTCTAGAAGTAGAGAGGATATTTCCTGGGAACCATTATCTCAAAAATCCATAAGCAGAATAAACTAGATATGATAAAAAGGAAAGGAAACTAAATAGAAAAAGCGACTAACAATGAAAAACATATAATAATATGTAAATATGACAAAATTAACACACATGACAGCTAATGGCAACACATAATATAAAACATGACTACTCCTGCTACCCTACTAGCACTCTATTTAACTCTACCAACTAATTAACCTGCTACTCTAATCCGCGACCTCCACTCCTTTCTATCTAATGTCATGTCCTCGGTGAGATCAAATTTTGCCATATCTTGTCTGATCACCTCCCCTCAATACTTCTTCGGTCCACCTCTATCCCTTCGTGTAGCTCCCAAAATCAACCTCTTGCACCTCCTAATAGGAGCATTGATACTCCTTCTCTACAATGTCCAAACCATCGCAGTCTCGCTTCCCTCATCTTATGAGCCACGGGGGTCACCTCTAGCTTCTCCCAATGGTCTCATTTCTAATCTTATCACTCCTTGTGTGACCACACATCCATCTCAACATCATCATCTCTGCAACATGCATCTTCTGAACATGTGCATTTTTTATTGGCCAACACTCCACCCAATACAACAAAGATGGTCTAACCACCATTCTGTAAAACTTACCTTTGAGTTTAGGTGATATCTTCTTTTCACACAATACTCCCGAGGCAAGCCTCCATTTAGTCCATGCTACCCCAAAATGATGTATGACATCATCATCGATGTTGCCACTACTCTGGATGATGGACCACAGATAATTAAAGTTTTCCCTCTTGGGGATAAGTCGAGTGGCAAGCCTCACATTAATGTCTGCTTCATCCCTCGCAACACTAAATTTGCACTCCAAGTATTCAGTTGTGGTCCTACTCGGTTTAAATCCTTTGGACTCCAAGGCGTGTCTCCAAGCCTACAAGCTATCATTAACTTTAGTTTGAGTCTCATCAATCATATCATCTGCAAATAACATACACTATGAAACCTCCTCCTGGATAAAATAAGTACTGGTAGTAGTAACTATTATTATTATACTGTTATATAATAATAGTAAGTTAAAAAATAAAAAGAAAATAGAAAAATATGAAACAACCAAAATAAAGGGGAAAAAACGTAAAAAATATCTTATTGATTCTAATTTCTAAATATTGCTCTCAATTTAAATATACATTTTATAAAGAATATCATTGTATTTAATGAATTAAAGATAAAGATAATAATAATATCTCTCTGTAATAAAATTTATAATTATCCAAATTTCAAGTATATCCACTGCAATTTAGGTATGTATCTAAAGTTTTATTAATCTTTACGGAAAAAATATATTTGTTTAACAACAAATAAAAGAGAATTAACGAAAAAAAATCAAAGAAGATAAATAAATAAATAAATAAATAAATAAATAAGGAGGACAAAGACAGTTTATACACTCTTATTTTTCTACATTATAAGTGGGAGTTGTTGACATGTCTGCTTGAGCAATTTGAGGATATATTTATTATTTCATTGTGGTTCTTCTATTTTAATGTATTTATTTATCATATTCTTAGTATTTTATACATTTAAAAATCACGCAAAAATACTACTAATCATGATAATTGACAATATAAAATAATTTTTAAAACATGTTGCATAAAAGTATTAAAAAAAATACCATAAATCGTGATAATTGACAACTTAAAAATTTTAAAAAATAAATAAAAATTTTGATTAATTGTTGACATTAATCTATCGACGTCACATAAAATAGGACAAAAGAAGTAACATGTATTATTTAATTAGGAAATTATGTAAAAAGTATTGTATGTCTAGATGATAAACAATAGTATATATTTACATATGAAAATTAAATTTAAAAACTATAAATCACAAGAATTAACAACTAAAATATTTAAAGGATATATAAAAAGTTCAACTAACACTCAGATCAGTGCCGCATGTATACAAATAGATAGATAACGTATATTATTTAAAAATAACATAAATGTGACATAGATCACAGTAATTGAAAAATCAACAATTAAAAGACATAAGAAATTTTGACTTTCAAAACTTTTATTAGTGCCGCATAAATTGAGACAAAAAAAATAATATATATTATTTAAAAATTATGTAAAGAGTAGTATAAAATATCTATGGTTAGAATCATTCTAAAGGAAGAGTCACCAAACAAAACGAAAAATGTATCATAAATATTACTACAGTTAGGGAACTCATGCCTTGTCGATCGTTAATTATGTTCCATATGACAAAACTAGAGAAAACTGAAATAAGTGTCCTCTTTCATAATACATCACAATTTAAAATCTGGTACATGATGGTAGAGCAAAAAGACACTAATGAGACATTATTTAGACAAGGCGACGTAGGTGGTCTTCGACAGTGGTGTACTTGACATCGGGATAAAGATCCGAGGCCTCAACTCCAAACGATGGCTCTACCTCAAAATTGGTCTGATCACCATTCACGAATGTGGAGTAGTTGATTGCTGCTAAGACATTGGTATTCGTTGGAGATGCTGCAACAATATACAATATACAATGTCAGGATTACGTATGTTAAATTGACTAGAGATGAAAGATAAAGAGTACTGACTCTGGATGTCTTTGAGAACTTGCTCCTCTGGAACGTAGATTTTCTCGAGAGTTTTACCAGTTAGTTTCTCCCACATAGCCACAAGCTCGTTGAACGATAAGGTATTCTTGGGAGGCCTGACGTAAAGAATCTTGTTCAATGCTCTCGGGTCATCAGCAGCCTTAATGGTATAGGTGCCAATGTCATGCTCTTCGTTGAATACGGCTGCAGACAAACAGAACAAGATGGAAGATTCAGTCATAAACTTTTTCTTTTGTAAGGAATTTTTTCGACTTACCATTAACATTTCCATTTCCAGGAATGATGACTTTGTCTGTAGGAGGAGAAGTGGCTCCTGGCTGGACCAAAGTTGGTAAGAAATAACCGCCCATAAAGTAGCTTGCGACGTAAGTGTAAGGAATTTCTGCAGCCTCAATAGCTCTTCGGATTGAGGCTTTCGTAGCAAGTAGAGACTTTGCTGGCTCCACAGTATTGACCCTATCGACATCCATACCGAACTCTGAAGGGAAGAATCTCTGAAATATTTTGAGCACAAGATAATTTAGCTCTGTGAACAGATTATCTTGATCATTTTCAGATTCTCTAGTGAAGTACTCTTTCGAATTTGAGGCGTTTACACAAACTTGTTGACAGTGACATAGTCTAACTAATTTTAACCCTGTTGAAGCCTCCAAAAATGAGCTACTTTTGAAGGATCCAACGTGCAACCATCAACATCATTGAGCAACATAAATTTACGGTCCCTTTGATCGTTTAGATTCTTTAGTGATATAGAAATTCACGACTAACATTCACCCAGACATCTCAGTTCAAACCCATTAAGGAGCGCACACACCCCATAAGTTGGCCTTATCTTATGTCAGAGTCCAATGCAGGTACCGAACAAACGGAGGGAAATAATAACAGAATACTCATGCTAATTGGATGCTCAAGTGATGAAAAATAAGAAGCAATTAACCTTAACATTTCCAGCTTCTTTGATAGCAGAAATAATCTTAACTTGATCAGCCAATTGCATTGAACCCAAAGTTGATATCACCACATCCACTTGTTTTATAGCTTTCAACAAACTCTCATGATCATACAAATCACCCTGATCAAAAATCAAGAAATCAAAATACTTGCATGCACAATTTATTAAGAATAATGCACCATATGATACATCATATAATACTAAGTTGCTCGGACTCTCCAAAAATGTTGTCGCACTCATGTTGGATCCTTCAAATATACACTATTTTTAGAGGATCTGAAAAGTGCACGTGCACATTTTTGAAGAGTCCGAGCAATGTAGATATAATACATACACTAATAATAGTGACACCCAAATTCTTGAAATTCTCAATAATTTTGCCCTTAACAGGGTCAGAAACTGTAGCATCTCTAACTAAAGCAAATGTTGGGTGTCCAGACTTTGCACTTGCTTCCACTATAAATTTACCAATATATCCTGTTCCTCCAATGATAAGAACTTTGCTTTTCTCAGCCATTTGATAAAGTAAAGCTTGAAAATATTTTTGAGTTGAAATTAAATAACTTTCTCAAGGATTTTTGTGTGTTGTGTTGTGTATCAAGCATGCTGAGGCAACATCATTTTATACAATGAGGCAGGGAGTTTAATTACCAAAATGACCTCACTTTAAGTGTCTTCAATATTGTCTCGAGGAAAGGATTAAAAACACATTTAAACTTGACATGAATTATTCATTTCATCCTTAAACTATTGACAGTGTTAAAAATATCATTCTACTTGATTAACTAAATTTAAATACACCCCTGATCTTGCGTCATGAATCAAATACACCGTAAATTCTTGCTAAATTAAGAGGTGTTTTTAATACTTGTAGTAGATCGAAGGTATATTTTAATTTAATTAGTCAAGTAGAAAAATATTTTTAAAACTGTCAATAGTATAGGGGTGAAAAAAATAACTTGCACTAAATTCAGGGCTATTTTTTAATACTTTCTCTCTGTTGTCTTTGCTTCCTTTTAGGTGCATCAGTCCATTAATTTTTATTTGCCCAGTTCTACTTAACATAATTAATAGAAGATAATTATTAAATATAGAAAATTTAATATTTTGATAAATAATTAATTATAGTTAATAATATTTTACACAATATTTATATATTATTTCTCAATAAACTGTTTTTTTTAGTCAGATAAATTTTTCCTACAATGAAATTGTTGAGCAGTACACAGTTCGTGAACGTTCTAGCTCGTCAACTATTTAAAATTTGTTTTTGATAATTTATTTTCTTAATCCATTTTTAGACAAAACAAAAAAATAGGAAAAGATACAAGAAGATGTTAATTTCTTGTCTATTAAATCTGAGGATTAGAAATCATGTCATGGAGAAGGGACCAGAAAATTGAAATATTCTTTTCTCTTATGCAAAAATAACGTGCGTAAAATGTAGTGACTAGTGATAAAGAGCCAAAAGTAAGGTAGACATCACATTTAAATATTTAATATGACTCTTGTGAATAACATAGTCAAATCTTCTCATTTGATTTTAATCAAGTAACATTTTTCTAAATATTTCAGGACAAAAGGTTAATTCGCGTGAATTAATTACGATTCACGATAATATCTAGTTGTAATTATAATTTGAATTTTGTATAATTCACATGATTTATATAAATATTGTGTGCAATCAAATCGTATAGCAAAATATATAAACACTGAGAATTGTATAGCAAATTATACAAATATTGTGTACGAATTGTATAGCGAAATATACAAATGTTATACAAAAGCTGCAAATTGTATAGCGAATTATACAAACATATACAAATATTGCGTAATTATACAAACGTTGTTATAACTATAGTTACGAAATGTAATTACTCAAATTATAGTTATAAAGCATAATTAAAATATTTTTGAGTGGCTAAATGCGAAAATTCCTCGAACAAAAGTCCATAAGATGTGGCCCGGCCTTCTAGAAAGATGAAATATACATAATTGTTGAGTAAAAATAAAAATGTAAGCAAATTAGTTTGTTTGGATATGAAAGAAGAAGAAGAAGAAAGCTTTTGGTAATTGTTCAATATCTATGAAACTATGGATTAGGTAAAAGGTCATATATGGAGTTTCCAAGTTTCGTAATGCATGACTAAGTAGTGTTTAAAGGATATAGGGAATAAATAAGAGCAAATTTCATAAATAACAAACAGATAAAGTTTAATTATGCTCTATAATTATAGTTTGGATAATTACATTTCGTGACTATAGTTATAGCAACGTTTGTATGATTCACGCAACATTTGTATACATTTATATAATTCACAATTTTTGTATATCGTATGTATATTTCACTGTACAATTCGTGCACAACGTTTGTATAATTAGCTATACAATTCACACTGCTTGTATATTTGGTATACAATTTGATTCGCGCACAGTTTTTGTATAATCGCACACAACATTCATATAAAATGTGTGAATTGTACAAAACTCAAATTATACTTATAGCTAGATTTTTGTTGCGAATTATAATTATTATAACTATACTAGGTAATTAACTAGTATATGTTTACTTATCTGCATCATTTTTTCGATAAATAAATGAATGAAGCCTAAGATAAGGATGATAATAATTGAAGGTAGGTTATTTCAAATAGAGTGATGTTGTGAGAAATGAAAATATATTATCACAACAATATAAACGGTTTATAATAAAGCCCACCAAACCATGATCTCGACCTTTGATATTTTGGCTTTTTGGTTGAAAATGTGAATGGCTCGAAATGCAAACAAAGGAAAATAAAGCAAAAAAGTCTAAATTTGCATTAAAAGTGTCAGTTATGAAGATAGTGAGTAATATTGAAATAATGTATTTTTGGGACATAATAATCATTGAAATGACTAGACGGTTCTCCAAACCTAGAATTGATATTTATATTAATATAAAATAATCAATATTGTGACGAAAAGATTGTTAGATCATAACTTACGTGAAAGAAGAAATCTAATTAACCAAATTGAGATATACAAAAAAAGCAAAAGAGAAATTGATGAAAAACGAATAATACGTTTCATAGGGGAAAAAAAGAAAAAGGAAATTTTTTACTCAAATTGTCAATTTAGACCCCACCTTTAAATTTAAGGATGAACAAAATTAGATTAAATCATAAATTAAAAAAAAATTAATAGTTTGGTTTGGTATTGAACAAAGAAATCGACTTTACTTGGATTGATCTTATTTAACTTAGAAAAGTCAATTCGAAATTATATCAACTCGACTTTTTGTGTATAATTTTTAAAATTTATTTATACAGAAAATTATTTTCTTTGGTACAATTGATAACTATTCTCATACTTTTTCACAGTTTTATTTTTCAAGTTTAATTCAGAATTTTGAATAGTCAATAAAAACTATGCTCCATCGATCTTAATAACTCTAATAAAGCTCAAATCAAAATTAAAATTAAATGAATATTAATGCTAACAAGAAAAAAATTCAATTCAACATTGAGAATAAAAACAATGTTGAATATTAGATCTTTGATTTAACATTAGTTTAAAAATAAAATTACATAATCTATTTTTTTTCTTTAATATTTACTCATATAATTAATACTTTTTAAAAATATTTTGGTATAATTTGGTATTCAAAATTATATTCATTTTCATTATTCTTTATTTATGCACAATATTTATTTTAAGAGATTTTATTATGATTTTTTATTGAATATTTTAGTATCATTCTCATTGTGTTATTATATTAAGGAACACCTTGGATAATTTTATTTTGATAGTACTAAAAAAATATTTAGAGCACAAGTTAATTAAATATTTGTATAATACTTTATCGAAAAAATCAAACTAATATGCAAAATCTCAAAAATTTCAAAGTTTAAAAAATATGAGTTTTATTGATTTGGTTTGGTTTGTGATTTTAAAATTCAACACAAATAATTTAATTTGGTATTTAAAAAATTCAAACTAATTCAATTTATACACATCCACACTTTAACTTTTTATCTTTATTATTTTATTATTTAAATTATTTTTTTATTGATCACTTGATGTCTGAAATCTACATTAAAAATAAACTAAATTCAAGTTGCATACTACAAATATTCAAAAATGACATTCTCCGTACCTACGATCCAAATTAATATCTCTAATTAAATATTAGAACACATATTGATATCATTTAAAATGTAATTATTTTTCCTTAAAAGGTAAAAATCATTTACACCTCTCAATTTTGATTTAAAATCAAACTTCCCCAAAGTTTTGAAAAATTATATCCCTCCCAGCTCTCCATCCAAAACAAAGGGTAATATGGATGAACAAGAATATAATCACTCATTCCAACTTTCTCTGTTTTAAATTAATTAAATTTTTAATTTTTTTTTTTAAATTTAAAATAATTAAATTATTCAAAATTTAAATATATATGAATTATCTTATAAATTCAACTAAAATAGAACGTAGAAAATATGACATTATCCATAAAGCTAAAGCAAATTCAAAATTAAAAATTTTACATGTTCAATTTATAACGTTTATAATATTAAAATTACATGTCTAAAATCATGAATTTAGATCTAATGTGTTCTGATTTTAATTAAAAATTTATGTTTTATATATTTATCATACGAAAATCAAAATACTTAAAGTCGTTATTGTAGATAGGACGAAAAAATATGTTACAATGACATGTATGTCCGAACATTACAAGCATCGACACCTTAATATCAACTCCAAATATTAACTTAAATACATCAGACGCATACTTTCACAAATTAAATTAAAAGTAGCTCATCATCAGAAATTAAAATTAACCAAAAAAAAAAAAAGGAGTACTGGTACTAGTTATTAGCAACCGGTCTAAAGGGAAATGACCGATCAAGCGTTGATTCCGGTTGGACCGGGTTTAGTGTTGGATTGCGTAGCGATGTTGGCCACATGAAATTGTGACACGTATTTGTAAGGTGCACCTTCTGGTACTTTCACTGGTGGTTCATTTAAATGTGCCCAATTGCTACTAATCCACCTGCAATGACAAAATTTTAATTAATTGCTTAATTTATATTCCTCGATTTATTTTTATTTATTATTATTTTACTTTTCAAGGTCAATTAAAAACTAAATTTAA
>JAABOM020000084.1:27001910-27029215 GCA_011800125.2 Solanum clarkiae | reverse complement strand
TGAATCAAACCCAACCAAAAGGGAAGAAGGATTAGGATTTCTTTGACTTTTAGGAAAAATTAAGGAAAATAGAACTCAAGGTGCAAGTACAATAAAAAAGCAGTTCAGTGATCCGGAAAAATTTTCATCTATTTTGTATAATTAATTTAAATTATAGTTATATTAACTAATTAACTAGTATATATTTATTTATCTAGTGTAATTTTTCCTTGAGCCTTGGACTATAGGGATACCTAGTATGGATACTCATTAAGAGTTCAAGTCCAGATAGAATCCACTATATTACATTGTCAAAATAGTCCTATCCAGGACCAATATCTAAGAAAGACCCAAGTGTAGACAATACAGTAGTAGCCCAACTGGCCCACAGAAGAAAGGCCTTCCAATTCCTGCCATCCGATAATAGTAGGTAAAATTAAACAAATAGCCACTTTTTAGCTTTGTAATGAAAAATAGTCACTATACTAGAAATAAACTCTAGGACATTGTCATGAAGTTTTATTTGTGGAATGTTAAACTTCATGACAAATATTATTTTACAATTACAAGAATGAAAAATGGTTGATGAATGCTATTTATAAAGTTCCCATTTTAATTAAAATTGACAGGAAAAGGGAAATGACTAGTGAGGATAGGGAAAGATGTTATTGAATGGAGTAATATTTAGATCAGAAAACTATAATTCATTTACTCAATTTAGATCTTTAAATCTCCCATTATTTAAATGGCGTTCAGGTGCAATATACACCTTTGCTTGTTGGCACTTATCTATTAGGTTCAGTTATTTTACAAAAACAACAAATTATGCAAGAAAATTTAAGTGATAAATATAAATAGTAAAATTAAAGATTTAAGTTAATTTATTTTATTTTGTAAATAATATATATAATTATGAAATCTATATGTATAACTCTAGAGGCAAGCCGGTTCACCCCTCATCAATATATATGTGAGAAGCACCCTCTATTTTCTTAAATTAAAGAATCAACATAGTATTTGTTATTCGTGACTAAAATTATTTTTTTAAGAGTGACAAGTGTCAAAAAATCCTGGAGGAAATAACAAAAAACAGAGCAGAGAAAAAGCCAAAAGGCTATAACAGACTGTTTACTTTCAAACTCATCTCTCTTTGCTGAATCCATTTTTTCATGCAAACTTTCTCATCAACATCTGTCACTCTTCTCCCACGCGTCCTGTTTCCTCTCCCTTTATATTCACCACCCACCTTCTCCTCTCTTCTCTCATTCACAATTCAATTACCTCCAGACAAACCCACCACCGTCCATGGCTGAGCAACACCCCCGCGGCTACCAGCAGCAGCAGCAACAAATGCAACCCCACCCAACTGAGGCTATCAAAAGCCTTCTTCCTCAACAAGGTCCGTCAAAATCCCAAATCCTTGCTGTCGTCACTCTCTTCCCTGTCGGTGGAGCTCTCCTCTGCCTCGCAGGACTGACGTTCGTCGGAACTCTGATCGGACTTGCCGTCGCTACGCCGGTTTTTCTGCTGTTCAGTCCGGTTCTGGTCCCGGCGGCACTGACGATCGCGCTGGCCGTTACAGGGTTTTTGACGTCCGGAGCGTTTGGGATAACGGCGTTGTCGTCGTTGTCGTGGATGATTAATTACATGAGGAGAATGAGGGGAACAGCTGGAGAGCAGATGGAGCAGGCCAAACGGAGGGTGCAGGAGGCTACCGGTCAGATGGGATCCAGAGCTGGACAGAAAGGAAACTACTAGAATTCTGATGAGATATATTTGCAGTACTGTTAATTTCCGTGTTTTAAAAAAAAAATTAATGATGCATGTATTATGTGTACTTTTATGTATTTGTGTTTAATGTATTTTGAAAAAGTGTTTAATTTGCTGCATTTTGTTTTTTCCAGTGTAATGAATGTGAGTTGGTAGCTTCCTGTTTCTATTAGAGTTGTGAAATGGAGTTACAATTGGGAGAAGGGAAGGGAGACAGAAAGGGGGATTACTGGAGAATTGAACCCTCACGTGGGAGTTGTATTAAAATGGTTATTTTTTTGCTTCTTATTAAGAGTTATTATCTAATGGATGTTCGGCAGAGTTAATTCGACAAATAATTAGTCGAAGCTCACAAACTCTATACAATTATCGTTTATTTGATTTGCTATTGTTATATCATTTTTACTTACTGTTATTATAATATTTAATTGCTAATAATTTAATCTTACGAATTAAACTAAAATACATATGTTTTTTATCTCATAACAAATTAACTGTACTATTTTACGGAGAAATAAAGTCATTAGTTTTTATTTTACCACAGAGAATTCATCAAACTGCAAAAGGTATACATTCAGTTAAATTTCTTGAACGTTGTCCAAGTTTATGTCAATTATCACATAAAAAAATTAGACCTAAACTTTAGTGCTGCAGAATTCAAACCTTAATTAAATACCAGTCACTAATTATATTGACATGGACGCCATATAATACTCCCTTCGTCTATTTTTGCTCGTCTCTCGTTCACTTGGCACAAGAGTAATTAAAGAGTTCTATTTTTGCTCGTCTCTCGTTCACTTGGCACAAGAGTAAATAGATTTATCAAATTTTCTTTTAAATATAATAGATATAGTGTTTCCTAAAATATATAGGAAGATGAGGATAAATTAAAAATTAAGTACAAAATTAGTTCACTTGGCACGGGAATTAAGAAGTGATTAAAGAGTAGTAAATAATAGGAATAGTTTTATCAAATTTCCTTGTGAATATAATAAATATAGTGTTTCCTAAAATATAATAGGAAGATGAAGGTAAATTAGAAATTAAGTATAAAATTATTTTTGAATTTCATAAAGTGGATAAATATTATTGAATATTTTAAAAAACAAATAAAGATGCAAAAGATTAGCACAATGACTAACTTTGTAAAATTTTGGAAATACCAAACTCACTTTTTAAAAAAGAGAAAATCATAGAAAATGACCGGTGCATCAAAATTATTATTCAAAATATAACAGAGCCGTCGGATCGATTCGTGGATTGAGTTAAAAAATAATTAAAAATAAAAATAAAATAAAGTACAATAATAAGAGTCCAAACTCAAAGTTCATTTAAAATTTTAAATATTAAAATTTAGATATAAATTATCTTTTTATATTATATAATAGTAACACTAATATCATGTAGGATGGTCTGATTGCTATTTGTTTTAAATTTTTTTAAAATTATAATTTAATTTTAAAATTCATTAAAAAATATTTTTTTTAAAAAAATATTACTGATCCAACAAGGCTCGTAGCCCACGTACTAATGGACTGGGCTATTTCAAAAGACCAAGAATATTGTGAGGAGCTCGTATCTTAAATTTGAAAAATTTAGAGAAATTTTGAGGTGCTTTTTGATTAATTTTACAACTATTTTTATTCAGCTATTTTTGGATGAGGAATATAGTTGTTTATACAATTGTGATACATAGCGATACATTGTATATACATAATTATATATTATATAATTATATATATAATATCAAATATATTATATATTTTTTGATATATGAATCGCATATAGATGCAACCATTTTTGTTCAAAATAATTTGTATCATCTTTACAGCTGCACAATTTTGTCCCTATTAGGTCCTTTCCAAGGGCTAGCAAGAAAGAACATCTGGGCTTAGACCACTCATCATTTTACTTAAAAAGGAGAAATTATACGAATAAAAAAAATATATATTAATTAATTAATTTAATATAATTATAATTTAAATTAATTATAATTTTTAATTAATATTTAGTTGCAATCATAATTGATACAATTAAATAAAAATTATGTACAAATTAAATTATACAGGAAAAATATACGAATACTATAAATTGTATAATAAATTATATAAAATGTACGAATTGTATAGCTAAATATACAAATGCTATAAATTATGAACTGTATAGCAAATTATACAAATACATATAAATATTATATGAATTATACAAATTTTGCTATAACTATAATCACAAAATAATACATGCGATAGATATACTAAAATATTTCGAAATTTATTATGTAGAAAGTTTTAAAAATAAGTGAAATTCTTAGATTAGGATGTTGAGGTCTCAATTTTGATTTAAAAAAAATTAAGTACTTAGCTTATCATGAAGATTAATTAGTTTATCTGATTGCATGATCATGAAGATCAATTAATTTACCTGATTACATGATCGTGAAGATTAATTAGTTTATCTGGAATTTGGATTAATCTTGGAATTGGACAACAATAAGCTTGGAAAAGTTTAATATTTGGCTTTGGAGATGACTAATAAGTCTCTGTCAAAATATCTAGGAGTAAAAAAGAGGAAAAAAACAACATTATCTACATCAAAGTTAAAAGAGGGAAAAAAAAAACAACATTATCTACATCAAAGTTTGCTTTGTTATTTTCAAATGTCAATTTTTATTTCATGCACATCTGGCATCCACTTCCCAATTTTATATGTTAAAAATCGCATAGTCTTCATCTTGTTGTTAATTAGTATGCTTAAAAAAAATATTGCCCTCTCCTTTTAAAAAATGACTTGATTAGATTTGATACAAAATTGATTAGACAAATTAATCCTCTATAAAAATACTCAAGCAACATTGATTAGGGAATTTTAGTAGGTCAGTTGATTGGATATCTGAACTTTCACCTTATTGGTAAGGATAGAATTCCTCACATTGCAATTCTCTCCTCATTTTTTCATCTCTTACAAAAAGAAAAGCAATATTAACTAGATGAATTATATTTTTGTGGACTAATTTTATCGTCCATCGAAAAAAGATAAAAAGTTAGACAGGTACACGGACAAGACGTCGATTACATCAATCTTTTAATAGATCGAGCACTCTCTCTACATAATAAATCCAAGATCTTTTGTGTCTTCACTAAAACATTGGTCTATTTGTAGAGGGTTCCAATGATAACTAAACTAATTTAAGAAAAAACAAATATACTAGTACATATATAGCACAATATATGCTGAGATTTCAAATAATAACAATAAAATAAATTTAAAGTTTCATGGGTTTGTCTCTGACAGAAATGCAAGATAAGGCTATATATAAGAGTTTCTTGTGATTGAGTTTTTTCTCAAATTCTATGCATAACGAGAGTTTTAGTGCACCAGACTCGCCCTCGCCCGTTTTATGGGCTGCCTCTCTTGTTGTTGAAGCTGGTAGAGAGAGTTTTAGATAAAGGTGTCAAATGTGTGGGCTTGGACCTAGTCCAACTTCTTGGGACCATTATACTTTCCTTCAAGTAGGGCACAGCATCTTCACTTGACAAAGTCCTTAACCAATTTACCCTTTTATCAGAACTTGCACCTGGCCCATAACACTTGTACTCAGCAAAATATGATGTCCTATTAAACATACCAAAGTCAAAAAGTTAAAAAATGATTATATTCGGCAGAAGGTGCAAGTAGTAGCTAGATACATTGAGGATAAATGAGAAAAGGTTGAGTGCTTGAGATAAGTTTGGTCATATGTTGCATAGATCTAGAGATGCGTAAATTTGAATGACTAAAGGTCAGTAGGTCTAAAACGTAAAATCACATGCAAGGGAGTTATCTCAACAACAACAACACACCTAGTGAGATTCCATAATTATGGTCTGGAAAGGGTAAAATATACGTAGACTTTACCTCTACCTCATAGAGATAGAGAGGTTGTTTCTAGAAGACGCTCAATTCAAATATATCAGCCTAAAAATAGAAAATACTAGATATGAAAAAAAAGACTAGAGCGTGAAGCAATTGATAGCTTATAGATAGAATAAAAGTAGCAAAATCAATGATGGATAATAACAACACAACAATGGAAGTTATCTCAAAAGATCTATAGTTTTTTGAAATGGATGTAGAAAGATGGAAGGAAAAACATTCATATAGGTGACAATCTTATAGCGGACACTAACTTTCTTGGAACTTACGCTTATTTATTGTTATGGTTGAATTTGTTACAACAAGTCAAAACAAATTTTATATACTATCGGTGCTTAAAAGTTAAATCAATATATGTACCTTTGTCTAGAGGGATCATTCCAATCTTCCCAACCATTAGGGAGTATGACATTTGACATGTAAGTTTGGGCAAATATTACCCTAGCATAGGCACCCCATGGTCTCCCAAGAATTGCACTCTTCACTCCAGTAATCTTACATCCCAAGAAAGTGAACCCTGTATTTTCTTGAGGTGATTGCCTATGTTGTGCTGTAATAGCCCCATTGGACTGCGAAAGCGAATGCAAATGACATTTCTATCCCCAACAAGAAAACAATGTCTCAATCATGTGACAGACAATTGATTTGATGTAAATATCGAGTGTACTATTTATTTCTGTTATTACCTCAAATAGAGAAGCGGCATTTCCACATATGAAATCAGTGTCCCCTTCAATGTAACAATTTTTGTAATAGTGTCTACCAACATCATCAAGTAATGTGTCTTGATGAGACATAATTCTACAACCCAAAAAGCTTGCTTTATCTCCTTCTACTCTTAATGCTACTGCTTTTGCTCCACTTCCATATGTGTTCTGTAATTAATTAATTAATTAACACCATGCTAACAAAACAAATTTCAATTAAATAAATCTCTATCTAGCTAGCTAGTAACTAAAAGTGTGAAATGCAGGACTAGACAGAATTTGAATGAATCAAAATGAATTGAGTTTAGACTCGCTAAACCAAAGGCTACTTGGCATGTGGTGGTAGCTCGATCAAGATGGGATAAACAATGAGTCAATATCCAACCGACCCAAAAAAGTGGGTCACATTCCATAGACTAATTTCATCACCTCTAAAAGTAGCTTTACAATAAACATGTTCTGTGTATTTTCATAGACTAATTTCATCACCTCTACCGTTTCAAAAAAAATGACGGACTATTTTAAAAAGGATGATCCATTTTTTTTTTTGGCAAAACTTTAATTACAACTTTTCACGTGGCATGTTTAACGCCACAAGATTAAAGGATACTTTGCTACATTTAATATAATTTTAATTTAGGACCACAAGATTGAAAAATCCTCTTAATTTTCTTAAACCCCGTGTCAAGTCAAACTAAGTCATTCTTTCTGAAATGGAGGGAGTAATAAGCACGTTCTATGGTGCACAGATTCCTCAAAAATATGGTCGTATTCGTGTCAAATCCTCCAAAAACACACTACTTTTGAAGGATCCAACACACAACAAACTGAATTTTTGAGAATTCAAACAACATAGAACAAGTTAACCAACATGTTATAATATGTTAAGAGATGGAGGCATATATGTACCTGAATTGTAAGGTATCTAGCCACAAAATCAGAAGCAAAAACAGTGAAAGTTGGAGATTTAAATATATCTCCATAATCATTTCCTGTAATTATAGTATTTTTCACTGTATTTTTTCTCCCACTGATTGTTATAAATGGCTTGTCACTAGGAACAACAACTTTCTCTCTATAAACACCTGGCTTTACCAAAATAAATACATGTTGAGTATTCTTTGAAGGCACTGCATCAATTGCTTCTTGTATTGTCCTGTAATCTCCATTACCAGATTGATCTACTTTTATCAAAATTGCATTTGACGATGATCCAGCTTCGGAAAAAATCACTAAATTGCTCGTAGCTAACAGAACAATTGTAATTATTGTAGTGTACCCGTGAAATAATGCCATATCTTGAATATCAGTGACGAAGTCAGATACACCTGTGAAAAAAAGCAAAAATGAAGAGAAGCAAAGTTCTTGTTTTTTCTCGTAAAATCAAATATGCAGTATCTACAGACAAAAGTGAAATTTCTTATCGCGCCTTGAAATAATTTTTGAATAATTACCTTTGCCACTACACAAGAAAATTCAACAATATATATGTGTATGTGAACAAAAAGAATTATTTTTCTTCCTAGAGGATAAAAATTATGACAAAATTTAATGTTCCAGAAAAAAAACAATCTTAGCACTTTGAGAAATGCATCTTAAGACAATTGGCAAAATTGCCTCCTATATATATATATATATATATATATATATATATATATATATGGAATTGGACAATGACAAGGTCAATTTTCAACAATTTTTCTTGAAAATAAATTAGTTCAAACTTCAAAATTAAAATTCTGATATTTCTCCATTAACATGAATATATATGACCTGGTCTTTCTCCATGCCAAATTTGATAATTAAAATAAATAAATAAATAAATTACCTCAATCAATTTTGTGATTTTATTTTTTCCAAAAATAAAATAATATGGCAGTTTAATTAAAGTGGGGAGTGTGGAAGCTGGCAATTAGGAGAAGTAGGCCGGAAAAAGGTTTGTGTATATTATCAGTTAATTTGCACGTCTAAAATTTGGCGCCGTTTATGTTTAATAATTTTAATAAATAGCCTTTTTTTTGAAGTATATATATAGTGGAAAATTACCATAATTTTTTAGGCATTTAATTTTAGAAAGGAAAAAAAAAGTTTGACCGGTCAATAGTTGAAGCACTTGTACAAAAGTCAACTTTTAGATGCAAGTAAAACAACTAATTCGATGGTTACCACTAACCGTTTTTAATTGAAGAATTTTCATAAAATATGTAGGCTTGAAATTTAATATAGTTAAATAGTTATATTTTATATAATTATATGACATAATTTTGATTATGTAATCTGGAGGGGAGGAGAGAAGCGAATTGTATATGTATACTTGTCAAATTATATGTGTACATCTGTCAAATAATTATATATGTGTAACTAATGTACAAATATATTTGTATATTTGGCAAGCAAGATTAGGAGAGTGAGAGAGGCGAGTGAGAGAGGGAATATAGTGGAGAGAAGTCAATTGTATATGTATATCTCTCAAATAATTTTATACATACAACTGATATACACATGTATTTATATATCTAGCAAGAGATTGCAGAGAGAGGAGAGAAGAGAGAGAAAATAATAATTAAAATCTAACTATAACTATAAATTATAAGTTTTTCAAATTATAGCGCTAATTACGTAATTTTCCTTGAAATGAATGACTAACTTGTAAATTTCAGACAAGTTTAAGTCATGAAACTTTTATTATGTGTAAAGAAGTTTGCCAAAAAAAAAAAGGATTAATTAAATTAAAGTTGTTAATATTCACATTCGGATCAGGTAAGAAATTAGTTAATTATGGTTGTAACAGATTCTATTATTTATATATATATAAAAAAGTTGTAATTAACGAAATATTAATAAAATATTTTGTTTCTGCGTTTGGTAACCAATGACGTTCGACCAAAGATATATTTTCAATTTAAAATTCACTAGGCTATGTTTTTTTTTAATTTAAATTCATTTTAAGTTAACATATAATATATTTTTTTATACGTTAAAAACTCATATATTCATTTAACTCTACAGTAGGAAATTAAATAAAAAAATTTCTTAGAAAATGACATCAAATCTATTCAGAAGACATTTGACAATAGGTCATCTAACTTCAACGGTTTAACTACATAATTAAATGTTATTATATTAATCAGTCACAATCACAAGTCATGACATTTCTTAATTTTTCAACTAACAAGAAACTACATTTGACTGTAATTTACTTAAACAATGTATAGAGATGGCAACATCATATCCACCCAGAAGTCTCGGGTTCGAGCGTATGGAGTCACCTTTACCCCAATGTTGGACTTCTCGACGCGAATTTGGATTTAGTCCGGCTCTAATGTGGGTACTAGACACCGGGTGGGAAATAAAAAAAAATCAAATTTAGTTGGACTCCAATGTGAGTATCGGTCACCGGGTGGGAAGCACAAAAAAAAAATCAAAATTTAGATGGACTCCAATATGGGTACCGAAAACCCAGTGTAAACAAAAAAAAAAAAAAAGCAACATCATATCCAACATTGACTTAATAGTTGCATTTGTCATACATGATCTATACATGTGAACCGCGGTGATTGAGTTGGTGTAGCAAGAATCTATACATGTGAACCGCGGTGATTGAGTTGATGTAGCGGGATATTACATAATTAAGGAGACCAAGGACTGAATCTCACATGATTCTTTCTCAATCGACTGAGTTGGTGTATCGGGCATGGTATCCTAAAAGTATCTCGGGGGATCTTCCCCACCTGGTCGTTCTCAGCACAAGCTTTTTCACATTTTGCTGTGTGATTTGCGAGTTATTATAGAGGTTCAATGTTTACCCAATGTGTACCTTGAGATCCAATACACTTTGCATGATCTATCATTTAAAAAAACAATCTATTATACTCCAACAATACATTAGAATAAAAATTGAAATTTGAGAATGATAAATTTGGCATTTCTTTAGTATTATTTGTATGAAGAAAACCTTAGGATTTGTATTTTACCTAAGGAAACTATACCAACTTGTGCAAACAATTTCACCAGCAAATCGCGGTGTACGAGGCCAGCAATTTGCCCACAACATGTACCAAATAACTCTAATACAAATGGGAAGAAATCACCTAATATTTTTGTCTGCACTGAAATTTGAACGTGAAACCTCATAGTTCTCAATCCACTTCATTGATCTCTAGGTCATATCCTTACGTGCGCTCTTTTCATATTCCATAGCATGGAATGTAGACCTTTGATGTACCTTTTGTTAGTTCAACATTACTTGTTTAATGTGTTCTTCCTCATGAATTTGATTGCTCGATGATTATTCATTAAACGAGTTGTCGAGAGAAGGCAATGATCCTGAAAATAACGATTCATGAGATTTTCCCGCGCAACTGAAGCATGTAGATTAGATTTTGCATCATTGTTCTGTTTGTTTTATCCGTTTATTAGTAATCTGACCCTCATTTCTCCTCGGATTCCTGTTAGCCTGATCCTGGAGATTGTCTTCAATGCTTTATAAAAGGAGAAAGGAAAAAAAAAAGAAACAACTTTTCGATTATATCTTGGCCTGATTCCTGGTAAATTATGATGTTGCCACGCTCCTTTTTGTTCTTGATATATCGTTCGATTTTGCTATCCTGTTTATTCAAGTTTATTGCGATGGCTTATACACTTCATAGAAATCAGGAAATAGAGAACAACATTTCATGGATATCATGGTTTATTAATCATTTGCATTTCTGTTACAATTGCTTTCAGCAGATATTATTGAATATGTATAAGATGGTATGTTTAACTTTTATTAGTTACATGCATTAGTTTCAAAGAATGTCGATATTGTTATCTTTCTTCTCCAGACTGCCAACATGACAACCATGTCGTTGAGGTTTTTCATGGTTATCCGAATCAGAATCACTTGGTTCAAAGAAAAGGCCATCGAGACATCTTCTTCTGATTGTTGGCTCGTATGTATGTTTCTGGGCATGAGTAACATTATGTTCGGCCTTGTGTGCCTCAGTCAGTACTGTTCTCTCACTCGATCTTATAGCTTCTGAAGACATACGAGGGATTGACATATGTATACCTGGGCTTTTTGCTTCAATTGAACTGTCAAATGTAATTGAGTTGTTGAGGCCCTGCACATTGCAATTCATGTATGCTTCTAGTTCTTGATCTTTCATTGTCCTTGCATCGTTTGGTTGTCTTCCCTCTGCGTCTGTTGTTGAATCAGCACTTTCATCTGCGTTCAGTTTGTAGCCTCTGTGAATGTGAACTGCCTTTCCTTTTTTCGATGAGTTTGAACCAAGTTGCATAGATGCTCCTCTATTATCGCCTGCAAGGGTGATCACACTCACCGGCCCCTCTTCCAAAATTTTCTTGTTATCTCCAATTGCCATCCGATGAATAAACTTCGAGATGTTATCTTTTACCTCGTGGGGTATATCTCGTTCAGCTGATGTTCTTGTCTGTTTTCCATTAGTGACACGGTTCACCCAAATTTGGTCATTATCAGAATTGGCTTGCTTTGATTGAAACACAATGTCTGGCTGCTCTTTGGATGTCGGAAAACCACCAATCTTTTCTCCTGCACTGTAGTTTTTATGCGCGGTCTCTTGCACAACTTCCTTCAGTTCTTTAGTTTCCGGGATGTTTGTCTCCAACGCTCTGGACGTCTTAGGTTCACTTGAACCTGATATCTTGGATGGTTCTTCTGTACTACCTCCAGTGGATTTCACCTCTGAGAGTTCTGAAGTTTGTGTTACCTTTTCAGCTGATCTATCCTTTGCTTCAGGTGTTGTGTCAGATATGGCTTCTTTCTTGAGAAGCTCCACTTGTTCCGATTGAGGCCAAGCTGTTGTGGGCATTGGTTCTTTTCCGGAGAGTGATGGTAACTTCTCATCGGATTTGGATGAAGTCTCTGAGCTCTCTTGCGATTGTTTTGGTGGAGTTGGTGGCTGGGATATTGTCTGATCCTTCAATTGCTCTTGAGAGGTTATACCAGATGGAAGATTTGAAGAAGTCTGGCTGACAAGGCTAGCTTCCTTTGGGGTGAGTTGGTCAGTTGAAAGGACCTGAGGACTGTTGCGTGTTGGGGATGATTTTGGATTCATTTCTCGCGATTGAGGAGCTGAAGGCTTAGACACATTGGACTTAGTCGCCACATCAGATCGTGAATCTGATTGAGAAGTGATAGCTTGGTCATCCTGAGACGGTATCAAGGGTTGAGAGTTGGCTCTGGAGGGAACAACTTCTGGAGGACTAGATTGTGGTCTTTGTGATACTATAGATGGAGGGGTTTGAGTTTCAGATTTCGGGCTAGCTGGAGCATTTGTGGTAGAGGACTGGATAGGAGCCTTGACTTCAGATGAAGGTTGAGGGGGAGTTGTTACAGTTTCAGGTAATGCGCTTGTGCTCGAGGTGGTGGACTGGCTAGGTGTTTTCGTCTCAGCAGAATTCTGAGGTTGAGGCTGAGGAGATCTTGGTGGTGGGGTGTTTGTACTGGCAGACACCTCATTACGGCCTTGAGTACCAGCTGCTGGTTGAGCTGGTGAAGAAGGCTTTTCAGATTTCGCAGTTGTGGGAGTTGAGCTTTCAGTAGTAGGACTAGAGGAGGGCCTAGTTTTGGGTCTAGTGCTGCTGGAAGGCTGTGAAGTAGTTCTTGATCTCGTTACTTGACGAGTTGGACGATTAGAACCAGTAGTTCTGGTACTAGGCTGAGGAGATGATTTGCTTGCAGGTTCAGATTCAGATTGTGACCAAGGAAGGCGAAAACGGAATGTTGATCTTCTTTCCATTTTACAAAGCAGAACAAATCTTATGAAGCAAATTAAAATTTGTTGTTTAACTGTCTGGTGGTGATGATATGTAACCTGCAAAAAGCATCAATATATAAAGGTTTGCTTTTGATACCTTGGAACATGTCACACTCTGGAAATATCTCAACTTGCTTCTCACCTTCACCTTTTTGCTTCTTTCCCCCTTACTTTAAGCAATTGTTCATTTGCCTTATGATTAAGGTTAGCATCTTAGTTTTTGTTTATTCTGTGTGTATTAGCATAATCAACTTAAAAGAAAAAACATTTTTTGTTTACCTGTGAAAGAATACTGGTAGTAATACAAGGTAAGGTTGCGTACAATAGACCCTTGTGGTCGGGCGCATGGCGAGAGCTTTAGTGCACCAGGCTTGCCCTGTGAAAGAATATTTTGGCATGAGGAAAAGGAAAAGTGAAAGGGAAGAGACTAAGCTAATTGTGTGAGGAAACAGCAATTAAAAAGTTAATTTGCTGTTAAATATTTGATGACCTCTACAAGAAGCAAAGCATTAGAAGCAAAAATTCATGTTCTAGACATAATTTTTTTTCCCTGATTTATTAGTACAAGCAAAGAACACAAAAATGGAATTATAAATAACTAAAGAAGTGGTACTTGTCTTTGTTTTGTAACTTTCTTGCTTGAAAATATAATCATCATTAGCTATAACAAAATTGTCAATTGAAGCTATTCTTTCCTCAAGGTAAGTCCTTCAATTTTTGTATTACCTTCACACTTCATATTTTTTCTTGTTAGACCTAATCACAGGTGGATCCAAGATTTAGAGTTTATATATTTCTACAAGGATATGACGCAACTTCATCTCACCGATAACATGACCTTAGATAGAAAGGAATGAAAATCGCATATTAGGATAGAAGGTTAATAGGCTAGTAGGGGTAGGATGAGTAGATTAGTAGGATTAGTCGTGTTTTTATATCTCGTATTGTTATTGTCTGTCTTATATTTTTTGCCTTTTATTGTGGTATACATATTATCATGTTTTTTCATATCTAGTATGTTCTGCTTTTGGGGCTTGATATTTTTGAGACGAGGGTCTTCCGAAAACAACCTCTCTATCTCTATGAGTTAGTGGTAAGGTCTGTACATTTACCCTCCTCAGACCCCACGTTCCACTGTGTATGTTGTTATATTTCTACAAAGATCTCAACTTGATACTACAATAATAACTGAAATTACAGCTAAATATTTATACAAAATTTAGTAGGTTTCTTTTGAGATATACAGAATTTGAGCAAAGCTATTAGGTTCACGTGAATTTCCTTAAACAAACTGCTATAGAACATCCATCATAGCCAAGAATTTGCAGTTACATGTTCATTTATCACATAAGTTCACTCTAATGGACTTGCAGAGAAAAATTATTTCAAAGTGTTTGATAATATGATATAAGTTTCGTACCTTAATCACAGGAAACACAATGCAAGGACTTATCCGTGTGGTGAGATCATGCCATGAGAAGCTCAAGGTTACAATTCTGCAGCATCCACAATTCCAAAACACAAGTGAGATGAACAAAATATTCGCAAGATTTGGACGTATCATTTCGTTCCCCACAGTGCAGAACAAGGAAGCCAACGACATAATAGTTCCCACAATGCAGCAAAAGGGGTTAGAGAATACAACAGTTGCTGATGTACTAATGATAAAAGATGAAGAAAAAGGTAACTCATGGATTTGTTGTCGCACAAATGACACCGCATATGATGCCATCAAGAAAGTAAGTTTTGCTTGAACTTCTACATCACCGTAGCATGTATATTGTCTGCTTTGAGCCCAGCTCGCACGCTTTAAAACACAACAATAGTAAATAAGACTTGTTTACTTATACACACAGCATCTCTCATGTGTTTTGTCGACTATCAAAACTCAAAAGATGGGTTTTTGTAGATGGCAGCAAACAACATCGGTTCTTTGGTGGTTCTAAATCCTGGAGAGAATCAACTGATAGCTGGAATTATAACAGAAAGAGGTAATTTTGCCTAAGCAACAAAACTTTCTGGTTTCTACTACACAATATTTGTGCCAATAGATGTTTTTCTCGAACAGACTACCTGCAGAAGGTAATTGTGCAGGATAGATCATCTAAATACACAAGAGTCGGAGATATTATGACCGAACAGGTACTCTAGATATCCTATGCTTCACTTTACTTTGTCCATCTCTCATCTGTTTTCCTGCTCAATATTACTACCTTTGCAACACAGAGCAAGCTGATAACCGTCACATCCGACACAAACATTATTCAAGCAATGCAGCTCATGAGTGGTAAGTACTACTATCAAGTTGTACTCATGGTTTGAGTAAAACATGAATGAATGTTTTTATGATCACAGAGCATCACATACGACATGTTCCAGTGATCGATGGAAAGGTAGTAGGCATGATTTCTGTTGTTGATATTGTCAAAGCAGTGGTGGATCAACAAACTGGAGAAGTGAAGCAATTGAATCAATTCATCCAGGGAGATTACTACTAAAACATATTCCTCTAAACTTTGTAAACTAAGACTCTTTGTTATCCAAATTAGATCAATGGAACAACAAAATGCAATAATGAACTTCAAAATTTAGAGCTGATTTGGTGGGGCGCGCCACGCCTGGGCTGTAGTGCAACGCCTAGGCGACGCATGAAGACCCAAGTAGCAAGCTACTTTGATAGGCCTTCCCCCTTAAAAAATTGAGTTAATATCGTGTGAATCAATGATCCACATATCAGATATTAAACTGATAAGAACAGATACTACACTTGATCTTAGCCAAAAGGCCGAGAAAGGTATGCTTTATCACGCAGATGGGCCTTTCCACTTGTAGCACCTCTCTACTGTCGACTTATATGTTTCTCACGATGTGGGAATCAGCGTAACTGAAAAAAGGCCTGCAAAACAGAATGTATGATCAAGCCTCATTTTATGGACAACTTGTGTCATATCTGAACGTGTAAAAATGTTGTTGATTTGGGTAAAAAAAATAACTAACGAACAGTTATTAAAGCGATTAAGATTATGGAATGTACAAAATACATTTTATGATACGTATTTCTGATAGGTGATAATGTGAATACATGATTATCAGAACGATAGAGACTTATCTGCATCGGATGTTTACACCAAACTAATGCAACTTATCATAATTAAGTGGTTTGGAGCGAATATATACGTCAATTAATCATTATTAAGTGATTATTGTGTATACTTCATATACATATTATTATTTATTAATTTGGTGTAAATATTCAGTGTAGTACGAGCGCTTTTAAGATATGGGGATTAGTTATCAAGTTTCTTTACATAATTTGCCTCCATTAATGTTCTTTTAAAACCAAAAAAAAAAAAAGAGGTTATATTCTCGAGTCCCCATTTTTTAAATATTTCATCCCTAATTATGTCGTCATGGGATTCCTCAAGTTGCCTTGTTAATTATTCTTCATGGTGATCAATTTTTCTATCTTGAAGAATAATGGCTGATACTTTGTGTCTCTGTTCTTGCACTATGCAATTATTGAGTTCTTCTGCTTCGGCAGCTTTGGCTCAAACTTTGTACGCCTGTAAATATATTCACTAAAAAAGGTACAAAAATAGTTGATGTAGAACCCAATATATCAAATGAGTTGTGATAGAATCTCGAGCTCATTCCCATAAGGTCAAATCCAACATGAGTTGTGATAGAATCTCTAGCTCATTCCCATAAGGTCAAATCCAACATTGCGTGCCTCTGCCTTATATTTACGTTGTATGATTCACTACATAATAATTCCTACAATTTATTTACTATATAAACAACCCGTTACATTATAAGCATCGCATAACTAATACTTCCTCTGTGCACTTTTACTTGTCACTGTTTCGCTTTTCGAGGTCAACTTAACTAAACTTTAGAGCTAAATTGAAGTAGATAAATTAAATATTTAAATAAAAAATTTAGATGGTTGAAAATTATACGAAATGTTATAAGTTGCAATCCTCCTCATATTAATATGATTAAAAAATACATATAGTTTAACTTCGATAACTAAAATATTGACGAGTAAAAGTGAACGGAGTGAGTACATGAATCGAACAACTTTACTGCAAATTCTTATAACCATCAGCCTAAGCATAATGCAATATCAGTATCACAAATCAAGATAAGGTCAGCAAATCCAGCAAGAATTTCAATAATTATGCTATGGAGGGTCTCTTAAAAAGTACTCTTTTATTTCTGACCACTGAATCCCAGAATACCAATATACCAATAGAGAGCTATTAAACATTCCTCAAAAAGACATGCTGATTCTGCATACCTCAATTTCCTCTTCGGAATTCGCTTTTCTACAACTAGCCATTTACTTATCAGGCCTCCGAAAAAGCAAAAGAATATAAGGCAAGAGAATTCCATTCTGATCAAAAGTATGCAAGTGCTCAGCATATTACTGCTATAATCGTTTTCCTTAGAAAGACAGAAATGTTCCAATTCTCAACAAGATTACACGCAAGCGCCCACATTTGACTCAAGAAAAAAGAAGGAACATATCCAGAATATAAAAGTGATCACAAATCTTGCAATTAGCTAAGATAAGGTACTCTTATCTTTTGCTTCTAAAAATCAGATGAAAAGATACTTGATGTGTCTATCTTTTTAGCATTTGGAACATTTCATCACCTAAAGAAAAGAGATAAAAAGAAGGAAATCACCTGTTTATTCTATTTGTGGCAAATTTCTATGTTGATTCAACCACTGTAGATCTTTTCAGCAACATATACTTGTCTGAATTCTCTCGAATTTGTGGCATATCCAAAGATGCCATCCTTTGACTCCTCAATATTTTACTAGCATAAACTGAACAACTGTTAATGCTGTAGGTCCAATCTCAGCTCCTCTGATTTTCTCTTGGAAGAGAGAGACGGGCTACACATTTTTCATCTAGACTATTAAACATACTTCCTACCAGATAATTGAAACAAATTTCTACTTCATTGCAGATTCAAGCATTATAGTTGAACATGATTTGCCAAAGCAATTAACAATTATACCAGATAAATTTTTGGAGTATCAAATAGATTATATTTTGAAACATGCAAGCAGGAAATTAACTATATTAACTCGAGACATCAGAAAACTAAATCGCGATGAATAAAATTCAATTAATTCATAATTAAAACAGATGATATATCTAACATTAAGGTTATACTTTTTACATTGAGGAACTAATGATAAATTGCTAAATATACATTCTATTACATAAAGTTCAAAAAACACAGAAATGCAAGATCATTTTAGACATTCTCAGTCAAACAAGACAGTCTTTTAACTTAACATTTCCACATCAAGGTTTCAGGAAAATAGATTACTATGATTATCAATCATAGGGAAAGAAGACCTGTGAGCCATGAAAACAGTTTCTAGTGGGAAAAGTGTTGACACTGACTTACATAGATAGAACCAGTGGCGGAGCGAGAATTTTCATTAAGGGGATTAAAAATTTTAAAAGGTAAACATATGAAGAAGCGAAGGGATTTAACATCTACTATGTATACATAAAAAATAACTTACACATTAGATATACAATGAAATGTTCCACCAAAGGGGATTCGGATTTACCTCCTTCCACCTATGTGGCTATGCCCCTGGATACACCAATGTAGAAGGCATTCTAGGTAAAAGGGACATCAAATACTTTGTTGCATAAAACGCATAGATTCCTACTGTAGTTTTTCTTTTCTAGAATATAAACTGTGAGATTTAACAAATGGTGTCCCACTATCTCATCCAAGTGGACGGGCAGTATCTCAAATGAAAATGGTTCCAAAGCAAGTGGTTTAAAAGACTTCCCTCTTTTGGTTACTTTCAGAGGCTTTTGTAATTACAACTCTTCACTGCTAAAAAGGTATGTAGTTCACCTCAGAATGACAAACTTCTCATCTCAATATGATGTACACTGGAAAAACTCTTGTAGAGAGAAGAGCATTTTCTTCTTAAAAGCACGAGGCACAAACTAACATAGCAAGAAACAGGAGAAGCAATACAAGTTGAAAATATTTTTCCTGCTTCTCTATAAGAGTGCTTACAATGCAGCAATTATTCTTGAAACTGAACAAGCAGCTGCAAATCAAGATGACCAACTATTTAATGCTGAATAAAGTACAACTCATCCATCTGTCCAAATAGATGGTTGATACTGGTCTTGTAAAGAGTTTAAGGGTCAAAGACTAGTCAGTTTCATGCTGTTGATTTCATTAATTACTAGTTAGTTACAACAAATAGCAATACAACGATGATAGTATGTGAGTAAAAGAGAAAAATAAGTACATAAAAACATATAAGTTAGCAAGTGAAGAGGGTACCTACGTTTTACACCATGATAACCGTGATCATATCTACACCTTATCTTGAAAAACAAAAGCAAGGAAATTCTGAAGACATGGCAATAGAAATAAGCACAGAGTGACTCCATAATTAGATAATTTTTTTAATACAGCTATAGGCAACCTAACAGTTAAAACCATCCAAATGTATGATGATAAAACTTAAAGAACAATTGAAATTGAGCAAATGAATAACATTAAGTACTTTGTCTTCACACTTCATTCATAATTCATCATCATCAAAACATAAAGATCAACAATGCTTAGGTAGGGACACTCCTGATCGTTGGCATAACATTGCCCAGATTGTCAAAAAGTTGACCGGCAGTAACAATTGAAGGGTGACAAAAGGATTTCCGATTGATGCAGGATTTAAGCAACATTTTGCAACCTAGAAGACGGAAACATATCTTGATAATTGTTTCTTGGCCTACAATACTATAGCGTTGGCGCATCTATCTTAGCCACAGAATTGGAATTAGGGGATCTAATCTCTTCCAGCTGGGTGAATTTTCTATCTGATCCACTTGCTGCTGATAATACTTTTCAAATAAAAGTAACCAAAAGTCTGGTCACAAATACTATTTTCTTATTCTCCATCCACCTATTCTCATTAGCATTACTACAAGAATCATGTAGTGTACCTCTCCTAAAACAAAACGAAAAAATATTCGCCAAGTTGTTACAACTCAACACCTTCTCCAGCTTATAAGGAGCTACCTTAGTATTATCTTGCCCATACCATTCACTGAGCACTTGGCTTTAGGTGAGGTAGCTCTGCACTTCTCCCCAGAGCTTCTTCTCCTTTTCAGCTTTATCATACTCTATACAGCTCATTGAATCATCAAGTACTAATCTTTAATGGCCTCCTGGACTGCAAGGCAAAACAAGAAGTTCGAAGAGGCTTTGGCTTTATATGACAGGGACACTCCTGATCGTTGGCATAACATTGCCAGATGTGTAGGTGGAAAATCAGCAGCAGAAGTGAGGAGGCATTACGAGGTGCTTGTGAAGGATATCATGCAAATAGAAAATGGCCAAGTACCATTACCCAATTACAAAGCCGCCGCTGAAAGCAATGGCAGAGGTTATGCCAATGAAAAAAGGTATCACAAATCTCTACTCTCCACACAACCAAACTAATTTTTTAATCCATATACAAGTCAATAATACGCTCGGTATTTCTAATCCATCAATTATGTATTACTCCACAAAATTGATACCTGGTATCTATTCCCATATGTTGTCATTTTCCTATTCCTGATACTGTTTTTACCACCTATCCATTTTTAGTAACTTTTAAGTCAAAGACCAGTCACACTCCTTGTTGATACAAAAAAAGTAATGTTGCCACTCAAAAAAAGAATTACAAGAAAAAGTTGACACCTATATTCTAAAGAATAAATGCTTAAAATTTCGACTTTCTGCTAGAGGATAATTTAGAAATGTCTGCACCTTTTGCTTCTTTAAGCTTCTAAATGATGAACCTAATCCTACTTGTTTTAGATAATATGTTAAGTCCTACACCTTGATTCCCTACCACCTCATTATATAAAATACAATTGTTTCTTGCATTGATATGTATCATCACATGATGCAACAAACTTTTTTTATTAACTCCTCACTTTCTTCGATAACCATTCAGCAATCCCAAGTCACTTATTAAGAAGATAATCTCAGCAGCAATTACACATAATACAAAAGTTTTCTTTAACTTCCTTAAATTCTGTGCAAAGACAAAACTAGACAAAGAAATTGAAATGGAGGGAGTAAATAATGCCTACAATCCTCACAAAAGGCTATCTTGTGAATATGCTGGCACTGAATAGTACATTTCATCAGAGGTTATTTTGTGAATATACTGCCTTATTTTAATACATATGGTTCTAACAAGATCAGCAAAAAGAGAACGAAGTGACCTCTAATCAAGTTAGTCGAATCCCTGAAGCCAAATTGATGATGCTTTGCTGCATTTCAAAATTTTCTTAAATAAAGAAAATGTATTAGTTTCTCAAACAAATAAATAATGCTTACCTCCTCATCCTTTATCACTTCTTTACATGCCTATATCTATTGAACAGGCTTCTGAAGAACCTGAAGCTACAGTGAGAACAAGTTTCGCAGCCATGCTCAATAACATCACAAGTTCTCTGTTAAATTCCAAATGCAAATGCATGGATTGCAAATTCAAGTCTAAGTTTTTGAAGCAAGCAAAATGCATGAGTATTATTGTCCATCTGTATCCATTTAACTTGTGTCTTACTGTGTAATGTTTCTCAAACACATAATATATAAATATTATGCCTACACTTCTATCTTATTGTAATATGTTCATAATAAAACCAAAACTGCACGCTTCATAGTCTGAATTCAACAGATCACAATCCTCAAATCATTTGTTTACTTTAGCTTCAAGTCTCACAGGTTGTGGACAACTTGCACACTTCAGTTTGATTTCATGTAGAGTTTACCTTACCCGTAATATCCAACTCCCAAAATGAAAAAGTTCAAATGAACAGTCACTAAAATACATCGACAATGATCTCCATCGTAGACCAGGTTACCTTGTGCATTAAACAAGATAAGCTTTTCCTAATCCCGTTGAACTTTTTCCTTCTGGGCATGAAGTAACAACTTAATAAGCCAATCAAAGGAACTTCCTCAGTACCTTTTTCTTTCGGATTCAATTTTGCGCAAAAGAATTTAACTCTCAGCATAAATATAAGTTTAAGTTATCATCAAAGGTCTCGGGTTCGAGAATGAAACACAAAATCAGCTTTGGTGAGGAGCAGTTTAATCCCAAATGATTAGGTAACCAACAGTATACATTATATATTCGAACAAAATTTCTTAAAATAACCATGTAACTTTGTTGCAATTGAAGACAAAAACTGCACTATACAATCGAATTTTGAATCTTCATAGTCCAAAATGTTTACATCTAGAAATAAAACTACTTACATCTTGCATAAATAAAACAGGAAAACGTAGTTCAAAATTACCTCTTGGTGATTTCAACCCTAAATCAGGTCGAACCAACTGATTAAGTGAAGAAAAAAAAGTAATAATCAGGAAACTTTTAATAACAAACGATTCAGTAGTAAAGAGGCAGGCATATTGAACATTAAATAAACTTAGCTGTTGAGAAGACGTTGATCAACCATTTAAACGTTGAACAGAATTAGAGTAGCCGGGAAATGAGAGATAATCGTCGGTTCAAAACGGAGCTACAGCAGCCGGAAAATGCGAATTACAGAAACGGCGAAAAAATTCCTAATTTTGTGAAGCAACGCAACGCGAGAGAGTTGAAAAAGGGAAAAATGGAGATGCGGGGTATCGATCCCCGTACCTCTCGCATGCTAAGCGAGCGCTCTACCATCTGAGCTACATCCCCTTTTGATCCTCAAACACAAACTACTTATATTTAACCGAGAAAAACAAATAAAAACTTTTCCTTTTAAGTTTGCAAAATGTTCTAGATTTTTTTTTTTAACCAATAATTGGGGTTAGATTTACCTGTAGATATGGAGGTAACGAAAAAATTGTTTGAAATAAGATGATTTTTGTGTAAAAGTTTTGGGGTTTTTTTTTGATGTGCCAAAGATTCACAATTTTTTGGCTTTGAGTATGATGGAATAAAGCAAAATGACTCTTTAAACTGTCTATTCAATTGTGAAGTTGCAGTTAGTCAATACAACTTTCGACGCTCATCATGAGTCATCCGAAAACAGTCGCGCTATGTTTTTAAATATAGGGGTCAGGCTGCGTACATCCGACCTCCCCTACCCCGCAATGGGCGGGAGCATTTGAGGCATTGGAGTAATATTGTTATTGTTAATGTGCCACAAGTAGAATGAATAAATTATTGTAGGGATGATTGACTCAAATGATAATGGTGAAATTTTGATCAAAACTGAATTATTTGGTTAAAGTTCAAATAAACTATAATTTGTTTGTAGAACTCAAGAGCAAATTTTATTTATTTATTTACTTCTAATAAGAAATGCTCACCAATTGAAATACTTAACAAAGGCAATTTTAGTCACTTTCAACGACAAATATAAATATAACTACGATTAACAAATGATAAATTTGGACCATTGTGCACATTGCAAAAAAAACCAATTAGAGTTTAAATTACAAATTTCAACTCTTGAGTTTTATGAAAGTCATTAAAAATAACAACAGTGGACAGTCAAACAATTTGAAATGTCCATTAATTAAGAGTCTTCCAAGCTCCGTACTAGCTATGTTGGATAGTATAAGATTATTTAGAAAATCGATAAGATGGTGTACAAGCTTGATCTGGCTTTAGAATTGGGAGCGGTCCGTCTGCTGTTTCATGTATCTATGTTATGGAAATGCATTGGAGATACTTCGCATATTACTCACAGTGAAGATGTTCACGTTGCTGAAGACTCATCTTACCTATTAATGAGGTACCAATGGCTATTTTAGATTGACAAGTAAGAAAATTTTGAGCTAAAGAAGTGGCATTCGTGAAAGTGTTGTGACAAAATAATTATATTGAGGAAGTAACTTGGGAAGCCAATAAGGAAATAGTGAAGAAATAACCTCAACTATTTGTAACTTAAGATGAGTCTATAAATTAGAGAAAAAAGAACATAATTTGATGTCTCAATGTAGAGTTCCAAATACTGAATGCTGCGACAACGTATCGCTTTATCGATTTTCAACCATCACGAGGCGAAGTTAAGTGAAGGTTTGGCGATTTAGACGAATCTAATAACTTTTCTATAGACTTTGCATTTATAATTGAAAAACATATTTTGCAGTGTATTAAAGTATCAAAATATTTAACCAAAGTCTTTACATATATTATTGGTAATCTCTAGCCTAATATAAATGATTAACTATTATATTACCCAAAAAGAAAAAGAAAAAATAGTCGTTATATGGATAATTATACAAAAATTATACTATTAAAAAGATGATTGTGACAATACAACGTATCTTTAGTTCTAAAATAAAAATGCTTGAAGGACAAATGTTATGTATAGTTCTAATATAATCCTTATTCATACATAGGCTTCTTGAATACGAAATGGGTCATTTCAAAGGTTCATTGCTCCGACCCACAGTACGATTAATTCAGCATGGGCTACATGAGCCCCTAATAATTTACCAAATAAATTGATGAGTCAGGCATTCCTGATTATAACAATTAATTTACGATTAATTCAGCATGGGCGACACCTCTTCTTCTTTCTCGTCCTCTTCCTCTTCATATGACCAAATTTGCACCAATTCTGGAGTTTCAAAACTGTATGCAACAATTGTATATGGCAAAACATGTAGCTACAACACCTGCAAATCTTTATTGAATGCACATGGCTTTATTGAATGATGATCATTTATATTATCCAATCTTATAAAATGATCAAACTTGAACTCATTTTCGCCGAAACTCCATATGAAAACTCCATTGTTAACTGTGTCACAGAAATGTATCACTCCTTCTGATGATTCATATAGAAACTGAGAGTAGTAAACTGTATTACTCCTTGAATTGTTCTTCGGTAAGGGAAAAAGTGTGAAGAATTCGAGTTCTACGTTGAATTCCAACAAACATAAACTCCATATCCAGTACAGTTTTCGTTTTTCTAGAGACAAAACACTCGGGTTGAAGCATTGTCCTCGTGTAAATCCATCTAATAGAAGAAGGTCAGAATTCAAAATTCGAATTTTCCTTTCCCGCCATTTCCACGAATTCGATTCGAAAATCAAACAGTTCATCAATTGGGAAGTGAAATAAACTTCTTCCCAAAAGAAACAGATTACTTTTAAATGAATTCCATCCATTAACATCGAAAACAAGGGTTGGACAAGTGGGTCTTGAAATATGATGAGAAATTCGAAGAGAAATAAACTGGTTCAGAACAGGGGAGGAAACAGAGTATGTCCAGAACCCATTGTTGTGTGAAGCATAAAGAAGAACCCCATTACAAGAATGGATCAAAAATGGGAATTTATGAGTATTGAAGTAAGTCTTATGCCTAACTCACGCCCCAAAAGCTAGCTCAGAGGGAAGAAGATTGCCTAAGCCTTATAAGAAGACCACCCATCCCATTAACCATCAATGTGGGACTTTGTGTCTCAACACTTCTTCTTCTTGTTCTTCTGTCTCCATGGCAATCGCCATTGTCAATCTTCTCTGTTTTTTTTCTTTTGTATTTAATTTAAATTTTATAATATGTAATTATACTTATTTAAAGAAACCCTAGTATTCCATTTATGGCGGTTAATGGTCATTTACGGTTGTGTTTTATTGAGTTTTGGTAATTAATTAATTGATTAATATATGAATGTACTTGTGTGCAAGAATATAATGTAAATAAAATACTTGATAAGCAAGTATTAAATTTCTATAGTTAAACGAGGTAATGATTAATGGTCTATATTTATAAGTAAAACTATGTAAGTTTGACTAATATTTTAAGATATATTTTTTTATTATATTAATATGAAAATAATTTATAATTTACATTACTTTTGAATAGTTTCATATTACTGGAACATGACCTTACATAGAAAGGAGCGAAGATCGCGTATTAGGGTAGAAGGTTAGACAGTTAATAGAGGTAGGCTGATATATTACCTTATGATATAATAGGTTAATAAAGATAGTTGTGTCTTTATATATTGTTTTGTTATTATCTGTCATTCATTTTGTTACTTGTATTGTCTTTACAAATTATCATTTCTTTTTCACTTTAGTCGTTTGGTTTTATATCTAGTATTTTCTGTATAGGGGATGATAGTTCTGAGATAAGGTCTTTCGGAAATAATTTTTCTATCTCTATGAGTTAGTGATGATAAGGTATGCATACATTTCACCCTTCTTAAACCCAACTTGTAACATTTTATTGGATGTATTGTCGTTTAGTTTTATCAAGAGTGAGGGAAAATGAGGAAACGTAAATTAATTTCATTATGTACACGTATGTTCTATCTTTAACTTTGTAAAATAGAGTTGATAGAGAAATAGTGTTTTTTTATATATCTATAAGTAATGTTACTTTCAATCAAATTAAATATGGGTGAACACATAAAAATGATCCTCAACTTGGCAAAACTTTTTAAGTTGGAACTTAAACTTTCATAGTGCACAAATATGACCCTCAACTTGACAATTCCTAAATAAGTAGGCACAGGGTAGTTGCTGACGTGGCGCGTGAGGTACAATCGCGCTGACGTGTTTTGTCCAGCCAATACTAAGATGCCATGTGCGTCCACGTAAGCACAACTATACACCTCACACCCCTTATTTTCCACGTGTCATTTAAAAAAAAATAAAAAATAAAATAATTTTTACAAAAAAATTACAAAAAAAAAAATTTTAATTCTTTTACATAAATTACAAAAAATAAAAAAATATTTTTTTACATAAATTACAAAAAATACAATTTTTTTAAAATTTTAATTTTTTTACATAAATTACAAAAAGGTTAAGGATTTAAATTTTTTTAAAATAAATTACAAAAGAGTTTTAAAAATTATTTTACAAAAAAAATAAATTTTGTAAAATTTAATTTTTTCCACTCCAACTCGGACCCTACCCACACTGCCCCCACCCCAACCCCTTTACAAAAGATAAAAAATTATTTTACGAAAAATTCAACTCATCCCCCACCCAGCCCCCCACCACAACCCCCAATCCCCAAGCCCCTACCCAGCCCCACCCCACCTCCACCCAGCCCCACACTACCCCCACCCCATACAAAAAATAAAATAAAATAAAATAAAATATGTATTTACAAAAAAATCCATTT
>JAABOM020000084.1:26986930-27001810 GCA_011800125.2 Solanum clarkiae | reverse complement strand
GCCCCACACTACCCCCACCCCATACAAAAAATAAAATAAAATATGTATTTACAAAAAAATTAATTTAAAAACTTTTAATTTACAAAAACTTTAAATATTCAAAACTCTAATTTTATAAAAAATTTAATTTTTTAAAAAATATTTGAATTCATCATTATGAAAAATGTTATATCATATTTGACTATCTTCACTTTCAAAAAATTAACGACCTGGATTATGTGCGGACCAAGAAATTTTCATTATTGTTATTTTTTTACAATGACAAAAAATATTAAAATTCATTATTTATATAAAAAAAAAAGGTCAAAATGTGTAAAAAAATAATGGAAAGGCAAATACTTGTGTATTTTTAATAAAAAGAAGATGAATAAACTGTATGTTAATTTGAAAATAAATAGTATATATATATAGAAATGTGATAGGGGTAAAAAGGTTAAATTACCTATTTTTTTCGATTGAAATGTTCAAAAAAATACCTCTCACGCGCCCCCCGCGAGTGTGATACACTCACTATGCCATGTCAGCATCCTGTGCCTACTTGTTCAGGAATTGCCAAGTTGAGAGTCATATTTGTGCATTATGAAAGTTTAAGTTCCAACTTAAAAAGTTTTGCCAAATTGAGGGTCATTTTTATGTGTTCTCCCATTAAATATCTTAATTTTGACGTTTCATAAAGATATAAAAAAAATCAAATATTGTCATATTTGTTGAGGGAACATGTGTGCCCATATGTGGTCCTGTTATCATTACAAAGTAGGTAAAAGAAGTAATAAAAATATTAAAGTTGGATCTTATGATATAATAAGTTGACATAATTTATTACCAAAACAGAAAAAGGTTAACATAATTTTGGCAAAGATTAAAGAAAAGCATTCCCAATTAGGGTTGTTAATAGAATATTTATTTATGCCATAAACAACCAAAATAATATCATTGCACATGTTTGATTAATCACATGATTGCAAGACTAAAATTGTATGTTTGTTACTTGGTGGTTTACCTTAAATTGTATATTATTAGCACATGAACTTTTTCTATTTAATCATAGTTGACTAATATGTATGTTACTTTCTAAAATTCTATATAATAAAATTTTAATATTATTAAATTATGTATTTAAAGATTTCTACATAAATAGCACGAAATTACCTTCTAACGTTGCTGCTATCACAATCTACTATTAGCAATTACTATCATCTACAATATCGCACTTCGTTATCATAATCACGTATAATCATTACCATCAATTTCTTGTCACTAACACTAGTCCTAATCGCCACAACCAATTATTATCTCCATTATATATTGTTAATCATTGTTATCTTCACAACAAACTATTTTTATTTTGGTGATCAAAAGATTAATATATATCATTATAAGAGAGTGATAGAGCTAAGTATTTGTTCGTGGGAAGGGGTGCGGTTTCCAAACTATTACATATAGAGCGAGTAGTTGCTGCTAAACTTTTAGGCCTAACAAAAAAGTTTCAGTTTTGTCTAATTCTAATTTTCCTGAGATAAAAACGGGTAAAACTGCTATACACAAAAAGAAATTTTGTTCCGTTAGCTTTGCTCCCTCCTTCTCTAGAGCATCTACTTTAACGAGTAACATTTATATATTATCAATCGCTACTGTCAGCCACCATCGCTACTAGCTATTACTCATAATCACCATCATCACCCAACAAATTTTTGAATTGTACTTTCAACCACCATAACTAATCACCATCACCTTCAACTATCATATAATTTTTAAACAATTTTTATATATATATATATTTAAATAATTTTAATTATTGAATATTTAATATAATAATTTTACCGTTACTTTTGAGATTCCATCTAAAACATACAAAAACTTTTAATGGATACATTTCCCAAGTTTATCATATAAATTGATAATGACCACAAGTAGCCTTCTGATTCCTCCAATGGTCCATTATCTTCCTGTTTCAACATTTATAGCATCTGCTATGGCTAGGTTATCAAAAAAAAATTTACCAAATATTTACTTTTACTTTATATTATAATTATAATATATAGAAAGAGTGAAACAAACTTTCATAGGCCCAATTTAATATTTACCAATTGTTTTTGATAATTGCAATCATAAATAAAAATAGTAATTTTATTGATGATATAGCAAGTACAATTATATTCTTTCCTTATTCTTCTTTTTGAATTTCCTCTCTCTGGGATTTAATGGTTTTAATATTTATTAAATGTAGTATGGATGAGTATTTAATCGTTATACTCTCTGTTCATTTTTATTTGTTATTGTTTTACTTTTCGAGATTAATTAAATTAATTTCAAAACTAAATAAAAATAGCTAAATTTAATATTTAAAAATTTAAAATTTATATGATTAAAACAAATTTACTTTTTTAACTAAAAAAATATATCTTGGTACATGCACACTTTGAGTTTTACTTGATTATTATATTGTTTGTTTTTGACGATTTAATTGTTTATAATAATTGTTGAACATGATCCAAAGAAGATCCACTATTGTTCGTTTCCGGGATTATTTATTTATTTATTTTCCTTCATTTTGATTTAATCATGCAATATAAATATGAAATCAATAATATTATTTCATTTTACCTGTCTTTAATATTGAGTGTTTCCGAAAAGAAAAATCAATATTAATTACTTAGCATAAATTGAATTGTTTAAACAAATAATTATTTATTGATTTTTTTAAATATTAAAACTGATTAATTTAATGTTGTTTCTGGGTAAAGTCATATTTATAAAATAAGGGCGTCAAAAAGAAAACTATGAGAATTAATAAAGCATATTATAAATATAATATATAAATATATTTTTAAGTTGATTTTAATAAATATTTATATTGTTTAATTTTAAATAATACACAAATAAACACATATATTTTATATAATATAACACAATTATTATGAGAACACATTTATTTATTATGCATCGCTGCATATCAATCGATTCGATTTTGAAATTTATCGATTCGACTTATCAGTTATCAATCTGTAAATATGCTAAATTATTATAGAACCAAAATATATTGACTTATCGGTTATTGATCGTTATCGATTTAAACACTAAAATTTTACCAAAAAAAATCTTTATTATAAATTACTTAGAAATAAGGTGACAAATCAAATGAATCACATACATAAGTCGAAAAATTATATTTTGCTCAAAATCAAACACTATCACATTGTAGAATAACTGGGAGTTTGAGACGGTAAAAAATAAAAATATGAAACTACTAAGAACTTTATATATCAAATACTCCATAGTACAAATATAATTATTTAATCTATTATTGAATTATCCATTAACTCATTAAGAAAAAAAATTAAAATCATTAAAAATCGATAACTCAATAATAAGAAAAAATTTAAACCATTATCAAAACTATTAAATTTATAACATATTATCAATAAATAAATAATTTTTTCATCCAAATAATCAATTTTGATTCAATTTTAAAGAGCACTAATGGATGTATTAACTCTTAATAGGATGAAAATCTTCAATCATTGGAAGGAAAATATGTATAGGCATTGTATTTAGGAATAATAAATTTTAAAAGATATACTTTTTTTTAAAATTATTTTCTAAGGTATCCCAACATGAGACTAATCCGCCGTTTCAACTATCAGCGCATTAAGCGATAAAAAATTGATCACAAATATTTTTTTTATTTACCAAAAATGAAGATCGAACCTCAACCTCTTGCTTAAAGGGTGAGGTACTGAATCACCACACCAACCTTGATGATTAAATTTTAAAAGATATACTAGTAAATAATATGAATTACCTAGTCTTTTTCTCTCTTTTTATTTTAAATGATGATAATAATAATAATAATAATAATAATAATAATAATAATAATAATAATAATAATAATAAAAAATTAAGGTGACGCAATTATTTAGTCTCAATTGTCGAGCCCCTGCAATATTACTTGTCTTGATTAATCTGTAAAAAGATAAAAGCAAGTACCGAAGCAAATAACAGAAATTAGACATGGGAAGAGAGCTCACCCAGATGTAATCTTGTACTAACATATTCATTTCTGCGTATTTTGTCACAAATTATTTATCGTAATTTTTTATTTATATATTCTTTTTAAAATTATTAATTAATTTTTGCTAGTTTTATTTTATTTAATTCTCATTTAATGTATCAAATTGTCTTTTCAGTCTCATGATCTAAAACATGTCACGTGAAAAATAATAATTACAACTTTTCAAAAAAAATTAATTATTTTTCTAAACAGAGAAAAAGAAAAAGTAGATTACTCTTTTTAAAATGAAGAGAGTAAAATTTTTCATTTTATCTCTAATGTGTAAATCATTTTTTATGATTTATTTCCTGGATTGTAAAGTTTAAAGTGTTTTCTTCAAACTCCTTTGCATGTATAGATTTGAGACTAGAAAAAAAAAATCACAAAATTTAATAATATTTTACACACCTCTTTAATTTAAAATTATAAAATTAAAATAAAACTCCATAATCAACCTAAGAATTTATAAAATGAAACGAAGAAAACATCTTTTAGACTAAGCAAAAATGCATACCAAAATAAACCCTCTCGATCTCTCTGGTGTCAATTTATGTGATATCTTTTGACATATAAAAGTTAAACGAGTTTTTCTTTACTACAACCTTTACATAAGCTTGTTTGTACTTTCAAGAAATTTAATTTTGGAATTCAAATTGCCCCACAAAAATTAAACTCATAATTATAAAAACCTATCATATCTAATATTTCTGCTTTTGAGATTGATATATTTGAGTTGATGGTCTTCCAGAAATAGTATCTTTATCTGTATAATATAGTGATAAGATCTGTATACATTTTATCATCTCTACACTCCACTTATAGAATTTCACCGGATATATTATTGTCGTTTTCTTGGAATAGAAAGAAAGGGAGTGGTTACCATTGATTGTATGAAAGAAAAGGTTGCTTGTGGGAAAGCATGGAGTTTGCAGAGTTTTGCAGGTAGAAGGTGACATATATACAATACAATTACTCATAATTTTCATAATTCATTTGGTAGAACGTGATAATAAAAGCTGAGCAGAGTCAAATCAGATTGCAGGACAGAAGAATCGCACTATTTTTGCGTCATTTTCATCTAACACGCTAAAATAAAAGATTCACCAAAATTAACAAGTTACTGCTTATTACAACCAAGTAACTTATATGATGGAAAAATTTTTACCTCAGAGAGTGAGTAAAATTTTCCATGAACTCAAAATATAACAATCACCAAATTGGAAACTGAAAAAAGTGATTATATGTTAAGTTAAATCAAGTGTGATGAGATGAGTGAGTAATTCTATTATATTGTGGAGTATTATAATTAGAGGTGGTAAGTATGATCTAAAATTTGATGGCTCATTCAATTTTTTCAAATTTTTATGGTTTTAAGTTGATTTTTAAAATGATCTTCAATTTAGCTCAATTTAAGTTAATTTCTAAGATTTAGTTTTATCTAGGCTTACTAGTTAAGATTTACTTTCATTTTTTATATTGGTTGGGGCTCAAGTCTGAAGTTAGATCTTGAGCATAGTCGAAGTTGGATCGCTAGTCAGGATTGAGTCTCAAGTCAAGGTTGGTTCAGTGCTTGGGACAAAGTCAACTAGGGTCGAGTTTCAAGTGAAGATCAGGTCCTAGGTTAGAGTCAATAGTTGAATTCTTATTCTTATAAGATCCCAAGTTAGGGTCAAGGCTCAGGTCTCAATACTCAAATCTCGAGTTAGGGGATGGGGGTGGAAGAAAGGGAATTTCGAGGCTGAATCTCGAGTCAGATCAGATCTCAAATGATTACGAGCCGAGTTTTGGGTTGGTATAAGTTCGAATCCCAAGTTTTTAAACTCAAGATCAAGATAGAGCATTGAGTCGAATCTCAGGTCAAGATGGAATCGAGGTCGAGTGATCTCAAGTAAAATTAGGTCTCAGATCAGGATCAGGATCAAATTCAGAACTTGAGTCTCGAGTATTAGGTGAAGGTCGAGGCTCGAATCTCCCTTTTTTTTTTCAAAACAATTTGAAAGAAATACTACAAGAGAATTTTAGATACATATATATTAAATTTTAATTAAAAACAAGGAGTACCTAATTAGGAAAAATATAAAGTAAGTCATTCTAATTTCTACCCACCTCCCCCAAAGAGAATGGGGGGTGGGGCAATAATGAAGGAGGGTGGTGGGAATGGGGCCAATGTTGGCAGGGCGTGGGAGAGGACTGAACATGACATTGTCGGTTGTTTTCTTATGCTCAGTCCTTTTGTTTCTTAACAATCCATAATCTCACCACAGTTTATCTTTGCTGTTCCGCACTACTCTCTCTCTCTTTCTTATCTCCTCTCTCTTTTCCTTTTGAAATTCTCTCTTTTTCTTTTAGCTCCGTTTCAAGCAACCATGTTGTCTCTTGTTTCTTACATTCTATGTTGCCTCCTCCCCAACACACCACAACCTTAAAACAAACCTCATCACTTTAAATTTCTCTTTCCTCCATCTCTAAACTCACTACTGTTTCTTAATCTCAATTTCATGCATCTTTAAGGTGGTGGTCCGCCGGCTTTTGCTTCTTCTAAGGTAGTAGTTCTAGGGCCCCATCTTCTTTATTTCCAGCTTAATTTCTTCTTCTGTTTTACCCTTTTCCCTTTTCTCTTTCTCTCTCACCCCACATACCATTGTGGTTAACAAGGGTTTCATTATTTTTGTTAGTTACATCTATTCTTCTTCATCTTACAGTGTTTTGTTAGAATAAGAAATAGGGTTAGGGTTTCTTAAATCTTAATTAGGGTTTTAATCAAGTAATTAGAAAAAAATAATGGCATTGACTGGTGAGGAAAAGGAAATGAGAATGTCAGGTTCCTTAGGATATCATTCACTTGATCAAAACATAGATCACACTGTCCCACCAAACATTCAAGATCAATCTACCGGCGGCGGTAGTGGTGCAACGCCAGTTGCTGGCGTTGCACCACATAATTCCTCTGCCGGATCTAATAAATTCAATAAGGTAACTTCATCAAGAGCTAGGTACCGTGAGTGTCTGAAAAATCATGCTGCTAACATTGGTGGAAATGTTACCGATGGATGTGGTGAATTCATGCCTAGTGGAGAAGAAGGAACTCTTGAGGCTTTGAAATGTGCTGCGTGTAATTGTCACCGTAATTTTCACAGAAAAGAACTGCCCAACAATGGTGATAATAATAATAATAACAACGCGGGGATTATGGTTGTCCATCCACTGCAACTTCCTCAACCACTTCCTTCTCCAATACCGTCGATGAATCACCATCATCACCATCACCACCAACATGGAGGTCGATCAATCTGGACTACCATGCCACCTCAGCCTGTCAAAATGGCCTTCGGAGGTAATGTGATTATTTCATCTAAAAGTTTAAAACATTAGATAAATAAAATGTACATTTTATTTCATCCACTCAATTTGGTTTACCTGCCACCTCAGCCTGTCAAAATGGCCTTCGGAGTCTAGGTCTCGTCTAAAAGTTTAAACTGTTAGATGAAATACATTTTTATTTACTTACACTATTTCATTTTATGTGTCGATATTTCACATGACGCTAAATTTAAAAGAATAAAAATGTGTATATATATTGAATATTGTGATTCTAGAGATTCTAGACCTTACTTATCATTTCTATGAAGTATCATTAAGAATAATTAGTATGAAAATCTTAGATTTAAATGCTTAAATACTCATAAACTACTAGAAACAAAGATTTTTCGTCGTGAATTAGTTAGAAATTTGTGCTATATATCTTATTTTTTCCACTCATTTTCAACCAAATTAGTTCACGGAAATCAAAAAATGCATGGTGAGAAACAAATTCTCGATTCTTAATCTTTTCCATATGTAAAACATTACTAGTTTCTTCCTCACCGATTCCACTAAAATATAACATTTTTAGTGTGAAATTCCATGATTTTTTAGTAGTGATACTTACTAAATGTCACAAGCTTTTACCTTTTTTAATGAACAAAACATGTCAGCTCAAACGTAAGACCTTAGTCTGTTGTGATATGATGATTATTGTACAATAATGCCACCTTGAATTTAAAAAATCATTACCATATATACATACATACATTTTTTTAATTATTTACTTAATTATGTCGTCAACAGCTAGCGGGGGAAGTGGGGCAACAGACTCATCAAGTGAAGAACTTAATTTCAACACTTATCATCATCAACAGGCAACCTCAGTTCCTCCACAACAACCATTTGTGTTGGCTAAGAAAAGGTTTAGGACAAAATTCAGTCAAGAACAAAAGGAAAAAATGTTGGAATTTGCAGAGAAATTAGGATGGAGAATTCCAAGAGAAGATGATACTGAAGTACAAACATTCTGCTCACAAGTTGGAGTGAAGAGACAGGTGTTTAAGGTTTGGATGCATAATAATAAGAACCCTTCTTCTGCTAAAAAGAACATAAATCAAGAAGATCAACAACCTTAATTAATTAAATTAAGGTCAAATGAAATTTCTTGGGATTTGGTTTATGCTTATGTAATATTACTAGGAATCGTACCTACGTAGCTAGCTTTTTTTCTTTTTTTTTTGGTCTATGTAGCATTATTGTAACTATGGAACCACTTAATCAGATTTTATTTTTATTAAATGTTGTACTTGGAACCTTTATTCATCTCTATTTTTCAGCTCCTCCTTTGTCACTGAATTTTAGATCACTATTTTTTTTGGGATCCGGGGTCGTTTCTCCTTAGATGCCAATAGAATAAATCTTAACTCATATGCAATAGCTCGCAAATCATATAAGAAAGGTAATTTGCATTAGGTAAGTCCGATGCGACGAGCTCGATCCGTGAAAGTCTTAAGTTCAAACCGCTGCCTCTTGGGCACCCTTTAGATCACTTTTTTTCGAATTGCGTTAATTTGCTTTTACTTTTACTTTTAAGTCTAGGATATATTGAAAACAGTGTCTCTAGCTTTAAAGTATCGACAAAAGTCTGCATACAATAAACTTTTTTGTTTATTGGATTATATTATTATTGATCTAATACAGCCAAATGTAATTTTCATAAATTATTATCTTAATACGCTTAAATTTAGAAAATTTTTTAAGACACTATAGACTTGTTACCTAGATTACATGTTTTAACCTCCTAAGTAGTTGAATATTTACATGTAGAAAAAGGAAAATTAAAGGGCTAGCTAATTATCCTCGAATTTTAATTTGGAATTAAGTTTGCAATAATTAAGAATATTCTAAACTCAGAAGGGGGTCTTAGAATAATCGACAAAGTTGGGTTTATTTGAATTTGAGTGATGTTTTAATTTAATCTAGCCGGTTGTTCTATTTTTGACTGATTTGATCGATAATTTGGTGAGTTATTTCGAGTTCAATATATTTCTACTAAAGTTACCAAACGGACGAGTCAATATTGATGACAAAATAATGGGAGTGACAAATAAAATGTTTTTTTTTAAATAATAAATAAATAAAAATAAACAAGTATACTTACAATAAACAGCCGTTGGGTGAAAGGAAAGAATGAATCTTATTCCCTTTTAATTTGAATGTTTGCTAGAGAATTGATCCTTATTTTTGTCGAATTTAAATTCAGTGTCTATTTAATTTGTTATTTTTGTATTGTCCATTTCAATTAATTATGATGCTTCTTGGAGTTCTGTCACTATTTAAATGTTTGTTTCCTATTTTGGGAATGGTTTGTTGCTTCCTTTTTCTCCTTTTGGAAAAAAGTAACAATGAATAAGCTATTGTATTTGAGGTTTATAGAGCTATAGGCATATAACCTATGTGATTCGAGATTATGATTCTAAATTAGTATTTAAACAGATAATGTGTGGTTATGATTTTAAAAATAGTTGGTCACTATCGTTATTCACGAGTGAATCCTTATAAAACTATGTGTATTTCAAATTTATAATATTACAAGCATTTATTTATGTGAGGTATATGTGTAACAATTAATCTTGAGATGAGAAGTCTTGCATCGGCAAAACACAGGAGATATGTTGGGTATATTAGTGAACTAGACTTATCTACTAGTGACGCGTTTTAAAGTCGTGTGGACCTGGACTCAAAGCGGATAATATCACTAGCGGGCTCGGCTGTTGCCGATGATATTTGCGTCACTTCTATGTCATCTTTGTCGATCCCACTGATATATTAGTAAACAGACTTTACCTACTAGTGACACGTTCTAAAGCCGTGAGGGACGAGGCCAAAGCGGACAATATCACTAGCAGATTGGATCGTTACAATATGAAGATATGTGATTTACTTTTGATATATTGTTTATGAACTATGACTTTATGAAGGAGCCGAGTGACGTGCCAGCGCTACTAATTGAGTGACAACGCAACAATCATGATCTCAAACATATTTAAATGCTAATTTGAGTTCATAATATGAAATTGCTTGTCCAAACACAACATTATTATTATTTTGACATAATTTATGATATAATTTAAATGCTCATTCTTTATTATTATTATTTTTGTTTTCTTTTATGAAAAGTATTTCAAGGAAATTGAAAGAGAGATCAAGTAAACAAGGTGTCTGAAAAATATCTCTAAAATCTTAAAATATTTTTGTCATCTTTAATAATAAGAATTTAACAGAATAAAATTAATTGATATCAAATTTTAAATATCCTCTTTTTTGTCTCTTTTTCATGTGCTTTTGTGCAGACGTTTGATTGCATCAAACATGTAGGGCCGTACATAATACATGAAACTCATTAATCCAAAATAATATTACAAAAACTTAGGGATCATATATTCATACAACTTAATTTTTAGGAGGCATTTGGTACACGGACTAAATTATTCCTGAATTATACATTGAAAATATAATTTTGGACGGATAGATGAGATGGGATAAAATAGATATTCAGTATTACATTTGAAATCTAGATTTATAGCATGTTCGGTTGTTAGTATAAATCTAATCATAAACTTAATCCTGAGATGTTTCACGTTATCTCGCGTACCAACCAACCATTAAAGAGAAGATTTCAAAGTCCTATTTGTTGGAGCCAAAAACACCCCTTCTTCTTCTTCTTCCACAACTAGCACTTTTTTCCCCTTTTTAGATTCTTTTTTCCCAATTTTCATCACTTTTTGCATCATACTTTGAACACTATTATCAAACTTTATTTGCATAATAATATTCATTTGTGACTTCACAAATTTATACTTAGCAAGCCATCTTTGTATTTTCCCAGAAGTGGTCTTTGGTACATTTCCAAATTTAACAAGTACCACAAGTCCAATTCCAACACCTTCTTCTTGCATTACTCCTTTCCTTATTCCTTCACATATTTGCTTCAAAAACACATCACTCTTTGTTTCACCTTTCCTCTGTATCTCCGCGACAACAGATATATACGTGTATTCAGATTCAGACATCTCGAATGCTGCAACACAACCGCCTCTTAGGAAACTCGGACAACTATTATAAGCTGATGTCTCCAAGTAATGTGGATGTATTTCATGTCCATTGGGAAGTTTAATAATGTCTGAGCATCGTCCTGTCACGTATAAAAATCTTTGTTCTCCTTCGATAACCCCTCTGTCCCCTGTTCGGACATAGCAATGTCCTGTCTTGTTTTTAAGCCTGGCATTGAACACCTGTTGAGTTAAAGAAGGATGTCCTAAATATCCAACAGCATTGCTAGGAGATGAAATCCATATTTCTCCTTCTGTTCCATCTTCGGCAACTTCATTTGTTTCTTCATTCACAACTAAGATATCAACGTCTGAATCTCCATCAAGTCTAGCACTTGGCAAGAGCTTTTTATACGTCGAATATTTGTCATTACTACCTCTCCATGATGTTGAAACAAAGGTCCCATTCTCAGCTAAGCCATATGAGGGAGAAATAGCCAAAGGATTAAGCCCAAAAGGCTTAAACACTTGAACAAAATCTTCAACACAATCATTATAAATTGGCTCGTTAACAATGATCAAATTCTTCAAGTTCAACAGACTAATAGGATTACTTACAGTTGCCTCAACATGACCACGTTTCAACACGAGTGGTAAAGCAAACGAAGGAACAGGAGTGCAAGTTGCCCTGAACTCCGAAATCAGCTCAAGCCATATCCTAGGACGATTGACAAATGTATTCGGGGATGTCAACACACATGTTGCCCCTGATACAATTGTCAACAACAAAAACATGAGTCCACAATCATGGTACTGAGGTAACCATGAGACAACAACTGTATTCGGGTGAAGATCATAAGCTTTCCTCGCGACTCTAACGTTATGAGCTGCAGAGCCTGCAGTCACCAAAACAGGCTTAGGAATAGCAGTTGCACCAGAAGTGTATTGGATTAAGTACACATCACCAACATTGCAACCATTATACTTAAAGCCACTATCAAAATTCACATTTTCCATTTTCTTGCCCTTTAAATCCTCGGTTGAAATCCATCGAACCTTCTTCAAGGCCTCGGACAACTTCTTATTACTCGAGCTTGCAACATACTTCTCAACATGTCTGATGTAATCGCGTGTTGCTATAGCAACTTTAGGCCTTGTTTGGGACACAACTCTAAGTAAATGGTGCCAATTACCGTTCGAGAAAGACGGGTGAGGAGGGATGATAGGAACAGCCAAAAGGCCAGCCCTTTGACAACCAAAAATCATCTCAACAAATTCAAGTCCTGGTGAACATAAAACAAGAACTGTATCATTTTTTCTTAAACTAACTAACAATTCTGAAGAAATACATTGGACTGAACTATTTAGTTCCTCATAAGTGAGAGATGAAAACTGAATTAATGGGCCATCTTCAGCCCAAATGAAAGCTGGTTTGGACTTAAAACTTGGAAGTTTAGCCCATATTGGAAGATAAAGATCTACTACAGGTTGGTCAGGGAAAAAAGGGTCATAATTTTCATAGTTCATGGCTATAATCTCAAGTGTATTTGCAGAGATATGTTGTTATATATATATACTACCTACTGGGACTAAGAAAAAGGCAATTTAAAAAGTTTGATTGAGATTTCTTTTTTCTTTTTTTGGTTATAATTTAAGGGTATACTGATGGTATATTCTGTATATATTCTGATATACACATCAACAGCCTCGTCAATTCCATGTCTTATTATGTTAAATTATTACTACGTTATTACCTAGGATACCATTTTTCAAGAGATCAGACAAATTGCCGCGTATTTTATCCTGTGTTGCTCCATCAATATTTATAATATAATGTTTTTTATACATGCAGAAATTATATTGGTACCTTGGTATATCTTTTGATACCAATATGATTCGCGCTGAATTTGTATATTTCTGTTTGGCATAGCATCTGAGAAGTAAATATTCCTTCCGTTTTGATTGGTTTGTCTGATTTTGATTTGACTTGTGCTCGTAAGCTAAAGGTACGTACAGTGTACCGAAATACTTTTTAATCTTGTAGTCTTAAATATGTCAACTGGAAAAAGAGATGAGTTACAACACCAGTTCTTGAACTTAAGAAGTGAATTTACAATGCTTTCAGCTTGATTTTTCCAGAATTTTCAGTACATGTAGACAACCTATGGCTAACATTTCAGCAATTTGCTATCCCAAAAAAAGCTTTCACTGCAACTGACAATCATGTGACTTCAATTACTGTCCCCATGCACATGCCCTGTATTTTGATCACTTCAAGATTAGCAAACAAGAAAATAATAGGGTTGTAGCTACAAGAAAAGGCTAAAATGAATCTATATCAAGGGAAAAACAAAGAGGTGGGATTCAGGATTTAAATTTGTTATCTTGAATTCATTGCTCAAAACTTGGTTTTGTTAAAATTTTTGGAGAATATTCGAAGTTGTATCCTTTAACTGAAGTTCCTATGCTTTGCATATTCTGTTCCCCCCCCCCCCTTTATAATGTGGTGTTTGGGTCAGCTTAGGCACACCTCAACTATTCAACGAGTACTTGCTACTGCTCACTATCATAGGTACTGGTAATCCTACCTTCCAAGGCTTAAGCAAATGGGACTACATCATCTAATTTTTTTTGTCTCCATTGGCATTTGAATCCTAGTCTTGTTATGCACTCACTTAATTGCTCACTAGACCACACCCTTGAGTGCTATGCTTTACATACTTCTAGATTATGATCTGCCTGTACGGAGATCAGACGGATAAACAAAACCGATTGCTCATCTTCCTAATAGCTTGTGTTTGTACTGATTATGGCACACACAGACTTGCCAATAGTTTTCATTAGATAAGTGCCTCATTTTACTGGCACCTGATAGGACTAGTTCTAACTTGATCCCGGGTGGATTTCCAGTATCTTATACAACCACCTTCACCCTCCTCAGGTAAAAGAGAAATCCAGAGGCCCTGTGGCACTTCCAAAGGTTATTGAACCGGAAAGTATGACAAAATATCCCTCAAGGAATAATTTCATCAATAAAAGGGATAAACTCCCATACACAAGTAGTATACCAAGAAAGAGAACCTACAAAACGCCAAGAAAGGTTAAGAATCACAGTGGAGTCAACAGGTCATTACTGATGAACCAAATACTTTTATGTTTTATATTTTCAATCTTTATTTCAAGAATGTGTATACCAAAAATTTAATATAAATCTAACAATAACTCAGATGGGATAAACTTGTCAAGAACATGTCGAGAAAATGAAAGGCATAACTTAGTTGTTCCCTCATCAGACCTGCTCTTCTTTAATTAGCAAGCTCTTAAATTCCACCAGATTCATACTTAGCTTGGTTATTCGCATCCTTACCTTCTGAAGTCACTTAGCTCCTCAATATGGGAAATTCACTCAATCGTTTTTACCTTCTCATTAGAACTTAATTTTTTTTTTTTTTTTTGGGGGGGGGGGGGGGGGGG
>JAABOM020000084.1:26964488-26977464 GCA_011800125.2 Solanum clarkiae | reverse complement strand
CTAACTGCTACTTCACAAATGAAAAAAGCGCAGATAGTTTAAAGAGTCATTTTGCTTTATTCCATCATACTCCAAGACAAAAAAATAGTCAATCTTTGGCTTCATTCGAGATTGATGGAAAATGAATTATGAATTCAAAAGTTATAAATCTTAAATCATGACAATTTTCCAAAAATCTTTCAATATTAGTACAAGCACATGATGAATGATTTTCCAGAAAAAATAAAATCCAAAAATAATATATTTATCCAACAATAAGTCAATCAACTACCACGTACTTTTTACAACCTATTAAATGATAGTGTTATTTGATACTATTTTGATAAAAAAGTTACATTACTATATATGTAGTTCATTATAATTCAAGAGTTTTTGATACTTGATCATGATATTTTATTTAAATCAATTGTAACTATAACAATTCATTTTAAGATGAGAAGTTCTACATCAATAAAATACATAGAAATACTGAGTATATAAGCCAACATGTCTTACCTACTGGTGACGAGTTTTAAAGTCGTGCAAGCCTAGGCCCAAACCGGACAATATCACTAGCAGATTGAGTCATTACATCGACTTTCTATCTTCACACGGTAAAAACAAAGCTATCTGTACACTATTTTTCTTAGAATTTACTTATAAAATCATACTGAATATATTATATTTTTATTATATTTAAAAACAACACAAGATAAATATTAATTTGAGCCAAAAAGATGAAATATTAAATTTAAGTAATTCTTTATTTTTACAAAAAAACTTAAAAAAATTTTAAAGTGGGGGACGGGGGGGGGGGGGTTCAGATGCAGATTCTGATTCTTCAGCCATGGATGAAGGAATGGAAGCTTGAAAATGGAGATCAATTGTGGGATTTAGCAGACAAAATCGTTAATGGAGATTTGAAGGAAACAGAAAAATGGGATTTTTGGTCACCGTTAAACTCTCAGCTTTGTGACTTGAGTGAAGTGTCAGCAGTCAGCTCGATGGTGGTCACTGTTACTCTTTTTTCTCTTTCTTGGTTTCCCGGTGCCGTGTCCCATGTCAATTTTGGAGCTCCATTAATATGAATTTATCCTATAACATATTAATTAATTAAAATTTAAAATTATTTTTAAATCAGACTTCAAGTTGGTGTGCCGCATGTTAAGAAGAGGTTATGCGAAAAGGTAGAGATAGATCAAAAAAATATTGGGTGAATAATAATTAGATAGGATATGATATAATTTTATATCATCAAAAACACAACCTTAGATAAAAAAGAGTAGAGGTCGTGTATTAAGGTAGATTGCTAAATGACTGACTCTATCATATAGTACATTAGCAGAGGTAGTTATGTTTTTGTATATTATATTGTTATTGTTCGTTATTCATTTTGTTACTTTTATTATTTTTATAAATTATTATTTGTTTTTCATTCTAGTCGTTTCATTTCATATATTGTATTTTCTTAATTTGGGATGATATTTTTATAACAAGGGTCTTTCAGAAACAAACCTTTTTATCTCTATGAGATAGTATTAAGGTTTGTATACATTTTACTCTTTTCATACTCCACTTATTTTACTTGATATATTGTTGTTATTATATTAAAATAATAAAATTATTTTTTTACTTTGTATACAATTTTTTTATATTAATATAAGTAATTTTTTTTTAAAAAATATTATCAAAATATAAAGATTACTTTGGAATAAGAAAATAGTATGTGATATTGACATTAATGAAACAATATTCTCCTTTAGTCCCCCAAAAATGTAATTAATAAATGTTACTTTAAAAAATCAAGACATTAGTAATTATATTTTTCCAACCTTAGCTTTGCTATTTCCTTCGTCTCAAATTAATTGAATTTTTGAGGTTTTTTTTAATGTTTAAAATAATTAAATTATTCAAAGTTCAAAAAGAATGTTTGAAACTTTTTCTATACTTGTCCTTTCATTTATTGAAGTTTTATATTTTCAAGGAGATAAATTATACTATATATTTATGATTTCATAAAGGACAATAATAGAAAGTATGGTGCAAATTTTATTTTTGAATATTTATCTTAATATGTGCATGTTACGTCACAAATTCAATTAGTATGGAAAAAAAGGAGTATTAATTTAAAGAGGTCAGAAGTGATTTATGAGTACTATACTTTTTTTTTTTCAATAGAAGCATTTAATAGTCAAGGGGGTATTTTAATAAAATTATATATTGTATTTATTATTTTTTTCATGGATGTAACATCACATATTATTTCTAATCCTTCAACTATAACATAGGCATTTTTAGCTTTTTGACTTTACTTACAAAATGGATCACTTTTGATATCCTTAACAAAAAAATTCATGTATAACATTCATATAAATTGCGATATCTAGAATTCATCAGACAAATTTATTTCTCTTTTAATAATTGTCCAATAATTATAATTTGATATTTCTATATTTTGAAATTGATTTATTAAGCTTGTTAGTTTGAACTATTTTCACGAAAAATAACTATATTTGAGATAAGAACATGGGATTTCTTTAAGGCCAATTATTGTTGCATTCTTTAAGCCAAATGGTAGTGAGTTTATTAAGAATTGCTAATTTGATTAAAGTTAAAATAACTTAAATAGCTCATGTATTGATCAACGGGTCTAATTTCTATCTTATTTAGCTTACTCAAAATTACAAATCAGATAAAATATTATAGAAAAATTTGTGATATTTGATTGATCATACGTCACAACAAAATAATATTTAATTTTTTTAATAGTTTGACTTCGGAAAAAATTTAAAAAAAAATTATGATCAAACTTATATGAATTTTGGTTAAACAAAGAAATATGATCAATGAAAATATAATCAATTTTAGTTTGTTTGAAGATTAGGCGTAATTATTGTGATTGTTATTTTATTTATTTGTTTGTCTAATTTGTTGATAATGGCCTACAATTTTTTGGATAATCTTTGTGAAATAAATAATTCATGTGAGTTATTGTATGATTATATGTCCATCTATTTTTGTGAAAACATTATGGAAAAACATTTTTGCACAAGGCAAGTAAATGAGATTGTTGGCATCTATTTTGGTGATAATCATGTGGCCTTTGTCCTGCTAAATAATACAAAATATGGATAAAATTGTCATGCAGCGATAAATATTTTCTGTTTATTATTAAAATTATTGAATTTAAATTTTGAATATTGAATTGTTTTTATTATTTGTGTATTTAATCTTTTCTTTTGTAAAAAAGTTTAAGAAAATTTTGGATAGTGAAGACGCAACTTTATTTTTTAATTAAATTCATCGCTCAAGCGCTATGTTTGCTCACGACTTCGATCCGGGCCACCCTAGCCCCCTAATGGGCCTTGCCATAGATAAGATATTGGCATTATCCAACAATCCCCCTCCCAACACCTGCTCGTGAGAATCGAACCCCCCTATTGTGTATGAAGTTTATGATTTCCGTTGGTATAAATCCAATCAACTGAATTGAAGATGATAAGAAATTCTCCATTGATAACAAATGATTATCCATTAAACGGAGAAAATCTTATTTAAAAAGCATAAAACATAAAGATTAATAACATAAATTCACTAGGCCACACCGTTATACTTCAAAAATGACGGCCTTTGTTTGCATCTTTATGCAGACGCATTTTTGGCATAATGTAATTGAATTAACAGATATTGACATCAGAAAATAGTCGCGCGTTATGTTTTTAAACATAGAGGTCAGGCTGTGTACATCCGACTCCCCCTTACCCCGCAATGGGGGAGCCTTTGAGCCATTGGGTTAATGTTGTTGTTGTTGAGTCTCCTCGGTGGTTGGTGAGCACCATTATTTCTATGTTTTTTTGCATAATTACTTCAAGGTTTTGATTGCTGTTTGTCTCAGTTAAGTTTCTATCTGAAACATACGCCAAAATGGGTTTAACAGAAGATTTTGAAACTCATTACAAGTTCTTCGAGGGTTTGATGCTGACATTACCGTTGAATTAAATGAAATTAAGTTAAATTGTTTGAAAGACCATATAAAACAGCCTTGTTGCTAAATTTGTATTTAACAGTAGAGGTTTTATTTTATGATTTTTTTGTGTGTAGAGGTCTGTAGCATCATCAACAAACCGAAGGACAGCAATGCGTTTTGCGGATCTCAAACATAGAAGATATTGGTTTCCTCTCATGGTATTTTGACCTTTCATGCTGTTATTGGAGTCCTCCTGGTATTCTATGTCCCTGTTTTTGTCAATCTTTTAATCTTTCATTCTTTAGGTAGGAATTGGGCTACTTATCCTGCAGCAGTTAGGAGGAATCAACGGTGTTATATTCTATTCCGGCAAAAGTTATTTAAATGGCGTAATACATAAGCGAATACTCAAACTTGGCCTCAACTGCAAGCGCACACTACTACTTTGAGAGTGTACGTCTAGACACCTCAACTTGGTCTCACCTGGCAACTAGACCCTCCAACTTGTCCTTGCTGTCTTGTAGAGACCCGATGCTGATGTCTCACGTAAATTACAGAGGTGTCTAGATGATCGTTTTGTAAGTTGGAGTGTTCAACCGACATAGTGGAGACAAATTGAGATGTTTAGATGTGCATACTCAAAGTTGAAGTGTTCAGTCATCAGTTGAGACCAAGTCGAAGTGTCTATGTATTATGTCTATTTATATCTCTAATGATCTACAACTCTCTCTTCATGCGATGCAAGTCTCTCACTAATTTAGTCGTCTAAACTTCACAGGAATTTCTTCAAGTAATGCTGCAACTTTTGGTGTCAGTGCTATCCAGGTCTAGCTTTTGCTATTTTAGTTTCTCTTTTTTAATTTCCAAGTATGCATACTATTTCGATAGGAAGGGAGAAGTTTCTGTTTCTGCAAAGCACTAGCTTGCATTTCCTTTGTGCAGTCAAATTTCATCGACGTCCCTCATAGTAACACAACTGAAAAGAAAAAGCCGTTTTCAATGTGTATGTTGTTGCAACTGTAGTTTCTACATGGCTGGTGGATAAAACTGGACGTAGAGTTCTATTACTTGTAAGTTTTAAGAAAATCATAACTTAAATGTGTATTTTCCTAACTTTTGAGCTTAACTTATAAGGCAAGTGCTCTTTTGTACATCTCCTCTGCTGGAATGGCTGTTAGTCTCCTAATCGTTGCCGCTTCCTTCTATCTAAAGGTAGTTTAGTGGAACAAGTTGATTTAGACTTGAACTGCACTTGTCATCTTACTCATCTCTCTTCTTTTATATTTGGTCAGGGTTATGTATCTGAGGACTCTACCCTCTATGGTATATTGGGAATAGTATCAGTAGTCGGGGTGGTGGTATGTACCCTTCTTGACGCGAACAATCTTTTTGTTGAAAATACATGCTTAAAGTGATGTATGTTCGTTTTTTATCTGACCAACTTCTCGTTTCAGTTCATGATTACTTCATTCTCTCTCGGAATGGGCCCAATTTCCATGGCTTATAATGTCTGAGGTATTTAACTTCTTCATTTGTCATGCACGCTGAATTTGAGCTAGCTGTTGAGTTCTCTTGGTACCTGTTTTTGACAATTTCTGAGCAACTGGAGCTGGTCCAATTATCGGATACTGTTTGAATAGCAGCTACTGTATGACCTTTAATGGTGCTATGTTGTATATTGCACACTAAGCTAATTCGCTATCAATTTGGTGATTGACCCTAAGTTGTATGTTGCACTTTTAAGGTGGTTAATTATTTATCAGTTGGGTCAGAGATTATTTTCCTTCTATCTATTGATTAGTCTCCGAGACCCCATTCATGTAGATAGACATGCCACACGTTCATTTCTTTCCTGTCTGGAATGACGGGGACAACTGTTATTGTAGATTCTTCCAATCAAGATCAAAGGCCTCGCTGGAAGTAACTGGTTATGCTCGTGGATAATAACAGTGACTGCACCGTTGCTTATGGCTTGGAGCAGTGGAGGTATCTTTCTCTCTACCTTACACTACAGGATTAGACATTTTTGTCCCCATGGCGGAACCAAAAGTTTTACTGAGAGTCGGAATATAAAAAAGTTAAACACAGGACTTCGATATTGTTGAGACACAAAGTACCACATTGATGGTTAATGGGATGGGTGGTCTCCTTACAAGGCTTAGGCAATCCTCCTCCCTTTGAGCTAGCTTTTGAGGTGTGAGTTAGGTCTAAGACCTACTCCAACATGGTATCAGAGCAAGGCCCGTCTCACCCAATGTTGGGTCCCTGAAGAAAATTGTCCACGCACCAGTTACGCGGGGTGTTGAGACACAAAGTCCCACATTGATGGTTAATGGGATGGGTGGTCTACTTTGAAGGCTTAGGCAATCCTCTTCCTACTTCAACAGACATATGTGTGTTCTTTTTTACCTATAGATTAGAGATGTCTCTGTTACCGATGTACGCACCATAACACGCCATAAACATGAGTTTCTTAGACCTGAACTGACTTAATATCTGAACATCTTTTACCAGGAACCTTCACTATATACATGATTATGTGTGCTTTTACTGTGGCGTTCGTGGCAATTTGGGTACCGGAGACGAAAGGAAGAACTCTGGAGGAAATTCAGCTTTCCTTCAGATGAAAAATCCATTTTTTCCCTCTGTTCTTTGTACTTTCTTGGTTCTTTTTGTCACAAACTCAATTTCCCTTGTGCAAAAGCTGCAAGTTTTTCACATATATAGGGAAGAGCTAGTTCCACTTGCACATGCTGCTTCAGAGTGTAAATTTCATCTTGTTCTTGCCACATGCTGTAATATTTTATTTTGTTTTTTTGTATATTATAAGGGTGAATATATCATTCAGTTCAAAATAAAAATGTATTTTTTAATTCAGATGTCTTTGTAATCTTTGTTTCTGATTAGCCTATGTCCTGGCGTATTTACAGTTAAACTTTTTTATAATGATGTATTTGTTCATATATTTTTTGGTGGTTAGTGTAAAATGTCGTTACAGAAAACATATAATATAACATGGAATCGGTTAAGTAAAACCTGCTCGTTGTAGTAATATGGAATCAGTTTTTTTTTTTTGAAAAATGGTAGTTATGATGAAATGTTATAGAAGATGATTTAAAGTGCAAAGAATTCAGAGATTCTAAGAAATAATCCCTCCGGTCACTTTTACTTATTATTATTTATTTATAACAACAACATACCTCAATGCCTCAAAAGGCTCCCGCTCATTGCGGGGTAAGGGGGGGTCGGATGTACGCAACCTAACCGCAATGAGCGGGAGCTTTTTGAGGCACTGGGGTATGTTATTGTTGTTGTTGTTGTTTCGTTAAGAAAAACAGTAAGTACAAAATACTGATTCTTCGGTTCATTTAAACTTGTCCACAATATAATTTTAGGATGGTCAATAATATTTGTCTAGTTTGAAAAATTAAGAGATAATTTATTATTTTGTGTCTATTTTACTTTTGCTATGATTATTTTGTGTCTATTTTACTTTTGCTATTAAACTCTCTTTGTCCCATATTAACTGAGTTTTCCAGTTAATACATATATATTAAAAAAAATATTTAAAGACAAAATTTACACCATACTTTCCACTAATTGCCTTTATGAAATCATAAATATGTATGTAATTTATCTCCTAGAAAATATAAAACTTCAATAAATGAAAGGGCAAATATGAAAAAAAGTTTCAAACATTCTTTTTGAACTTTGAACAATTCAACTATTTTGAACATTGAAAAAAATCTCAAAAATTCAATTATTTTGAGACGGAAGGGGTACTATTTAAATGACTAATAATTAATAGGGGTGATATAGTTAAACTGTTCCTCTATTTATTAGTATTTCTTAAGAGGTGCGCTTAAGTCAAACATGGACAAGTAAAGATGACTAGTGGAAGTATGGTATGACAACATACATGAAATCCTACAAGTGGGGTCTGAATAAGATAGAATGTACACAGACCTTATCATTGTCTCTTAGAAATAGAGAAACAGTTTTTAAAGACCTCCAAATCAAATATCAATCTCAAAATAAAGAAATAAGAAATAAGAATAGTAACAATGACAATAAAATACGTATCAAATTATTATTTTGAATTTCGAAAGTAATAATTTATTTTGAAATGGGGAGACCACATGCTTGTCTGATTAATATTTAGGGGCCCAGAACAGTTCTTTCCTTTGTCCTCAGTATTCCATTTTCAAGCATCAGTTACAAATTAACTGTATAACATGTGAATTGTGATCTTAGCATTTTATCAAAGCATATTTAAATTTCACAAAAGAAGGATATGCAATACTTGTAAAGATGCTTTCCCTGTGCTAAAAATAACTTTCATAGCTACACACATTGAACGAAGATTAAGTAGTAAATGATAGAAGTATTTTACCAAATTACTCGTTGAATATAATAAATATAATATATTGAAAAATATAATAGAAAAATGACTATAATCAATAACAAGGGTGAATTAGAAACTAAATATAAAATTATCCTTTGATTTTCTAAACTGAACTAGTATTATTAGTCGTTTCAGAATGCTACGGTGAACAAATAAAAATAGTAAAATTTCCTGTCCTTTTAGGAAACAGAAAGCCAATTTTGGGCCTTCCACATTCTTCTATAATATCAGCCACAGAAACTAAAGGACGGTAGGCTAAGAGATGTCATTCTATTTTATTCATGGGAGTGGGTGAAAATAACAGGAGGAAAGAGAATTATGTGATTTATTTCCATCTGTCTACATGATTTAATTACTCAATACGTTGGTTGGTGATAGAAAGTACCAATAAAAATAGTCGAGGAGTGCGTAAGCTGAACAAACCACCCTCTATTAAAAGAAGAAAAAAAGGACAGTTCTCACATTCTTTGTTTTGTAACGAATCCATCAACATTTCTTACTATAAAAAGCCATTATAAATAGAAAGCAAGTACTCCCCGTAATGCTAATGCGACATATATAAATCAAATGCACCAATCCAGAAACTTCTTGGGAAATAACATTGAAGCTTCCTTTAAGCAAAGAAACTTGGATGAATAAACTTGTGTCTGTTGCTGCCTCATTAAGCAAGAAATCTAAACTTTACAACAATGGTTACAATCCATACACAGGCGTCCCCTGCCTCGTGCATTTCATACTCGAAAATTTCCACGTGCAGATTTGAAACAATATCTTTGCAGCCAAATGCTGTTCTCCCTGCCTGACTATACAGTAATGAGCATCAAGCAAGCCCAGAGGTAAGCTCGTAGGTCCAAAATGGAACGAGCAAAAAGGTGAGGAGAACATCTGGCGTAAATATGTAACTGCTATTTGCAGATCGTTCAAAGTATAGTGTTTTCAGAGTCCTAAATTCAGTCACCAGGAGTCCAAATACACCAGAGCAAGTTGACAGTATTACTAATTCGACTTCCAGAACCAGGCAACACTGAGAAATCTTTGGCACTACATCCGGTTAATCACAAACCTTATATCTCACCTTAGACCAGCAAAAGATAAACAGGACTCTCTAGGACTTGGTGGACTGAACTTTTGGGGATGATCAAGTATATAAAATAGATACAAACAAATAGAAATTGATGAACATGTCATTTATGGAATGATTTGGCTGCCAGAGAGAAATAATGGAGGCCCGTTATTAACTTGAATCCACTACTCATAAATTCAGTCATGAGCAGATGTTTATCAGGAAGATAACTACAATTAAAATAGGAATTGCTACATATATGAAGTCATAGGAGTAACAGATTAAAATGGTACAACACAAATTAGCATAAAGACACTAACCAAGAGAAAAAAAGAAAAATTAGAAAGGAAAAAATTGGAAGTAGAGCATCACTCCACTTCAAGAGAAGAGGAGCCATGAAGTACATATAACTTAAGAGGCTGTTGGACACTGAAGCAGCTACACAACCTTGAACTTGCCTAATCATGATTTCCACTGTGTTATGAGACTACTTTTACAGGATACCGGTCGATACAATCCTCCCAGGGACCATTAGGAGAAGGCTTTATATTTTGCAGTGCCTGCCAAACAGCACTATTACATTTAAAACCACTTCCAAATGCAATCTGCCATACTTTGTTACCTTTTCTCATTCTTCCTTTGGCCTCTATATACGCCAATTCATACCAGATGGAGCTGGATGAAGTATTTCCAAAGCGGTGCAGTGTCATTCGAGATGCCTCAACGTGAACCTCTGTCAGCTGTAAATTCTTTTCCAGCTCGTCAATAACAGCCCTTCCACCAGCGTGAATGCAGAAATGATCAAAGGCCAACTTGAAATCAGGAATATAAGGTTTCACACGCTTATTGAATATTTTCTTTAATATCAAAGTACCAAAGAACAGAAGTTGCTCACTGATAGGTAGAACGAGAGGACCCAAGGTAGTGATATTCGTCTTAAGTGCTCCACCAGCAATTGCCATGAGGTCTTTTGACAAAGAAACCCCAGTTTTCCCAGCATCATCCTGTTCTTGGTAAACACAACGAAATGCCTTATCATCAGCTCCACGATGTGTCCTCACAACATGAACAAGCTTATATTTTGCCCTTCTTCTATCCACAGACTTGTTAGACAGCAGAGCAGCAGAACCCCCAACTCTAAACAAACAATTTGGTATCAACATGGATTTCTTATTCCCAAAATACCAGTTCTGAGTAATATTCTCTGTACTAACAACAACAGCATAGGTATTTCTGTGTACTTGCAACATATCCTTAGCAAGATCAACTGCAATTACACCAGCACTACAACCCATACCTCCCAGATTAAAACTCCTTATATTACCTCTCAACTTATACTTGTTCACAATCATAGCTGAAAGTGACGGAGTCGGATTGAACAAACTACAATTCACAACAAGAACACCTATTTTCTTAGGGTTCACAGAGGTATTAGCAAACAATTTGTCCAGTGCACCAAACATGACTTGCTCAGCCTCTTCCCTCGCAGCCTGCATAGAAGGCTGCGGAGGAAGCTGATGCATAGCCTCAGGGACATAAGTCTCGTCCCCGAGTCCAGAACGTTCCAGAATCTTCCTCTGAAACTCAAGCGAAGACTCATCAAAATCACCTGTGAGCCGTGAATGCTGCATGAACCGTTCATACGGAGCTTTGAGATGATCAGGAGCTTTATAACAAGAGTAATCAACCAAATAAACCGGTCTCGGCCGAGTCATGATGTAAACCGTGGATCCGAAAACCAAAATCGCAGAACAAATAATTACAGAGAGTAAATTATACTTCAAATGTAGCCATAACTGACGAATATCATCAGGATTCATTTGTGAAACTTCAATTAAAATCACAGCCATTACAGGAATCAAACATAGAGTCAACAAATGCGAGATCAAGTAATGGTAACCTAGTTTAACGTACTTCAAGTTCACACTCTGAAGGAAATCCGGCAGCCTCCTACTCTGCTGGATCTGAACTCCGACTGGCTCACCACCACCGTCCGCAGTGTGGACTTGAGTGCCGGCGGCTCCGTTCATGGCGGCGGAGAGAGAGAGAGGATAAATTGGGAAAGACCTCTCTCTCTTCTTCTTCTCTCTTCTATAGAAGCTGACTTTTTGGAAATGGCAAATTTGTTGATAAAAATTCCATTATACTAAAAACGCTGTGGTTTTATAACACAACTCGACAGCCATTTTCGACTAGTCATTTTCTGTCATTCTCCACGTACTAAAAATATGTACATTTTAATTTTTGGAAAAAGAGCAAATAAGAGGAAAATTCAATTAAGATTAATATTATTTAAAGGAATTTGGTGTAACGATGTGATCAAATATTATGAAGTATTGTCCGCTCTTGACCTAGATCATCACGGATTTGTCAAGATGGATTATTATATTTGGATTTGAAAGTATAGTTAAATATAAAGAGATGAATTTTACTCAAAACATATTAGTATTTTATTTAAATAATGAATACTGATGTTATGATTCGAATATACAGGTGATGATAAGACCTTTCTACAAGGCACAAAGTGAACTCATGTCGGGTAATTAAAGGAGCAATAACTATTCAAACTGTTGAGCAGTTAAGATGCAGGTCAATTTGACTTGAATTCAGAACTTCATTTCGAACCTTATTAATAATGTGTAGATATAGACAATTAAACTTCCATCTATATAATGGAGGTGTTTGTGCTACTCTCGACTCACTATAGCCGGGTCTTGACTGATATAACAGATGAGAGATATGTGACTTATTTTTAATTCATGATATCCAAATTATGATGAAATTGATATGTGTGATTCGTTTTTGTTTAAAAATCCAATATTCGAATTTTAGGATAAAAAATCTTTTTAGTTTATTATTGGCAAAATATTGATCTGGATTAATTGAACCAATATATATAAAATTCACGAAAAAATGGGCTAAAGATAGAACAAAAAGATTTATGTGATTGAGATGTCTTGTTTGATTGCTTGTATTGTCTCATATAAATAATTTTTTAAATTTATTTATACATTTGTTTGGCTGTTATTTAGCACAACAATTTTTAATATTTTTTTTCCGGACAGCTAAGGTGGTTCCTGTGTACAGAGGGGATGAAATATTTGACCATAACATCTGTCATGTAATTAATTTTTTAATAATATTTATCAATACATAAAAATAAAAATAAAAATAAAAATAAAAAATAAAAATGGAGTATGTTGTACATGTCCAACATGCTGATTTTGTCACAATAATGTTTCTGGATTTAGTGACACATTTATTTCCTTATCTACAGGCTGTATATTTATAATTGTTACTAAAATATCAATTAATATGTACTTGTTATTTCTCAATCAGAATATAATTATATTCTCTATAACATCCTTATAAAAAGAGAAATATTTTATTACTATAGTTGGTGAGTTTTTTTATTTTTCAGATTGATTTTTCATATTACAATTTATTCAGTTATAATAATCTTTTTTAATCTATAGCAATAACAATTACCTCTTTATCACTTATCTTCCTTTCTTGTAATATCATAAATCACTTTATTCTCCCATTTTCAACATTCAAGCTT
>JAABOM020000084.1:26951301-26962721 GCA_011800125.2 Solanum clarkiae | reverse complement strand
AATATCATAATAATTGATCATTTTTTGTAAAAAAAGAATCTCTAAGATTGCATATCTATAATAAGATCTATTTTGATAAAATATTTTGATATTTTCATACCCTATATGACAAATAATATTATATAAATATAAAGTGTTTATTTATATAAAGTGTATTGTGTTTAGGATTTCACGCTAAATTTTTTTTGTCAGTAACTATAGCTATATTAGTGCTTGTATATTTCGCTATACAATTTTTGCAACATTTATATGATTTGCTATACAATTATGCAACATTTATATGATTCGCTATTCAATTTGCAGCTTTTGTATATCATCTGTATAATTCGATATACGATTCATAGCTTTTGTATAATATTTGTATATTTCACTATACAAACGCGCATAATGTTTATATAATTTGCAATGTTTCTATATTTTGTTATATAATTCATGCAATCTTTGTATATTTGATATAGCTCGCTATTCGTTGTATAAACTCAAATTTGTAATTATTTTTAGTTGCGAGCTGTAATTATTTCAAACTACAACCATGTTACGTAATTTACTAGTATGTGTTTGCTTATCCAAGTAATTTTCACTCATTTAAATATCGAACTTTGTGACAGATACATGATAATTCATCACTATAATAACTAAATAATATCAGAATAAAAAATAATACTATAAGAAGATTTGACCGAATAATGTTTTAAATTTCATATATATGCACGACTATTAAAAGAAGGTTCGAAAAAATAACATTTCAAGATTTGAAATGTCTAACTTATATTTGAAGAAAAAAAATTGTTAAAAGCTGTTACTTTATCTTTTGAAACATTTGGAATTGAAGAAAAATGTGGATTAGAAGTTGACATTTAATTTAATCTATCTAGAAACTTAAAAAATTGAAATTATTCAATGCTTTATTAATAACGCTATCGTTTATTGGATTAATTTATAGCAAAATCTTGTATTGTAAGGAAAAAAGATAATATAAAAAAGTTGGATTCTTAAAACAAGTCAATTTTATAAATTTATAATGAAATATCAATTTGTTATAGATAAATCTGAATAAATATGTGTAAGTTTAGTCTTTAAACTAACAAGTATTAATCATAAGCCAGATTGACTTTAATTTTGATAGTCAAATATGAACAACTATATGGACTAGTTTTCTTCTAGAATGCACTACTAGTTTTCTTCTAGAATGTACTACACATTGTTATTTTAGTTACTTTTCTTTTTTAGAATTAACAAATTTTATTAATTGTCCGATAAATATTACATAACAAGGGGAAGATTATATTAGATTCGTCCTTATCGTGGATCATAGATCATCAACCTAAGAGCCTACCCTCAATTGGCATAATCCAAATAACATATTCTATAGATTACTTATATGATCAAATAGCCTTGTATTATCTATAACTCTGATACATATTAGATTCGTTTGCAATTACTGAAAAAGTTTTTTCAAATTGTATAGTAAATATACGAACACTATAAATTTTACGAACAAATTATATAAATATTATCTATAAATTTTATAGCAAAATGCTAAAAAATATAAATGCTATACAAAAATTATGAATTGTTAAAATAAATACTGTTATAACTATAGTTATAAAATATAATTACCCAAAATATAATTATTGAATATAATTAAGTTATTTTTTAGTGCTATATACGAAAATTCTTTTTTTTTCTTTGGTTGAGTTGTAAAAACCGGGTTAGGGCAATTGACCCGTTTCAAATAGTAACACTTCCTCCTGTAAAATTCCCTCCAATCGGACCCCGCCATTAATCCGTTCATTCTCCGGCGGAAAAATGGAAGCCGATGCTCCTCAGTTTAAGGTAATTTTTTCCTATTATGGAAAATGTTCATATCAACAGCCTCTCTACTTTTATGGTAGTGGTATGGTGTGCGTACATTCTACCTCCCGACTCCACTTGTGCGATTTTATTGTTGTTGTTGTTGTATGGAAAATGTTCATATCATACTTATAGTGAATTAACCTATCCACGTTCTCCGTCTAATTTTTGAAATCCTTTAGCATAGTTTGATATTTTTTAATGTATATATGCTCAATTAATCCTTTTTTTTCCAGCTAATTTTGGGTTCTTCCTCTACTGCTCGGAAAAAGATTTTAGCGGACATGGGGTACCAATTCACAACCATGGTAAATATCTAAGTATTTCTCCTATTTTTGTGTATATGTATTTGCAATTTTCAAAATGACTTAAACTTGGATCAGTTCCTTCACCAAGTCATTCTAATTACCCATGGTTAAGTGATGGATTGAGATACAAATACTTGTTAATTAGAAGCAGCAATATTGTTAAGTGATAATGAGTGTGACCTGGTGTCACAATGACATGAGTTGAGATTATGGAATTGTGAACATCCATATACCACCGATTCCAACTTGTTTAGCCGATTCTAGTTTGTATTGGTTATTGCTAGTAAAGTTGATGCCACTTTGGTTAAGGCATTCAACATAGACACGTGCTCAAAGTCCAACAAATCAATCTGTTCATCCTCACAAATCACAGTATCGGAAATATGTATATGTTAAACTTTACATATAATAAATGGCGTATAAAATGAAAAGCTGAGGATCTCTAATGTAGTTAATACATCTTGCATGTAATTTGGAGATTTCTATAGTCAATGCATTTTCTCTTCTTTCAATTTTATCACTTTCGGATGATATAGACTCATAATCATCTTAATCAATACCATGAAGTGCTTGAGGTTGAACCTGTATTCAAAAGAAAACTATTATTTTGAAAATGCAAAGAAATAACAAAACAAAGACTATATAAGTGTCGGATATACCATAAATGTAGTTTCACCAGTGTAGGAGTGACTCGAGGGTGAGGATAGTTAAACATTTGTTTTTAAAATTAATTTTTTGATTTTATTTTCATTTAAAATAATATTAAAAAAATTGTAAAAGACAATACAGAATTTATATAAAAAAGGAAAGAAAGAAAACTATCTATTTTCCTTCTATTAATATTGTTAAATTCCTTTTTACTTATGAGAATAATCACGTAGAGTATTCAAAGATATCATCACAGTCACAGGAAGATGGTCTGAGGTATCATCATAGTCATAAGGAGAACTCAAGGGTATTATCTCTTTCTCTTTAATTATAATATTAAGATTCTTTTATGTATATATATTTTTAACAATAGATATTGATGTATTAGATTAACAATGAATAGTTCATCACAATAGCATGAGAAACACACTAGGGGTCGTTTGGTAGTTGGTTGGAGGCATGGATGTATTAGTAATGTAAAAAATAGTTATAAGTGAATCTATGTATTAGTTGATGCAAGTATTAGTTATGCAAGGATTAGTTATTCATATATTAGTTATTCCACCTTCTATCCTGCATAAAATATTCCATAGATTTTCTCATAACTTAAATATGTTAGTTGTGCAGGTTTCTAAATTATCAACCAAACATATTAATTTTATACATGAATAACTTAGTTATTATCTACCTGCCAAACGTCCTATAAATTATACTAAAATTAATAAATGGATAACTTGTTTCTTATCTAGCTACCAAACGACCCCGAAGGAGCTACTCAAACATCTGCACCAAAACTCAGTTGATTAATTGTAATTGCAGACTTAATTTCACAAGCAAGTATAATTGTATTGTACATATGAAAATAAGTGACACAAATTTCACAACACAATTGTAGCAACAGTCAGTTATTACAATATGTTAATTAAATCTATGCCGAATGTGAGACAACCACTGACGGCACATGTTAAACTTATCAGAGATTCATAATATCCACAACAAAACAGTCAGCAAAGCTCAAAGAGACAAGCACAGCACATCCTTGGGTGCTAGTTGTTGTTACTATCAAGTGCTAAAACCCTATATAAACGACATTTGTCATGTTTGGTGCATTCACTGAATGTTCCATTCCCAATTCTTAGTTGAATATATAACAAAGATTCATATAGCAACCACAACTAGATTGAGTAATAGTTGATTGATTGTTTCGTTCGTGTAATATAGTCTGCAGATATTGATGAGAAAGCTATCCGGAAAGAAAAGCCCGAAGATTTAGTTATGGCTCTTGCAGAGGCAAAGGTTTGTTTTCCTAAGAACTTGTGCTAGTCCACACGTCTCTAAACATATCTTCGAAATCATATACTGCTTTGAATTTGCCGTGGTTTAGATTGGTGCTTAGTCGATTTGAAAGGCTGGAAAGATGCGATTATTATTTCAAAGATATGAGGTCAAAATTCGATTTTTTGTCACTTTTCTTATACTCTTATACATGACACCATTGTGATCTTTTCTTGTCTGCGGTATTCGTTTTTGATTTGTGAATCACTGTACGCAATTTGTGATGCTTTGCTTTAAGAGTACCTTGTAGTGATTTCAACCACTATCTTGTTGTGATAGTGTATCAGATTTTTTTGGCAAATCATTTAGCTGGCGTTGGACATATTTTTGGTAGAAACCTGAAAAAAATAGTTTTTAAAGTTATGTTGAAAAATTATTTTTGGAAGTTAAAGCTGTGTTTTGGACTTGCAATTTCCTTGAAGAAAGTTATGAAAGAAAAAATTTCAGCCAAAACATTCCCCGAATTTGATTTTTTTTTTCAAAAACTGATCAAATACCATAAACAAACGAGGGGCAAAAAGGGCGGCCCAATGCACAAAGCATCTTGCATTCACGCAGGTCAGGTCTGGGGGTGTTTTCATTTTTTTTTTTCGATCTATGCCCAAGAAGGAGCTTAGGTTGTTCTATCCCTCTACTTGAGTTCTTCAGTCTGCCTCATAGTACAATTGAAGCCTTGTTTTGAAATGCTTATATTAATTCCATGTAACTGCATTACGTGTCAGGCTGATGCTATCATATCAAAATTTCGAAAAACTGAAAACCTAGAGAAGGATGTCAATCCAGCAATTTTGGTTGCAGCTGACACAGTATGTCTTGCCTCTTTTGCCTTTTCAAACTAAGTACCAAAAGTTATTTTTCTATCTGCTATTTCTGCCAGCGCTTTTGAATGATGATAACGTTGTGTGCTTTTTTGTTTTTTTGTATTCTTTTTCTTGCTTTTATGCTCTGTGCTGGGCCTTTTCTGAGTTTTCTTTTCTTCTTTCAAAATGATTCAATTTCTTGTTGGGATATTGGAGGCTAATTGTGACGTCCACAAACTTGCATAATTTCACAGTTGTTTTCCTTTTTTCGCATGATAAATTCTTTGCATTTATCAGACTTTGCTATATAGTCTCAAGGCATACATCATAATTGGCATTAACCCGAATTACTGGAACTATAATCAGGCAGAAGCCATCATACCAAGGGTTTCCGTTGGTGAATCCGAAGGGGATGCCGAGCCAACACTTCTAATTACCTGTGATCAAGTATATTTAATTTCTGTCTTCTCATCTTTTACGGTTAAATATTCCTTATTGACTTACTATAATGTTTTTTACTACTACATTATCTTTGTTTTCCCACAGCTTAATTTACTGGTTTACTTGGGGTGTTTGGTTCAAATATAACCCCTCTCTCATCCTCTTTTGAGCTTAAAGTGGTGTCTTTTCAAAGAGCTAATCTACATTGTACGATCCTTCAGTCCTTGATGTATTCGTGCCAAATAGGTGAAATGTGGACATAAATACTTAGGGGTCATTTGGTATGGGAGATGGGATAGACAAAGTTATTTATAATGGCCCAGCTAGTGATATTGTCCGCTTTGGGCTTAGGCCCGCACGTCTTTAAAACACGTCACTAGTAGGTAAGACCTGCTTACATTTACACTAAGCATCTCTCTTGTGTTTTGTCGATGTGAGACTTTTTATCTCAAGCTGGGTTGTTACATTATCCCATCGGATTAGTTATCCCACCATATATATTGGATAACTTATCCCATCATTGTACTATGAATGGTGGGATAAATATTTTTAGGACTAACTAATACCCCTAACAAACCAGGATAAACTAGTCCTGCATTTTATTTTTTGAAACTATTTTTTTAAAAACTGTAATCCTGCATTTTATCCTGGGAATATTATTATCCCTTATTCCTCATATCAAACGCCCCCTTAGTGCTGATTCTTCAAAATTCACTACCAAAAAACTGAACCTGTACTGGACACTAACGCCAAACCCATATTGGATACACACATGTTTACAGCTCCATGTCATATAAGCTTAAAAAGAAGACTGTCATTATTTTTTAGTCTAAGCAGAAGAAACTGGTTAATATTCATTTGAATACCTGGTGTGCTTCTAGAATATTGAATCTGATTAGCCAGGAAAGATATTGTAAATAAAGTTTGTGGTTTGGCACAACCTAGAACCAACACGTTTCATTTGGTAGTTTGTCAAGCAGATAATTTAGTTTTGTGATTTCGTGGAGAAGATACCATCTTCCTTCAAAGTCCGCTGTCCAGACTTCATTAGTATGGAGCAGTCAAGGATGTGACCTAGTGGTCAATGAAGTGGGGAGAACCATGAGGTAGTGTGTTCAAATCCCCACCCCAATCGAGGAAAAGAATACTTGGTGATATCTCCGTATGTTCCTAAACCTAGGTAGGTAGAGTCATCTGTTACCTGTGCTGCGGGGAGGTAGCAAGTATCTGGTGAACTAGTTAAGGGGGTTTATCTTTTGACTGCTTTACAGGTTTTGCACAGTTAGCTTCATGTTAATTTCATGTTTGAAGCAACTCTATCTTTAGTTGTAACGTTTGCATCTTCTTGATGCCTTTTTCTAATGCAATTTAATTACTTCATCAAAAAAAAAAATATCTGGTGAACTAGTCGAGGTGCATACAAGTTGGCCATGCACCACCATCATTATGGAAAAAAGGAAGATCTGATTGGTGTTCAAACATGTAGTTCCGGTACCTCCACCAATGAAGTAAGACTCCGCAAGTCCCCTATTGGTTTCGTGCTTTCGCCTTTCAAAATAGTTTGCCACTTGTTAGGTGCATCATCTTTCCGTCACAATTGCCTTTCCACAAGAGTTACGGTGATGGGACATTCTAGTTTACATTTTTGGGCACTTTCTCTTCTATCCAATGGTTCTCTGTTTTCTGCCGTTAGTAATGTATGCACTTTTCTATGTTAATGATTTTATCCTAACTTGAAATGATCTGGAGGTGGTGGTCTATGAAGGTGCGGTCAGGGAAAAACCATCCAGTGAAGCAGAAGCACGGCAGTTCATGAAAGGTTTACCGTTGCTTTAATTGATCTTTTTACTATATTGGTTTTATAGTTCTGCTAGTCTTACACTGTCAACTTGCAGATTACGCCAATGGGCGTGCAGCAACCGTGAGTTCTGTTCTTGTCACAAACCTGGCAACAGGAAGCAGAAGAGGAGAGTGGGACAGAGTAGAGGTACCTCTGTTGATTTCTCTCCTTTTGAATCATCAGACGTGTCTCTCTGTCTTTTTATCCTTTCTTTTCCTTTTTCAATGGGTTTGCCTCTACTTGCAATCTCATACTGTTGCAATACCTACCTCTTATTCTAAATTTTGACAAATAAAAGTCTAAAAAGTTCAGAGGTGATTAATGACTTCTACACATTGGGTAGGCTTATTGGATACTTCACAAGGTTCCAATTTCCAATAGCCATTCAATAGAGAAGTTACACAGATATGAGTTGGTGGAAGTTGAAGTTAGGTCAGATTGGAACTACGTATTTGGACTTGTGGAATGAAGAAAAAATTTGTAACCGCTGAAAAATTATGTTGAAATAGTTATGACACTATAAATTTCTCTTTCCCACATATTCAATTACCATGTTCTTAGGTTCTCAAAATTATTACATCTAATTTCTAAAAGTATGCACCTATTGTCTGATGATCCTGAAAAGGTTGGTCTATGCTCGGCTTGGCTTAATCAAGTGTTTGAGCATGTTACCGGAAAGCACAAACAAGTGATAGATGAACCTATTCAGTTTCTTCAACAATGCTTGACCTTTTGTTAGATTTATTCACATATTCACAATATTTGCTTAGTTAAATACTTAAATGTGTACGTTGATTGCTTGAGATGTTCAGCCTAATTACTTTTGTTTTTATTTTTCACTCGTCGAGGAAGAGATAATATTTCTTTTGGTTGCAGATATATTTCCATGACATACCAGATCAAGTTATAGATAAACTGGTATAACTTTCAGCTGAACTGTTAGTTGTTGATCATATCAAATGATGGATGCTGTAGTCTATTGTCTTAAGATTTTTTTTTTCTCCGATCAGATTGAGGAAGGGATAGTTCTTTATGCAGCTGGAGGCTTGATAATTGAACATCCTCTCCTTTTGCCTTATATTAAGGAAGTGGTAAGTGTTACACCGCCACCTTTCTCTCTAATATCTTCCAACATAAGTCATAGTCGTGATGGTGTATTAACATTTCTTTGAAGAACTTAACCGATTTTTATCTAAGAATTAATTCCCGGATTGTCCATATTCAGCAATCAGCCTCAGTGCAAATACAAATGAATTCTTGCCCTCATTTATGTCAAGGAAGATACTGAACCACTTTAAAGTTTCCGAAGTGTGTTTGTCCGTAAGGCATGCTTTGAAGTGTCTTACAACATAGAAAAGATATTAAAAGTGTTTCACGTTAATCGTAAGAGGAACTTTAAATGTACCGTTAAAGCTATACCTTTTAGATACTCTTTTCCATAAAAATCTAAGCTTTATAAGATCATGTCACCCTTTTCTTACTTGATTTTTACTAGCACTAAAAGTCCTCTTAAAGTATAACAAGTACCATAACCTTAATGAAATGCTTTTGTGACTTGGTTGCCAACCACACTAAGAAACTTTTAGTCCTTAAAGTTCATCTGATGTCAAATATTCTTCATAATATTTATGACATATTTTGTAAAATGATTTTGATCTGGGCAGGTTGGTTCGACTGATAGCGTGATGGGTCTCCCAAAAGCTCTCACTGAAAAACTTATAAAGGAGGTTCTCTAATACGACTACGTTCCTACTCCTGCCTCATTCCTATTTTTGACATTTCTGAATGAATTCCTGATCTATAATTTTGATGCACGGGATGTCTTGTGCGTACCTGTTATCTGCTACTCGGGCTTCTGCAGACTTTTATGCTGTTCTACATTCAAACATCCTCTCAGTTTATGTCTCCTCATTGTAATGACACAACTGGTTATGGCTTATTTAGTTGCGTCTTCCGCTATCATATGGAGGTTTGCAATCGGAACTGTATCTTATGTATTGGTTTCACTCACTATTAACTGAGAATTCTCAGCCCTTTCTTTTGACTTGGTTCACTAATGAATCTTTTCTTTTTGTATGAACTTTTTTTTCCATTTTGTGACTTTGGAATTCATTTGGATATCCTATTCCCATAAGAATGTTGTGGAGGTTGTATCACTCTTTAGAAATTCCATCAAGGAATTATTATGCCCCCTATCAAATTTGGCTTGTCCCAAAGTCCAACTACAAGGTTTTTAACTATAATAATTTGAATATACGATATTTAATAACATATCCAATGGAATTTTACAAGTAGGGTCTGAAAAGGATACAATGTACACAAATTTAATCACTACCTCATAGAGATAAGAGTCTGGAATATCGTGACTGCTAGCACTGGACTTGCCCTTCAATGGATCTTTGTTAAGGGATTTAGATTGTACTTATTTCAATTATCAGACTCAAATGAGTCGTGTGGTGTTTGATGTGAGGCATATGGTTGAATAATCCCAGGATAAAATGTAAGATTATTTTATACCATGTTTGGTTGAAAGTATTAGATAGTCATTGAATTATTTATCCCATTGTTTTTACTTTGGCGGTGAAATAAGTTATCCCATAACTTATCTCGAATAATTTATTCCCAACCACACGATCCCTTAGAGTCTAGAGTTGTACTTTATTATCACAACCTCGCTATGATATAGATTAATCATTTATAACAATATATCATTATAATGAGCTTTTTTTTTCTTGGAATTGATTTTTCATATTATATTATATATTATATATCTCAACAACATTTTGATGTAGGACCTAAAAAATGTGCAGGCAGACAAATAACGTCGTTATAGAAAGATTTTTATCATATAGTTTGATAATACAACATCCTTAGTAAGAATGTTGATTTTGATATTCGCGCGATCATGGATATTTTCATGTTACGTTATAAGTTTCATCAACAAACAACCACAACATTACCCCAATGCCTCAAAGGCTCCCGCCCATTACGGGATAAGGGAGAGTCGGATGTACGCAGCCTGACTTCTATGTTTAAAAACATAGCGCGACTGTTTCCGGATGACCCATGATGAGCGTCGAAAGTTGCATTGACTAACTGCTACTTCACAATTGAAAGAAACGCAGACAGTTTAAAAAGTCATTTTATTTTGTTCCATCATACCTCAAAGCCAAAAAATAGTGAATCTTTAGCTCCATCTGAGAATGACGGTAAAAAGTTCCATCAGCAAGAAGTAAAAATATACTGATGCCATTACAGAGAGATTACATTTGGATACGTACTTCTTTCATGTATATATAGTTGCTCAAAGGAAATTAAATCCAATGAAAACCAAATTCAAATACATAAAGATTTTGAAAATAAAAGCAAAAATCAAGTATTATAAAATAAGCTCTTCTTGCTTTCATTGCAGCTTTAGACACTTTAGCCTGTCAGAAATTATAAACAAACACATCATAAAATGTACCATAAGTAATCGTCCATAAAACTAAACAATAAGTGAAGTTACGTGATACAACATGTTAAAAGTATATCAACGATTGTTATTTAATTTACCTTTTTTCTTCGTCCTTGAAATCGTAGCCTTTATTGTTACTACCAGCATTACTATAATTAGGCAAAGGAACATTTCCAGATTCTATATGCTTTATATCTTCCACAAGTTTTTCATAGTGATTTTTCACTTCTTCTTCTGTTTTCCCACCAACTGCATTGGCCAATTTACGCCACCTGTCAGGCGTGTCGGTGTCGTAAATGGCCAATGCATTCTCAAACAACTTGTTTTGATGGTGACTCCATGTCGAATTTGTGGCCATTTTTGCAAAAAAAAGTGAGTAGAAGTTAAAGAAACTGTAGAGAAGGTTTTGGTGTGAACAAAAAAGTTTAACATGTTTGTTCTATTTATAGAGAAAATTATCTAGGAGACAGAATATGGTGGGCTGGTGAGAGGATACTTTTTTTTTTAATTTTTTTTTTGAGTTTGATATATGTGTTGTTAATTTATCCATCAATCTCGGATGGAGTCAAAGATTTACTATTTTTTGGCTTTGGGGTATGATGGAAGAAAGCAAAATGGCTAGCTAAACTGTCTGTGCTTTTTTCAATTGTGAAGTAGAGATTAGTCAATGCAACTTTCGATGCTCATCATGGGTCATCCGGAAACAGTCGCGCTATGTTTTTAAACATAGAGGTCAG
>JAABOM020000084.1:26939517-26949646 GCA_011800125.2 Solanum clarkiae | reverse complement strand
TATACACACATTCCAAGATACCTCATGCTACTGATAATAATTAGATTCCTTATAATCCTTTGGTTCTTTTGTGATACTATGACATACTTAAAAAGACTTGTATGTCAATCTCTCCCACTTCTTTGTCAAAAATACAGTCGAATTCAAGATTTGAAGTTTATCAATTTTTATAGCAACTTCAATTATATATATTCATAATAACTAGGTTTAAAGTTATGATATTTGATGAATTTCTTAAATCATAGTTATAATTCATAAACGATACTCGAGATTGGTCCTAGTTGTAGGGTCTTAAGTATTCTCCTATGGTCCCTTCTTTCATGCAATTTTTTTGTGCTTCTCTGGTCCAAACTGTCAATCTAGATTCTTCTAACTCAAAAGGCTAACATTGTTCTTGCATGAAAAATAAGAAAATAATATTTTTTCCTTACAACTACAAAAGAAGGAAAGGATCTATCTCTGATTATACGGAATTATTAGATGCGTGAAAAAAATCCTATATTATAAATTGATAAGTAAATAAGCAAATACATAAGGTGTAGATATATCCTTCTAATATTTTGAAGTCTTTTATATAATCTGAATGGCATATATGATTGGTCATATAATCATGCTCACATAGATGCTTTTTACGCAAGATTTCTAGTTGGTGGGATAAGAGGATTAGCTGAATTTACTCATTTCTTTGATCGACGAGTAATTGATGAGATTACTTTCTCGTTCTCTTTTTCTTTTATGAAAAATTACTGTTAGAAACAATAGACTGCGCAGGAAAGGATTCAAGTGGGTGAGCGTCCACCTCCTCTCCCAGCTCTGATGAATGGGAAATAACGCTAGATCTACTAGATAAATAAGTTGTTCCAGATTGTCAGTTCAAAGCAGGTTCTTAGTTATATTACAAACATACTATTGAGTGTGCTATATTAATTACTCCCATCTTTTAAAGAACTAACCTAAAATAGCTCTCCATCCAACTACTTTAAATTAAAAATAGCTAGCAAATGTATAATATATACTATATAATTGCGGAAAATCAATGATAATCTTTGTATCCCAACAACAACAACATACTCAATGAAATTCCACAAGTGGAGTCTGAAAAGGATAAAAAGGCTGTTTCCAAAAGACGATAATCTTCGTAAACCAATTTTAAAAAATAAACAATAAATCTGACTGACTATTATGTCAACATCCCAATATCACTGTTCTAGCCCATAAAAGCAACCATAAAGTTGAATATAATTTGCCTCATCCTTTTGCTTATAGTCAAAGAATGTGATTCCCCCCACAGATGTGTTGTGCAAAAGATGAATATTATTTGTTTTTAGCAAAATTTGAAAGATCACATCCAAGTCTATTTTGGGCCAAAGATATATAATACGATTAGAACTTTAGAAGTAGAGAATTTTCCAGCCTGTAATGGACAATAACATGTAACAGCATGTCCACTACTCAAGGAACATGGAGAAGATGATATACTAATGGTAAAGAAGATTCAATAGAATTATCGTTGCCCAATGCACTAAAGCTCCCGCTGAAAGGCTTGAGTACGAGAATCTATTGTTCACAGTGGTCACATGAAGACAACTTTACCAGTTACTCCAATGCTTCCTTCCTTGTATGAGTTGGATGTTCTTTATTAAAAATTCTTTTTTTGTCCTTTTGGGGGTCTCTTAAATGCTGGGTAAATCTGTTAAAAAAAGTCTTTCGTTCATATGCCCCGAACTCGAGATCTCTTATTAAAGAAAGAGGAAAATCTACATCATGATCCTACCTATTTTTAAGAAAATAGCACGTATCTTCGTTAGTTTATCACCGGAAAAATACAGCAAATGTGGGAAAAGAAACATACTACATCTTATTTTTCCCACATTTATCTGATTATCATTCTATTTTCGACTAACCACAACAAAAAATCTAGCATAATCCCACAAGTGGCATCTCAAGAGAGTAGTGGATACACATACCTTATCACTACATTGAAAAGATATAGGTTGTTTCCGAGAACCCTAGACTTGAAAGACAACATTAGCAACAAATAGGAACAGCATCAAGAAAATACAATGATCGAGGCTAAAAAATCATCGACAGAAATAGAAATCTATATGAAAATACAAGACTAACACTAATAATCCAGGAAAAATCCTTGACCTCCCCACCCTCCTATCAAGGGTCATATAAGCAGAATTTTAGACCATTCCAGTTGTTTTATATGATGCAAATTCACAATCAGTTAAGTGCATATATGAGACAGCACAAACAAATATGATACATTTAAGTTATTACCACAAAAAAAACATAAAAGACTTTCCATGTTTGTCCAACTTAAAGGATTGCATGCCAGATGGCTAATATTAACAAAGAACTCAAAATATAGAACATATGGATGCATCTAGGAGTTAGATTAAGCAAAGCTCTTCTTCAAGATGCACTGCCTGTGGCTCCTGGCTGACATTATCTCTTCAAATGGAAAGGACGTCAAATTCATGAGGCATAAAATCCTCGCTAGGCCTATAGTACTTATCTGGGGAATACAAGCTCAAATTTGTGACTTGACTAGTATAAAGGCAAGCAAACCTCTCCACCTGTGAATCAACGAAGCGTAACTTCAGTTCTCAACTAAAGATCACACCCACAATGTGCAGGATACTTCCAAGTATTCAATAGTACCTGATGTGCAAAACGAGAATTCTGGTAACCCGTCTTCATCAGTTGTCCCCAGACCTTGTGGAACTGTAATTGTTTGATGACTTCATCAGAAAGGAAAAAGTATACTACTTTTCTTGTTGAAAATCCAAATTCATTTATTAATACTGCACCAAGTTAGTGCAAATAGAACAAGGGAATAAGGTTTACGATATACATGCATAGACTTTACAAAGTTTAAAGAAAGTATAATTATGTATTAGATATTATTTAAATTCTCCCTTTGGCACTCGTACCTTTTGGTGACATTCTAGTTGTGCCTGCATATGACTGAGCCTGACCTCCTCACTTTGGGACTATAAAATGACACCATTAAAACGCCAGATTAGTTGAACCCCATTACAGAGAAAACGTCATTGTCTATTTACTTCAATGTGATCAAGTACATTTGATCCTCCAGGTGGCATATCAATGTAGAGAAATTGAACAGACATAAAATAGTTTCTCTTATTATGTTGAAAACTATCATCCCACTGATACTATCTTGAAATAACCAACCTGCAGCTTGTCAAGCTCCGCATAAATCTTCTCTTTGCTGGCATCATCAGTATCTTTAGACCTGAAGCATATGACAGCTCATGAAATGATTAAAGATGACAAAAGTTATATCTTCAGCCACATTCAGATGATAGAAAAATCATATTAACATAAATGTACGAGTATTCTGGTCAAAATGGTTCTACGAACAATGAAGATCTTCGTTCAAGATGCACGATAAAAGGTTCCTTAATTTTTCCTCTTGAAGGAAAATTGTCAAAAGACTACTCCACACTAATATAAAGTCCCAAAGAGGCTGAAAGTCTGTCTCATAAACAAACGCTCTCCTTTCTCATTCTCCAACCACATTTCAATCAAATCATTGAATCAAATAAAACTTAATCTTAAATAAGCTGAAGTTGGTTGTGTGATTTTCTTTAAAGTTGGTTTTATGAATTCACTGGCAAACTTGATTTTGTTTCTTTATTGAAGGGATTCAACATGAAACAGTTGCACAGATAAAATGCACCACCAAAAAGTCATGCACATATGAGTTCTACAACACAATGAAATGGAGAGAATCATTACTTGAGTGACCACTTAAGATGATGTATTCCATCTTCAATGTGATCACGCTGAATTCTCAATAATTGAAGTTGCTGCAAACATGTAAAAATTGCAATTATTACATTACCATTTACAATTACCGTGTAGCTGAACATAAAGAAGACTTTAAGGATTTAAAGTTAAATGCTATATAAATTCAGATAATTCATTTGCTCCATTTCTTAGCTCACAAGACCATAAAAGAAAGTTTATTTTTGCAGATAACTAGTGTTCGGCATATGGGATAAAAGTTATTTGCTTAGATAGTTAGATGAAAAATGCAATTACTTCACTGTGATATTTCAATTGAAAAATATATCAAACGACCTACAACAATAACATACTCAGTATATCCCCAATAAGTGGAGTATGGTGAGGGCAGGGAGTGTACACAGAAAGTTGTTGTTACAGTGTCCAACGTTGAGCTACTCAAAAGGTACATAATTTGTCTATATCACAAAAATATGATGTAATTTTAGAATGTTCATGTCTGTAAGCACAAACCAATGATTGCAAGGTATAGGGGTTTGGGCATCAATTTTTGAACCCAATGTTAATATGCTATCACATCTTAGGAATAGTGACAAATTTCCTTCTCAATTTTATTTGGACATTTTTCACTGGGTATGTTGTTGTAATTTTATTTGGACATGAAAATGGTCAGTCCAGGATACTGGTTTGCTAGATAAAGACATCAGTTGTATACTTCCAAGAAGTGCTACATAAAGTTGACAAGCACTTCAATGATCCGACCCTTATTTTACACATCAAATAAACACAAGCACAGCAAATATTTCCATTTGCAAAGCCATATTAATTGTTCTTGTTGATTGTGTTCTCACGTATAGAGAAGTACAAGAAAACCTAATGGAGTGCACAGAATGAGCCGAAGGATATTCTTATATACCTTGCGAGTATCCCTTAGTTGCCAAAGAAGTTCAACCTCTCTCTCAAGCTCTGGAACAACAAGCATCGTTCTCCAACCTGCTCAAGCATCACAAGATCCTTAGTCCAGAATTTAGACTCTTTAAAAAGAAGCAAAGGAAAACAAATAAAACAGTTATGCAAGATCTGCTACGGGTTCAATATGATTATAGCCAAGATCATGGAAAAATGGAGAGAATTAGAGGACATTAATTTTCTTTCCATCCATGTAAATAGTATTTCTTGAAAATCTCAGAATATTCTTTTATCTTCATTATTATTTCTTAAATATAACAGCTAGTCTACAGCTTTCGTGATTTAGTTGAACATGGTAAAAAATAATGTAAATGTTTATCTATTATTAATTTTTTTAGATCTGAAGCATATAGGTATCACTTATCATAATTGTTCTTATATGGCTCTAACATACTAGAGGTCCGGTGCTTATACCTAATATGATGAACTAGAAGAAGTGTGCAGCAGCAGTCTTTAGAACCCACTACCAATATATGAAGTTTTAAATAAGCAACAAAGAAAAAAAGAAAGGAGGAGCACATGGAGTGGCAAATGCATACCCAAAACCTTTTTGCTGCGTAAGATATCACCGTAAATATGATCTCCAACATAAAGAACCTAATTGAAGAGAACAATGTGTTACATCCAAATAAGTAAATAAAAATGCAAATTAAACAATATGGTTAATCGCCATATCTAGGTTTTTTTGCTTATGGGTTTTGAGATGAGGGTTTTAGGAAACAGCCTCTCTACCTCTATGAGGTAGCGGTAAGGTCTGCGTACAATCTACCCTCCCCAGACCCCACTTGTGGGATTTCACTGGGTATGTTGTTGTTGTTTTTGTTGGTTAATCGCCCAATTAGAACCATGAACCAAGCTCAAGATAACACCAAGTAAATCCACTATTCCTTCCCTCCGCAACTTCATAAAGTAAAATTAGACTCCTGGCTGTCAAGATATATGCTGTCTCTTTCAGCCATACTGAGTACTTAAAGATATAAATTTGTGATAGCACATAGTAAAACACATTAACCAAAAGTAATGCTGAAAACAATATAAAGTAGTAATAAAGAGAAAACTAGTAAATTGTTGTCAACGCAATACCTGTGAGCTTGACTCAATTGAAAGTAATTTATGCAAATGGCCAACATTTCCCCCCTGAAGAGAAATTAGGAAAATATTCAGTCATTTTAAACAAACCATTAAATTCAATTTACAACGCGCATGGATTATATTGGCATACAAACCTGGAAAATTCTGCAGCCTTCCTTCAAGCTCTTTAAAGGCAATCTCAAAGAAGTGCTCCCCACCTAATGTATTGGACAAAGCCAAGAACATACATAAAAAGGAGGAAAGGCAGTGGCCAAGAGAAAACTAAGTTTTCTGCACTGACCTGTGTCATAGGAGTGCCATTATCAGTGTTAATGAGCATGCCACTTTCAGGTTCAACCTCAAAGAGGTTTGCACGAATTTCATCATGAAAAAAACCTGGTTTTGCACTGTATAAAAATCAAGTACTTGTTTTTCAGCAAGGTGATCATAACTCTACAAACAATAGCTGGAAATATAAATAGAGCGCAATTTCCCGAATATGGACTGCATTTGGTTGGGATCAGAAGAAGCATATGTCCATATTGTCAAAAGTTTCAAGGGAAGAAAATGACCTGCCAGTGATAACGACATCAAAGTACCGAAGCCAATCAAAAGTGGAACTACATCCATCAGAGGACTTAGACCCACAAAGGAAGTTCATAACAATGTTTGTGTAGTCCCACAAGCTGCAGACATGTAATTAAGATCCTTATAAAATGCAAAGAATGTATAAACATCAGCAAGAGAGAACAATGAGAAGTTCTATTGATGGGATTTGAAGAACCTCTAACCCCGCCCCCAAACAGATACACACACAAAAAAAAAAAATAATAATAATAATTAAAAAAAAAAAAAACCTATACACAGAAAAAACTGACAGGAGCAAGACTTCTGTGAGAGCATCATCACCTGTTTGTTACCAGAAAGGTAGCACGTCCAGATTCTCTAAGCATTTTGAGCATCGGAACGATTGCAGTATCCTCATTGATATATCTAATGTAGGCAGAGGCAGATGGAAAGATTATCAAATAAGTCAAACAAACAGTGAGTTATGAGAATATACAAGACAATGAGAATAACAAGCCCATAGATTTTGCATATTTCGAATGAAAGAACATAGAAGATGTTCTCAATTATTCAACACTTCCACCCCTTCTCATATCTGAAGAATCCTTTTCCTTTTATCAAACAGGTTACATGCAACCGAAGACCAGACTCGGATTACCGTATCACATCAGCGCAAAACAAACATAACATGTCCATATGCAACAACTAAAATAGAAAATGTTTAACTTTGCGGCCAACACCCCAGGGTGAAGCATGCCTTGTTTTCTAAGTCTTAACATTCCTTGGCATATGAACCACGCACAGAGTTACTAATTGCTGCTCAATATAGTACATTCTCTAGAAAAGCAAAAAAACAGTTGTCCATACCTTTTTGGATCTTTTGCAACCATCTGCTTCAATGTCCCATCACGGTGGCACAAATCTACTGCTGCTCTAACATCCTTGTACATGCGAGAGTAGCTGCAATAAGTGTTAGCAGATAAGCATATCATGAAGCCTATACATGGACAGAATCAGAATGCTGTTATCAAAGCAGCAGACAGTGAAAGCAGGATTATTAATAAATGTATCCTAGAGACTAACGATCTCCATAGCCCCCTCCCATGGCAGTAAGACACATCAGATGTTTCTATAGAACTCCATACTAAGATTGAACTCAAAAGTCAACAGCATTAGCATCAAAACAACAGAATCGTCCTACAACATACCCTCACAGACCTAGCACAGTGTCTGACATTCATATTTTGCAAGACTTCCGAAAAAAGAAAAAAATTGCAAACCATCACATGCATCCACATACCCACCATAAATTGGCAGCAATTTCCTGTTCAATGAAATTAGCCCAAGAATCCTTGCGAAAAAAGCAAATCATTGCATAGTCAAGCTTGACACATGCATATCAAATTGCCAAGGTACATGAGCTAGACAAATTTAGATTTTAAATATTTTCACACTTCTGAGAATATCTGTAGTGAGATAGCTAACAAAAGATGACAAGACCACTGAAAATTGAGCTACTTGAAAAATAGAACTTTACTATAAAACAAGCTGAACTAGAATATATCACTTATTGAAGATACATCTACGAGACGTCCTTATTGATGAGACCTAATAGTTCCATAAATTTACTACAAGAGCGAGCTACAGAAACTGAATAGCTAGCATTAGAAGTGAACTGAAACTAGATTTGACCACCAGCTTCTTTTGTTTCAAGCATATCTCGTGATATATAGGTAGTTATATTTGTGAATAACTCCTCTTAATCTGTGCTTACACCTCTAGCTAATAGAAAAGAAAAATAAATGACAAGACAATGGTATAATAATTGTATGCAAAGTTGGATAAAAGAAGACATTGGCAGAAATGCTGATTGACATTACTGTCCATAAGCTGAAAAAATTTACTGGCAACTCTCTTACTCTGCATCTTGGGGAACTTTTCCTGGATTTTTGTCCCTGAAGTCCACCAACTGAGCGAATAAGTAGGCTTCAGCAAGAGAGAAAAGGGTATCAATAAGTGCATAGTCAGGTTCATCAAATGAATCCCGAAGCAAGGTATTGCCATAAGTAGCAACTTTCTCTTCCTTGGATAGTTCCCTAAATCCATGATAAGCTACTTTCACATATTTGTGTCGATCCATCTGTTACATGAGCAAGAAGAAAAAGGAAGAATAGTTAAATAAGAAAGAAAGGAAACTAAAATCATAAGCGATGATGAAGTGAAATTAATGAATAATACAGGAAGACTTTACAATGGGAGGGCAAAGTGGTGACACACCTTTAATATATTCCCCCTCTTTTTATCAAGAACTAAACCTCTGACCATATAGCTCCAGTCAAATGACCATTTCAACAGCTACACAACACACAACATGGTGAAAATCTTGCAGTTATCACGTCATAGGTCAGTAATAATAAAAAAGTAAAACTCAGATCAATAGTCAAATTATCTGCCAGCATATAAAATAAATGAGCCGTAAAGTTTTTTTTTGGGCAATCACCAGCTCATGACCATGTATCCCAAAACAACGAACTGCTTTTACACCAAAGACAGAATGAAGTCAAACAATCAATTTCTAAATCATGAAACAGAAACCTTTTCAACTCAACATTATGCATAATACATAACATTATACCAATACCAGACTAGGTCACTGAAAGTCACAATTAATGCTAATACACATACAAACTGCATTTAGCGCAATATCCATAACCTAAGATGAAGAATCTTATTGTGCAACTGCCAAATGAATAAATGCACATTGAAACAACTAACTAATAGTACCTCGGAAGGATATCCTAAATCATAAACAAGCTTTCTGACAGTGCCTTCATATGCAAGAGATTCAAAAGTCTCAGGTTTGTACTGCGCCAGGGTGTAGTCCATGTCAAATCCAACAGCAACTATACTTTTCATGTTTAAGGACCTGTTACAGAATATCTGCTTTCCTATTGCAATGTCACACCCCCCTTCGGGAGATGACCATATGCAAGAACGCTGACCACCAATGGCACCATTTTCCTTCTCAATCAGCGCTGCTCTGGTATCTACACCAGTGCCATCCATCGTACAACTTGTATGTAACTGATCTCTCCCTGAACAGTAATAACGAAAATTAGCTAGTAGACGATAGTATATGAACATGTCAAATTCCACAATTAATCTGAAAATTGCAGCATGCACAGAACTTCCTGTTCAATGCTTGAGGAATAGGAAAAGCATCACAAACTCACAGAAAAAAAACAAACAAGAAAAGAGTTTTTGACCAATCCAATGTGGTTCCTATAAGACAAGGCCAAAACATATCCTTAGAGATGAGAGTTATAGAGTAGGCACCCATGAAGAGTTCATATCATCTCCCCCTTCGATTACAATCACTCAGTTAAAGGCCATTCTTCATAAAAATTTATTATGGTATTCATCAACTGGTAGCTCACGTCAGTTTTTATCCTATATTAGATATCATAACATTATAGTAATCATTGCTTAAAAACTGTACATATATAAGAAATTTTCTTTATAAGTAAAGTTTGAAAAGAGAAAGTTGTTGATTTAAATGCAGACTACGAAAAATATTTACTCCACGAATTTATTATTCACATTAAAAGAGACAAGATCATTCACCACCAAGAGGAATTAACTTTGACTTCAGCCACATCTAACATACAACAACAACAACATACCCAGTATAATCCCACAAGTGGGGTCTGGGGAGGGTAGATTGTATGCAGACCTTACCGCT
>JAABOM020000084.1:26905191-26927235 GCA_011800125.2 Solanum clarkiae | reverse complement strand
AATTTTCTTTTTACAGAAAAACTTTTGAAAGGAAGTTAAATTTTGAGGAGTACATGATGTATTGAAATTTTTATTTGAAAATTTTAGTTCCATGTACAAACAATTAGTGTACTATTCCCAAAAGTTCTTGATGGGAAATCTCCAGGGTAGAAAAACAGAGCATTACGTAAATCTTGAAAATTAATGTGTGGTTGTTGGAAAAATGGATTTTGGAACTAATGAGTTACGTAAATAGAGCATTACGTAAATCTTAAAAATTCATGAGTTAATAATAAACAAAAGGGCAGTAATGGAAAATTTGATTAAAATTTTGTCTTAAAATATATTTCTTAATCTGTGTGCATTACTTTAAAAATTCAGTTAATATGCGTCAGAGATAGTATTTTCTTAGGAGGTGTGTCAAGCTAAAATTTGACTAAGCCTTAAAATAGTCGGCATATTTCATTTAACTACTGAACTAAGTTATGTTCTACTAACACTTTTTAACTCCTAATAAAATGTCTCACTTCTTCTTCTTCTTCACTTTCTATAGCTTCTCAGCAATATGGCTATAGAGATAACTTATATATTTAAGAGTTCTCCATCAAGTGAAAAAACAGAGTACGTAAAAGCATAGGAAACTTGACTTCAGTTTTAATTTACTTAATGAAGAAAGTAACTAAGATAGCAGTCCTCATTATAAATATAAAATTTGTTCTATATATGTTTTTGTTGGCCGGCGCTTTTTCTAATTTACTATGCAGAGTAGATGTGTATATTGTCATATTATGGTTATCCATTTTCATATACAAATATAATAAACCTTCATTATAACTGCTTCATCAGGCCGGCAACTCTCATTCTGTTTCATCTTTTTGTCTGCGAACTGCTGTCTTTCTTATATAAATCAGTTTCTGATACGTAAGTTGCCATGGCGCGAAATATGCTCATGTTTTTGCTCTACTTCTTGTTTGTAATTGTACCTTCCTTTGCTACGACGAGCACAAATTTTGATGCTTGTTTAAACAATTACAATGTCTCAGTTTATCGAACAGAGGATGAGTACTTCACTTACTTGCTTGATTTCTCCATTCAGAATCTCCGTTTCGCGGAGTCTTTTATGCCTAAACCAGTGGTGATTATTGTACCAGAGAGCAAGGAGCAGCTTGCGAGCAGTGTTTCGTGTTGTGTACGAGGTTCGTATGAGATAAGAGTGAGGTGCGGAGGACATAGTTATGAAGGGACTTCATCGGTGTCCTTAGAGGGAACGGGTTCCCCTTTTGTGATCATCGATTTGATGAGATTAGATCGTGTTTCGATTGATTTGGATTCAGGAACAGCTTGGGTGCAGGGTGGAGCTACACTTGGTCAGACTTATTATGCAATTTCTCAGGCTAGCAATGTTCACGCCTTCGCAGCAGGTTCTTGCCCGACTGTGGGTGTTGGTGGCCACATTTCTGGAGGTGGTTTTGGTTTTTTGTCAAGGAAGTATGGACTTGCTGCTGATAACGTGGTGGACGCTCTTCTTGTTGATGCAAAAGGACGGATATTAGACCGTGAATCCATGGGAGAGGACGTTTTTTGGGCGATCAGAGGTGGTGGAGGCGGAGTATGGGGAATCATATATGCTTGGAAAATCCAGTTGCTCAAAGTGCCAAAGATTGTCACTAGTTTCATACTCTCTAGGCCTGGCTCCAAACGTTACGTGTCTCAACTCGTTCACAAATGGCAATTCATTGCACCAAAACTAGACGATGAATTTTACCTCTCCGTCTCCATTAGAGGTAATGCTAGTAGAGGAATTCATGAAATGAATGCACAATTCAATGGATTTTACCTAGGTCCAAAAACTCAAGCCATTTCCATCTTGAACAACGCCTTCCCCGAATTACACATTCAACAACACGACTGCAAAGAAATGAGTTGGATCGAGTCCGTACTTCTCTTTTCTGAACTGGACAACTCTTCCAACGTCTCCCTTTTGAAACAACGTTACTTCAAGAAGAAATCATACTTCAAAGCCAAGTCGGACTATGTTAAGACCCCAATTTCAACGTCTGGCATAATGACAACGCTCGATATACTTGAGAAACAACCCAAGGGACACATTATATTAGACCCTTATGGCGGAGCTATGGAGAGGATTAGTGAGGACGCGATTGCTTTCCCTCATAGAAAAGGTAACCTTTACGGAATTCAATATCTAGTAGAATGGGAAGAAAAGGATAATAGCATCATCACCAAGAGCAACGCGTACATAGAGTGGATCAGGGAGTTTTACAGCACAATGGCGCCCCTTGTTTCAAGCGCGCCTAGGGCGGCTTATGTTAACTACATGGATCTGGACCTTGGAGTAATGGACAACTTATTGCTAAATACTAATGCAGTGGAGAGAGCCAGGGTCTGGGGTCAAAAATATTTCTTGAATAACTATGATAGATTGGTTAAGGCTAAGACAACAATTGACCCACTAAATGTTTTTAGACATCAACAAGGCATCCCTCCCATGTTTGGTTCAATGCAACAACATTACTATAGTACTGAGTGAGTTTACAAGTTGGTGTACTGACTTGCAAGTGCATAAACTTCTCTAGGACAGATTGTTGAGTTGTTAGGCCTTTATGTATTGTTAGTTTTGTCTTAAATTTTCGTCTTGGTTGTGTCAACAAGCTGGTTAATATATATTTATATGTACTACTACATGGCTTTGGCCTGAAAGTTCAGCTTTTGTTTTGCTTGGATATAAACAACAAGTTAGTAAAAATTCTACTAGTGAAGTGTAGGGAGGATAGAGTGTACACATATTAATTATTCTTATCTTATGGAGACAGAGAAGCTATTTTCGGAAAATTGCACATCTCATGTACAACAAATCCAAATAAAAAGAAGAGTGAAGGAAACATAATAACTAATAGGGAAAGTAGTGCAAAGCCCACAAGGAAGTCATAAGTTTCATCCAAATATTATAAGTCTACTTGATTAATGAAAACCAATGGGGATGTAGCTCAAATGGTAGAGCGCTCGCTTTGCATGCGAGAGGCACGGGGTTCGATCCCCCGCATCTCCATTAATCCCCGTTTTTGTGCATATATATGTTATAATTATTATGTGTGTGTATATATAGTTCTTCTATTTTACATAAATAACTTATTTAAATTTTTTTATAAAATTATGCAAATTTCTAAATTGTCAATTAAACATTCTATTAAATTTCTACCCAAATAACTTATTTTTTGGTAGCGTTTTTAGTGTTTTAATTATTTAACATTCTATTAAATTTCTACCCAAATAACTTATTTTTTGGTAGCGTTTTTAATGTTTTAATTATTTAACAATTTTTGTTTTAATTTTTCAAAATTTTCAAGTGTGCCATATTGAAATTTTTTAATATTTTAATACTATAATTGAATTTAATCAATCCGCTCATAAAATACACTCATCCTCTCAAAATTTCAAAATACGTCTCTGATGATACTTAGCTAAAACGTGCACAAATAGTTAGAACATGTTTTTTATTTTATGATCTAAAATGTTTTACATATAATTATAAATATTATTATAAAGTTTTAAAAAAATATATTGAAATGAACATTCAAATTCCGCATGGATATGTATATTAGTTAATATTACTACCCAACTCTCGGCTCATTCTTCTGAACCGGACTAGCCAACTGTCGGCCCAATCTTCTGAACCGGGCCGAGACTTTATCACATGCACGAGTTCGATTCCCGCCCTCTCCATATTTCCTACCGATATTTCACTGAAAAGGACAAATACAGAACCATTACCGTTTTGTTTCAACCACCATGACTCCGCCCAGTATCTCCCTTATCCCTTCCTCCACCACCACAGTCTCTCCGACGCCACTGAAAACGCCGCCATCGGTGCAGCAACCACCACCCCCGCCGCTCGAAACAAAGCTTTTCAGCCGTAGAAACGCCGTCGTTTGGGTCTCACTCATTGCTCCTCTCACTTTCCCCAACTCCGCTCTCTCCTTCGGCATATGTACGTACTTATCTCAATTTTTAAAAAAAAAAATGAAATTAAGCATAATTTCTAAACTGAATTGTTTGGTTTGAAAAAAATGTTCTCAGCAGGACCAAAAGAATGGCTAAGAGATCAGAAGAAGAAGACCGCCAAGTACCTTTTGGCTCCAATCGATGCTTCTAAGAACATCCTCAGCTATGCTTATCTCTTACTTAGTACTAACACACTCTCTATTTTGGAAATCGCCTCTTTTTTTTTCCCCGTATATTCCTGCAATTGATGAATTGAACTAATTGCTTTGTATTTGACAGCTAGAACTGAATCCGAATTTGGTAAAAAGGAACTTGAAGAAGTTCAGAACTTAGTGAGATCTGCTGCAAGGGATTGTGTGCCTCAAGAGAGGAGTTCCTTCGTTCAGCTTCAATCAAACACTGGAGTTGAGGTTTGACCTCCGTTTGACTTTTGATCGAGTGAAAATTTGGGCTTTTTACCTAACTGTACAAGTGACAAATAAAAATTTCAACAAAATAGCGCATGTATATATAATGTATCCATGTTGTATAAATAGTTACGTAATACATGTATATACAATGTATAACTATGTATCCGAGACATAAATACACCCATATACGCTGTTATATAACATTTATGTATTGCAGTAGTTCATCTTCCTTACAAGCTAGAATTATTTTTCAATTCCGATTGGTTCAAATCTCCTCTAAACAGTTCCAAATTTTAGATATGAGCTCCTCTCGATGTTTCAATTTTTCTGATATATTATTCATTTGGAACGATTCATATTTGAAGCAATTTGAATTTTAAAATTTGAGCTTCAAAGCTCTTGAACAGCGATTGTTCATTGATCAAAAACAGAACCTTTACTTTGAATATTACTCCCAACTAAGCGTACTCCTTCTAAGATATTATATTCCGATATTCACAATCCTTATGGCATTTCAAGATTCTGGAAAGTGCCAAATAGAACAGAATATAAATGTGAATATGATTAATTAAATTCTATTAAATGGCTGTCAAGTGTGCATCTTATAATAATTGGTTTATTGCTCACTCTGTTTCATGTGCAATGAGATTAGTTGTCGGGTGGTTCCAGATAGAATGGATAGGTCGAATTGGAGAATAAGAATTGCAGTGCACAAAATGCACTTCATTGTCAATAACAGTGGCCGAATGGCCAGTTTGTTTAAGAAGTGATAATTGGGTTATTTTGGGTACGGAATTTTGACCCAATGGACATTTTATCTAATTTTCCCTTAAAATTTTCCAGCCTCTTGTTGATTTTGATGGACTCTTTAATCACATGTAACCAGAGAGTACTTATTTAAATTACATTGCTAATGCACTTATTTCTAAGCCAAGTGAACTAGTGGTTTCCCTTAGCGTATTGAGAGTTTTTCCAAGCATAGGCTTTACCTCATTAATTAAAAAGGATGGATGATGTGAAAATAATCCAATGATGACAAAATTATGGAACTGCATTGAGTTGAGGATTTTGTTGTGGTCAAGATTGAGGGCCTAAGTGGTGTGGACATGTTAGTAATTTCTGTTACATGAAAAAGAAATGTAATAAGTCTCTATTCTAAATTGTATTCTATGGTGCTGCACTTTTTTAGAGTGATGTGTTAGATAGGGAGACGGCAAGCTGTGGAAACAAAGTATATAATTATGCATATAAGAGTGTTATTGATCCACTCTATTTTTCGGTTCATATATCTTTTTGGCCTATGAGTGTTTGTTGTTTGTGGCTCATATGGAAAATTCCTAATTCTCAGGTCTGCACTTTCCAGTTGGTTGTGAAAAATGCTTCTTCTTTGCTTGCTGACAAGGACCCGGTAAAGTTAGCAGCTGAAGCCAAACTTATTGATCTCATAAGGTAGCCTGTAAAACTTATTATGACCGATTTATCTTGTAGGTCGAGCTATCAATACTTAAAGAAATAGGTTAATCTGTGTACATTTAAGGCGGACCGGATATTCTAGAATATGTTTTTGTTATGGTAGCTTGGTTTTTGTCCACATAGGGAAGCAGCTTATCTTGCTTCTAATACCTGCTGGTGGATAAAATGTCTGGGTTGGGAAATTTCATATTATGTGTTACCATGGAACTGTCCTTATTAGTTACTGATTAGTTTGTAAAAGGAAATGGAGAGTACGCACATTTATTGCCTGTTTGCCATATTTAACGTTCTCTGGAGACATTAAAAGTCGGTCTTGAGTTATCACAATGGCACATCTATGCATGTGTGTGTGTTGGAGAGATTTGATATAAATTTTTTGACACTACATTTTTTGTATCTCACGTGAGTGCAGGTCATTTGCTTCTCTCAGTGACATGGCAAATGAATTTGATGTTCAAGTTGCTTCTAATAGGTATAATTAATGATTTGCAATGATTTCTATTTGTACTTTTCTCAAAACTTGTGTTGATTTCTTTTAAGCAAAAGTTTCCATTTTATGAAACTGATAAACATGAATAAAAAGTTAGATTTCATGTTTTTGTCCCCCGTCTGTCTCTTTTTTGGTGGGGTTCTCCAATCTTATGGCATGAGCATGCTAATTTTCTTCTTTAAACAGACAAAAGGTTGCAAATGCTCTCATGGATACAGTAACTTGTCTGGACAACTTTGAGCAAGGCATCAAGGAATGTCTTGAAGTTTGAAAATCCTTATTCAAGTCAAAGAAGGAACAGGATGAATTCGTCATTTGCCAATTTGGCAGATGCTTTTATCCTTTACTTTTGGTACGGATAAACAAAACCTGCAATATTTGTATCATCCACTTATTGTTTAATATTATTCTTTTATTGTTTTGATTTTCTCCTGTGAACTTCTCTTTACTTCAGTCGCTGTTAGTTACAGTTAGCAGACCTATCTTCACTTCCATTGAAATTGCTAACAAATGGATTCTGATGCATGGAGGCTATCTTTTGCATTTATTTTCTATGTTAAGAATTGATTTGATTGAAAAATGGGACAGACTGATGGTGTTACAAGTTGATGCTCTCTGCTGCACAAGTTACATAACCTGTATGAACTTTACAGTTAACCTTCCAACTTCTATGAGGTTCTGCCTGCTTGATTTGATATAGTGGACTCTCAGTTCATATTTGTCCTTGCCTCATTATACAGGTAGGTAGTCTATTCGATAATGGTTTTGTGGTAGTCACCTTTTATATAATGGCAATAAAAGACTAAATAATAGAGCTTAGAAGGTTGTCCCATGGAGCTTATGAGATCTTACGTATTTAATCAGATTGATAACTTTTTCTCACAAAGTCTTCGAACTTTTCTCTCTCTAGTCTTGGAACACATAGCTGCTCACTGTAGAAAATCATATGTATGTCCAAAACTTCCTCTCATTGCATACTTTTACTATTTCTCCATTCCAATGACTACTAAACTCTTAATCATTAAAAAGCAGTAGCCCCCAAGTTGGCCAAGACACCACCTGTATAAGAAACGGTTTATTAAATAGCAGTGAACTTCAAGGTAGCAGGGTTTGATTCAATGAAGTGGGTGAAAACCATGAGGTCTCGGTTTCAAATCCCTGCAAAGACAAAAACACTAGGTGGGATAGAGTTACCTAAGACCGGTTGCTGTGGGAGGTGACATGTATCCTGTGGAAGTAGTTGAGGTGTGTGTAATCTGGCCCAAACACCATGGGTATAAAAAAAAAGTTATTGGTGTTACCATTATATTAGAGTATTCAATTTCTTACCAAACTTGCTGAAAACTGCACTACTGTGATATGATAGTCCAAGGAGCAGCATTGATCTCATGGTGAGTAGATTTTTCAATGTGAGATAGCTAAGTCGATTCTTGGGAAGTTAAGGAACTGATTTTTACTTGTTCTCTCCCTCTCTTGCTAAAGGAGAGAAGATGCAATCAGAGCTTAGGAGTGGTATGCCTGTCAAGTTGTAAGTACTAAGATATTGGATTATACTTATACCATGTGCTCAATTCTCTTTTTTCTGTTTGGTGCTCTCTTTTTTCTGTTTTGGTCCTCTGAACCCAGTGTAAGAGTCTGCTTGGTGGTTCAGAAGTAAAATCTGTAGAAATTAGCTATTTGCATGTGGATTTTACACCAATGAATGTAGAATTCTTGTCATACTTGACAATATCCACACTTTAGCCTTTAGAGATTTACTCTTTACCATTAAGTGAGAATTATTCTTTGAATCTCTTAACTGGATTAATGGAACTATATCCGCTTTTCACATGGGTTTTCAAATTTCCAATTTAATCTGACTTTTATGAGATACTCTTCTAATGCTTGTTTGCTTCATCAGGGATGACTAAATGCTTTTCTATAGTATGTAACTTACTACCGCTAACAGGATGATACAGAACTTCTAGCAATACGACAAAGAATTGGAACTGATAACTGGTTACTGGCTGCAGTTTTAAGCATTTCCAGTTCTAACTATACTGCATTTATCTTCGATTCAAGTATTACAGTAGCTGCTAAGTTCCATACTATGCATAGAACATGCTTTTCATGCAGCCAATAGTTCACTCTTACGGAAATTCTCTGTTTCTTAGTCACCATTTGGTCATGCTGCCTTTATTGCTCAGATCCTCCCAAATGTGCCGACACCATTTTTGTAGTATCCGACACGGTCAGTAACATTTTTTTGGGATTTGAGCAACATACACAAAGGATATTTATGTTGTGTTTGCACATAATTCAAGGCTTAGAAACATGTGAAGGAACAAGTTCTGGGATAATTCCTTTAGTAATTCTCTTTTCCGGAAATAGAATTTTTTTTTAATTATCGCGAGAAAATATAATAAGCTCTAAGAGAAGGTAAAATAGTACTATATTGTCTCTTTTTAACTCTTCAAAAGCTAATAGTTTAAGGGGTGTGATGGGGCTGAAACATGATGAACTTGTTTAAGAATTACCTAGACCTTGAAAAGAGAAAAAGTATACTAGTCATAGCTTAAATGATATTGCTGCCAGTATAACTAATGTGGTACGATGACAGTAACAATCAATGAGGAGGTGCTTCTAAGCTCTAACAGCAAGTTAGACTTTATTGGTGAACCATTCTTATAATATTCACAAAATAGTCTTGTTTGGTGGCTGTCCAGAAGCCTGAAGCAAATACAACCTACAACATGGTGTTCCATCATCTGGGTGAGTTTGAAGTGACCTGGGCAAGTTGCGCAACTTGTTGAACAAATTTAGTGGGTCATGCAATAACCCGAAATGTGCATCTGGGTCACCAATTTGAGAAAGTTTAACATCAGAAAATCCTAGTGATGGCAATAATTGATCAGGATAGTCGCTATAGAAATGGAAATTGGAGCTGGACATTGTGGTTGATTGCTTGTTCATGAAGTCCGCTAGGAGTACTGTATGAGCAGTGGTACAGCTATTTGCGATAATCTTCAGTACTTCCATTGCATTTGAGTGAGAGAGATAGTAGAGAATGCCCTCTAATACCCACACTGTATTCTTATTAAGCTTTAAGCCTGTTTCTTGAAGCTTCTCAAGCCAGTCCTTTTCTCTCAAGTCAGCTGCCACTCTGTTCAATGATTTTGCGATCATCAGTTGGTGCTTTTGTTCATCTGTTGTTTCTGTTGCTGCCTCTACAATAGTGGTTTTCATCTGCAAGACCTCTGGAAAATCAACCTCAAAAATGTTACTGTCTTTCAAGCAACTCAAGCGATATGCCCTTGTATCCATACCTGCAGAAAAAAGAACAGGCATCATTGGTTTGCTCTGTAACATTTTTTGCTAAATGGAATCAAATAGCTTCCGAGGGTTGAGTTACGAAAATGCTAGGTGAAATATGAGGAGTCTCTTGTGGTGGACAATCTGTCCATTCAGAGTTCAATTGCCATATTAAGGAACTCAAAGGAATCAAATTACATTCCGTTTGTCATATTTTGATGAATGTGTCAAATTACCTAGTTTTTACTTGTTTTTGTCAAGAGTTCTTTTATCCAAACATGGTCATAGTTCCTCCTAAATGGAGTGACTGTCAATTAAATGAAAGACTATATGTCACTGGACAAGATTAGCATGTTGCAGTTGATGGCTAGTATTTGGGGATTCAAAGATGGAATATTGTTGCATCCTGGTATTGTTTAGTTTGGTATATGGATCTAGGAAGATGAAAACTTTTGCAGGATACAACAACTACTAAGCCTTGGTCCTAAACAAGTTGGGGTCACAAAATTGGGTGAGTGGACACTTGATCAGTTTAGTGAGCTACAACTAACAGTGTGCATATGCAAGATTTTGCATAATTGACATCAGTATGTTGTCACAATTCAATTTGTAAGTATCTTTGTGTTCAGGGATGCAATTATTTTAAGCCTTTACCTCCTCTACTAACTTGATATTATAAAGCAGTGTTGAATGAAGGGTGTCATCTGCCACTGACTACTAATTACCGAAGATAAACTAGTCAATTGACATCGAGTTACAAGAAGTATATATCTGTTTTAATGTGACAGTTTTATACATCATAAGACATCATGTTGGAACATCACCTACCTGCTCCAAGAATGACGACTTGTGCTCCTCCACCATCAAAAGAAGTAAGAGCTGCTTCAATTCTCTTATCAAACCATAGTGTCCTAACTGCAATGATAACACCAGAAACCTCTTTAGCATTGTTGAGGATGTCTTTCTTAATCTTCTCATACAATTTTTTCAGGTATGTCTCCCCTGCAAGTAACTCTGCTAGTGGATCATGGATCACATGTTTCCACAGCGCCCTTCCTGCTGCAGTTTGACATGCTGATTGTCTCAAAGAATCCCAATCATGTTCTACAGCTGAATGAATTTCTCTGATGGTTTCAGTGTACAAAGTATCAGGTAGTATAAAATCTGGCAAGCTACCATTTTCTTGATTAGACATTATTATGCTGATTTTTAGTGACTACTAATAGAAGAGAAGAACTAAAGGGATAAGCCATGCAATATATACAACAGAAATAAAGAGTACTGTTGTAGAGGAAAAAGAATTGTTATTAAGGATAAGGAAAGACAGCCACACACAATCAATGTCTCAGAAAAGTTGCTCAATCATATCCAGCCATTCTCTGTGTTAAGTAAAGGAAGGTAATGAAGCTGGCCACGACTACCATCAATTTTCATCCCTTTGTCCTACTACTCTTTGATTCCTTTTCCCCTCTTTAACTGTGTCTTTAAAAGGTTAGCAATTTTTTCTATTCAAAAGTAGCATAAAAGGAATCCCACATGTTGGAATGAGACAACTCAAAGATACTTTTAACATGATGTGATATTTACCATTTTGGGTAAAAATTGTACAATTTTTCCAAAAGGTCTTAAACAATTTGTTTGGTAGCGAACTAAATTATCATGGGATTATAGTCCTGGAATTATAATCCTTGGACTACAACAACAACATATCCAGTGAAATCCCACAAGTGAGGTCTGCGAGGGTAAAATGTACCAAACCTTACCACTACCTCATAGAAATAGAGAGGTGGTTTACGGAAGACCCTCAACTCAATTATAATCCTTGGACTAATTATCCTATTTGGGAAGGGGGATAAAATAGTCTCGAGCTTGATGAGATAAGGTGGGATACCCAAGATTAAGCATGAGATTAGATTTATATTGTATTTAGTTGATGATATAAGTTGTATGTAGCTTATTTCTCTCATCATCTTCAATGTGGAACTTTATGCACACATCCAACAATCTTCCCCCCCTCAAACTAAGTATAACCTTCACCAAGACGTTCGCCTCCAAACTACAGGTATGAATAGTAAACCAACTTGCAAACGGGTAAAGGAGTAAGTCGCCCCATTTCACGCCATCTCTCCATCATCTATACTTGTCTAATGGATGTTCTTAACATAGTGTGATATTGTCAGGTCTAACCCAAGCTCATAGGCTTTCTCGCGAAAGACCTCATGCTATTTTGAGCACCTTACATCATAGATGTAGCTTCTTTCATAGCATCTTTCAATGTGATATTTAGTTCCATACCTAATACCAACATCAAGAGGAGACAGATCTTAATAACTGGGGCGGGTATATCCACTACCTTAATTATGGCTCAATTATATATCTGTCTATATACATATATTATGTGTGTGTATATATTAAACACATATTTATATTACTAACCATAGACTTACAAAGTCGGTACAGTGATATTTCACATCCACTTAATGTTATCCACCACGTGTGCCTATTTTAGGGGGAAGATGTGGTCCAATCTTTTTCTCTAACTTATAAGCAAGTACTCATTTGTTGCCTTTTGGTTGCCAGATGGAAAAACTGTTTTTTTATGTGTATTTGATAGGTTATCTTTTTTTGTACATGGTGAGATAGCTCCATTGTTGGGTGTTAGATTTTTGACTTGGATAAGGTTATTGGAACCTTATTAACAAACTTGGCCTTTTTCTCAATATCATGTGCACCTTATGATAGGTTAACATTTGTATTGGCATGATATGCACTCCTACCACCATGACCTCATTTATGTATATAGTTTACTAGTCACATTTTAATTCACCTTGCACACCTCGATTATTTCCACGTGATACTTTGGTTTTATCTTTCACCGGCATGGGTGACGGATTATCAAGTCCATCAAGGTTTCGATAACAATAACATACCCAGTGAAATCCCACAAGGGGTCTGGGGAGGGTAAAATGTACGAAGACTTTACCACTACCTCACAGAGGTAGAGAGGGTGTTTCTCGACTAAAAGGGCAAGTCTAGTACACCAAATCTCCCACGATGCGTAGGATCCGATGAAGGTTTTGACAACTAGGGAAAAAAATTATCTTGTGTTTTTGTCTTCATTCGAATTTAAGTACGAGACTTTATGATTTTGAACTCGCTTCATTGATCATTAGATCACATTTTTGGGTGCATTTCTACATTTCCTTAATTAGAATATTTAATTACACAAATATTATGACTAGTTATCACAAATTTTACTAGTCCCATAGCCTACAATTGTTATTACATATTCAAGACAATAAATTTCAAAAATTCTCTTTTATTCTTATGAACTTACTCAAGTGCATCAAACAAATCGAAATGAAGAAGGATAAAATAATTCTATAATCTCTAAAGTGGACAATTTCTGGGCGTAAAGCACATATGAAGAGTTTATGGTACGTGATAGTGAATACTTACTCGCATTTGATGTTTACATCAAGCCATAATAGTAAATATTTACCCTTGGTATTTATATTAAGTCAATACGCATTTATACATATATTTTTTAGCGCTTACAAGACATAGGATATACAATTTAAAAGAAGTGTGCGTATCAAACATCTTGTCTATAATAATAATAATGATAACATTGCATTTATACTAATCATTTGCTCACTAATGATTTTCTAGTCTTTGGGGGTCCTTTTGAAGCATGTCCTAAAATAAATTTTCATTTTATCTTTATTTGATTGTGACCATCATTCCGCTACGAGGAAGAAGAATCCATTTGTCTATTGGCTATATATATAACTTGATTTATATTCCTATCGTTATCGTTCATGATATATACTTGGTATAATACGTAAATGTGTCCTTTAATTTGATATTATTTTATATTTATGTCCTCCAACTTTGGATGTGCAAAATCAGGCAATTAAACTTGTATAAAGTTGAACAAATAGTAGATACATGAGTTCTATGTGGCATAATGCACGTAGAACACTATGTAGGATGTAAACTGCAATGTAGGATGCGTATGTCTATTTGTTCAATTTTATACAAATTTTAATTTTTGCTTGTGCACAGTGCACACAAAAAATTAGAGGACATAAATATGAAATGAGGCTAGGTTGAAGCTATATATTTTAATTTGAATATTCATTTTAAGTGCATGTTTCATTTTTGCGTAGAAGGATTATGAAAATTCACGAGAAGCAAATGTGCGGATTGAGATTATATGTGCCAATTGTCATTTGTCACATGAAATGCGAAGAACTTTGGTAACGTATAATATTGGAAAGAGCTAACTTCAGGGGAAGTTTTTTTTGCCATTTTGTGATTTAAAACGTGACAAATCAAGAAAAGCTTATTATCAACGCATCTTTATAACCTTCTTGAATTTGTAATGTACACGAGATTATTTCCACTATTTATTATAATGTCTCATACTATATAATGATAGAATTTCAATTATGATAATTACTGTACATAAAACTCAAAATAAAAAAAATAATTATTCTCTTTTACAAAGTTTTTTCAAGAAAGTCAAGCTAAACAGTGATTTTCAACATGTTAAGTCAACTCTGATGTGAGCATGTTACTAATAATAGTAAATTGAGAATATTTATACTTTACTTCAATCCTAAGTATGCATTTATTATTCTTATATTAAAAAAAATATGACGATTAGAAAATTTCAAGTATAGCAACCGAAAAAGTGTCGAATTGTGAACATTTAATGATGTATTCTTATGAGATCACACTAATGTCACCAAGAACAAGTACAACGACAAAAAATATTTTTAATAATCAGTATTTCATACTTTTTGATCTTATATTAATTTTCGAAATTCGAATACGTATTTAATAAGATTAAATTCAAACACTAGTGTTTTATCATATTATACAGGTATTTTTTATTTAAATACTAATTTAACTATTTCCTTTTAACGACTCAAAGGGTGAATTTGAACATGAGAATCCTAATGAACAATGAAGAAATTTTATTCATCTATTTGTATCTAGCGATCAATGAAGTGAGTTGAGAATTATGAAGTTTAAATTCAAATCAAAATAACAACATACCCGGTGTACGTGGAGATTGGGAAAGGGAGGTGTACGCAGCCTAATCAGCTCATCCTAGCAACATCATATTGTACGGTAACCCAAGTAAAGAAAACAAGTAATTGTAGAATCGAAGAATAAAATACTATCTCATCTATCCCTTTTTAGTTATCATGTTGCGTTTTTTGAAAGTCAGTTTGATTAATTTCAAAGTTAAATGAGATTAAATTAATTTAATATTTTAAGATAAAAATCTAAATATTCAAAAATTATAAAAGAAATATTATTGATCACAACTTTTTTCATATGTATATGATAGTAAAAGACATCTTAAAATGTTACTCAAAATCTATATAGTTTGACTCTAAATATAGAAACTGTGACAACTGACAGCTAAAAAGAATGAAAGGAATAGGATGATATTAATAATAATAATACAAATAAAAAAATATTAGACAATATTCAACTACTCTCTCGATCCATCTTTACTTGTCGAATATATAATTTTGGAATGTCCAACAATATTTGTCCACTTTGAAATCAATAGATAATTTTACACTTAGTTCCTAATTTACTCTTATCAATAATTTCAGTTATTTCTCTAATTACATTTTTAAAAAGATTGTATTTATTATATTCAAATGGTGATTTTATAAAATTACTCGTATGACTTCCTGTACCATGAATAACGAATAACTATTATTGGATGGACAGAGTAACCTTCAACCTAATTCAAGAAAATCATGTGTTCAATTTAACATAGTAACTGCTAATTCTGCCGTTACAAAAAGTAAGCAAACAAAAACATGTTTTAGCAGTCGGAAGAAACAAGTGTTTTCTATCACATTGGGCATGCATCTATGCTAATTATATTCATTTTAAAGGGATATTATCAAGGAAAAAGACAAAAAGTTCTTCAATGAGAAAAAAAACAGCTCACACAACAAAGCAAAAAAAAAAAAAAAAATCACTATAAATAACTTTGGAAGTTAGGCAAGCTTGGTTGATTTTGGGTTCTTGATAAAAAAAGATCAAATCTTTATCCACTTTCTTTGAACTTGGGTGAAAAAAATGGCTGATGTGCCTTGTTGTGGAACAGAATTTTTTGTGTTTATTTTGGTAGTCATAGGATTAGTGATGTTTGCTGGTCTGATGGCTGGTCTTACACTTGGTCTCATGTCTCTTGGACTTGTCGACCTTGAAGTTCTCAGCAAATCGGGTCGCCCCAAAGATCGTATTCATGCCTGTAAAATTTACTCTTTATCTCTTTCTATCTACTTTATTATGAAGAAAATGTTAAAATTGATGATTTGGGGTTTATTAGAAAGTGCTAAAGTTTGCTGATTTGGGTTTTTTTTGTTGTTTGTCTGCTTGTTTGTTTGTGTTCCATGGAAGTTTGATGCCTTATCCTTTATAAGGGCAGAGTTGATCAGAGGTGGTCAAAAATTTCATATGGGATATATAAGGTCAAAAATTATTTTTGTGTATATATATTGTAGAAGATGAACCCCTTGGTGAAAATTCAGCCTTTGCTAATGTTGATTTGTTGTTTTGGTTGGTTAATATCATCTTGCTACTTTCGTAGCTTTGGTGTATAGCTGTAAACTTTTTCTATATGATCAATTCTTGGAGTTCGATTTTGTCTTGCTAATACTATGCTCTAGTCCTCGGAAACAGCCTTTCTACCTCTATGAGGTAGTGGTAAGGTCTACGTATATTTTACCCTCTTCAGACTCCACTTGTGGAATTCCACTGGGTATGTTGTTGTTGTAATACTATGCTCTAGTCAGGTTTTTACTTTTAAATCGTTTGTCTGGGTAAATAAATGTGTAGAATTGGCCAATCCAAACATACTTTTCAAAAAGGAAACAAAAAGGTTGAATCTTGATTTATGTTAGGCAGCTATAAATCACTAGTAAGTAAAAGGGAGTGAGTTTGACCTTAGAAACTGAATAACCTTGATTTGGTAGCTTTTTTTGTGTTTGAACTGCTAAAGTAAGGAAATGGTGTATCGACTATGTAATCGAACAAAGGTAATTGAATAGTTGAAGAAGTAAGAGAAAGAGGTACATGATACTTGTCATACCTGGAATGGACAAATGAGAAAGTTAGGTCACTTCTCATATCATGATTTTACAATTCAAGCAATAATGGTCAATGTTATGATAAGGCTTACACTGAGATGAGTTAGAAAAGAAGCAGTGTCGTGACACTATGTGTTGTAGAATGTCTTCTTGCATCGGTCTTTTAAAGAATTTTTCCTTTCTTTGACAGCTAAAATACTTCCAGTAGTAAAAAACCAGCACCTTTTGCTTTGCACACTCTTGATCGGCAACTCTTTAGCAATGGAGGTTTGTATAACAGTACTTATTTGGCAATAGTTTTCCTTTTACTACCCGTGGTGACTTATTTATTACTTTCTCCTTTTCCTTTGTAGTCTCTTCCTATATTCTTGGACAAGCTTGTACCTTCATGGGCAGCAATACTGGTATCTGTGACACTGATTCTCATGTTCGGAGAGGTGGTCTATCCTATTCATCAACTTAATCTTTCAGCTTGTTAGCTGTTGCATTTGTTCGTTTCTTGTTCTATAACTAGACTTTGTTTCTTTTATGTTTGCAGATAATTCCTCAAGCAATCTGTACTCGCTACGGATTGACAGTTGGAGCTACTGTAGCACCTCTCGTTCAGCTTCTTCTGTGGTTATTCTTCCCTATTGCTTATCCAATTAGTAAGGTATAAAGGCAACAATCACATCCTATAATTTACTGTTTAGAGTTATTAAGTTTCCATGTTTTTCTACCATAGAAAGAAATGCTTCACCAGCTGTGTTTTTGGTTGCCACCGTGTACTCACGATGCAAGTCAAGTGACAGGGTTTTGAGAAATAAAACTTCATGAACCCACTAACAGCTCATAAGATAGATCTGGACTCATATACACTATGACGATTATTTTGTATGCGCTTTTCCTTTACTGTGGTTTGGGAAAAAATGGAAAGAATGCAACATAAAGTTGAATGGAGGAGTTCGGATAAATGCTATTCTTCATTTGTTATATCTACTTGGTTATAATAATAATATTAGAGTTATTCCATTTTCTCTATCTCTCTATTCATTAAGTTTTGTTATAAGTGAGAAATTTCTCATGCTTATAATTGCATATGTAGAATATCCATCATTTTATTGATTAAGATATACGGATAGTCATCTTTAGTATTGGAAAAGAAACGCCAAAACCTCATGCAGTAAATTGAGAGAATTTCTCCATTCTGCTTTCTGTTGTTCAGGATCTTATAATTAGCTTGATAAAGAAAAAGGGATTTTAATTTCATCCTTTGCTTTGCTTCTAGGTCTTGGATTGGATGTTAGGTAAGGGGCACGCCGCCCTTCTGCGAAGAGCTGAGCTAAAAACGTTTGTGGATTTCCATGGCAATGAGGTAACCAGTACACTAGTTCTCAATTTTTGTTGCTAATCTATGCACATTTAAATATATCTTTAGACATGCAAGATTTGTATATATGCATGAACAGTGTTACTCCAAGACTAGGTGCTCTAGCTGAACGTCGTTTCCAAATTCGTTTTGTTCATTTTTCTGTATGCCTCAGCTTGTTTGCTGCTTATTGATATGACAGGCTGGAAAAGGAGGGGATTTGACACATGATGAAACAACAATAATTGCTGGAGCACTTGAGTTGACCGAAAAAACTGCAAAAGATGCTATGACTCCAATATCAAAGGCTTTTTCTCTTGATCTGGACGGAACACTTAACTTGTGGGTTTATAAGTTGCTGTTCAATTTGATTTCAAGCTTTCACAAACTTTTTATGTTCTATAACATATCTGTCTCCTCTCTCTCTCATGCAGGGAAACGCTAAATGCTATAATGACAATGGGGCATAGCAGAGTTCCTGTTTACTACAAAAATCCAACAAATATTATAGGACTAATTTTGGTAATAAAGTCTCATCCATGCTGAACTCAACTTTTACCTTGTTGTGGAATCACTTATTGTGTGAAGTTTAATTGTCAACATCATTTATCAAGAGTTCTTGTTTCTTTTGTCGTGTTGCTTCTGCAAGTATGTGTGTCTGTAACTTGCTGATATTGTGTTCCATGCTCTCTGTACTTATCTTCAAATATTTCACGGACAGGTTAAAAATCTTTTGGCAGTTCACTCAGAAGAAAATTCAGTTCCCCTGAGGAAAATGTTGATAAGAAAAATTCCGAGGTAAGGATAAAAGCAGCAATTCTTCCCCTTCTTAAATGTATATGTTTATAACCGATCAATTAAGTATGCCCCAAGCTCACATAAACATAAATTATTGGTTCAAGCGAAATGGTTATGGGACACTCAGAAAAAGAAAGTAAATTTAATATAAACAATTGAACAATAATTGCTTCAATGTTTTGTGATGGTCCAGTCCCACATCGGTGCTACTATGTGCTGAAGTGGGATTCATATAGCCGGCTCTGGGCTCTCCCACCTCAATATCTAGCTTTTGGGGTGTGGTTCTCCCTGAGTTGTACCAGTGGTACAAGAGCCACCCACCGCCTTTCATGTCCATCGTGCCTTGGATGTTGACACCAGTATGGCAGTGTTCGCCTGGGGCTAGAAATGTCTAGCTCACAGCTGTCGAGGACGATGGATGCGGAGCGTGGTGGTTTGTTAGGGTCAAGTCCCATATTGGTCTTACAATGTGCTGAGGTGGGGTTTATATTTTCCCTGGGTTGTAACAGTTTTCTGCACTTCACTATTGTAACATGGTTTCTTTGTTATATAACTTTTACAACTTTACAGATTAGCATCCATTTCTCCTTACTTGCAATGATTTATAATATCATGTAATGTTCAAGACAACCAGCTCTCATTCGCTGATGCAACTATGTAATCTCTTCTCTAAACATAACAATTTGAAGGCTACTGAAAGTAACTGACCGAGGGTACCATGGGCTAGCAATTGGTTTACCTTCGCATGGCCCTTTCACTTGTAGAATTCACCTGCATCTAGCTAGAGTAGGTGAAGCAGTTGATATCATCTCATATAGTTGATGCTTCATTTTAAAATTTATTTATCATCTCCAAAAGAAGGATATCGGACTTCTGTTATAGCCTTTGACTGATCCAGTTATCCTTCTGTGCTTGCTCTACACAAGATAACTTTCCATGCCTATCCGAGTAACAAATTCTAAGGTTCTGAATTCTGATTATTACGAAGTGCTTCCTGGATATCCATAACCTTTTCATAGATCGAACAGTAATATGAGTGACTTATTTGTAGAGAGAAAAAACATTACAGTTGAACGAGATAATAGTTAGCACACAATGCTTATTCTTAATCTAATTGTGCAGCATTGGTATTTTTTCAGGGTTTCTGAAAACATGCCTCTGTATGACATTTTGAATGAGTTTCAGAAGGGCCATAGCCACATTGCTGTTGTATATAAAGATCTGAACGAGACGAAAGACATGCCAGTGAATGATAAAGGTTCGAAAACTTGAAGTAGTCTTGGTTCTGCCATGTTGCTACTTATCCTAGTTTTATGTTAAATCATTATTGCGAGCCTTAAACGTCTTTGCACTGCAATATCCAGTTTAACTTTTTGTTCAGTTTGTGCTAAATGGGCTTCTAATCAGCTCTCTACAAGTCCTTCATATCTTGTAACTACCTCTATTTCAGAAATTTGTGATTTTTGGCCAACTTTTAATTGTTGTGTGAACTGATAATCGCAGATGCTGATAGCACAACGCTAAAATCCAACTTGCATGACATTAAGACTGCAGTACATAAGGCCGATAATGATGAAGTCCCAAAAAAATCTCCTCCCCCTACTCCTGCTTTTAAGAAGAAACACAAAGGTTGCTCATTTTGTATATTGGATTTGGAAAACACTCCAATACCAGAGTTCCCTTCCAATCAAGAAGTTGTTGGTGTTATTACTATGGAAGATGTCATTGAGGAGCTTCTTCAGGTGCACAAGCTTCTGACTTTCATTAATAACGTTTGTCCTTTATGTGGCATTGTTTTCGTTGTAGATCCCCCAACTCCCATCCCCTTCCTCCGTGACAGGAATATGTACATCACGGTTTTACTTTATTGCATAGTAATGCACTTCCATCACATTCATAAAGACTCTAGCTGAACCTCTCTGTGTATTACTTTCTCATTTTGCATTTCTTTTACGGCAGGAGGAGATATTGGATGAAACCGATGAATACGTCAACATTCATAACAGGTATTGTCTATCTAGCAGTGCCGGTGTATAATCCTTTATTTTTGGTCTAATCATCGACACCTAAATCCCTTTTTAGCTAAAGAACCAGTTCTATGCTACTTCAGTACTACTCCCTCCGTCCCATTTTATGTGGCGCCCTTTGACTTGACATGGTATTTAAGGAAAAAAGGAAGACTTTTAAAACTTGTGGTCTAAAATCATTCTTAAATATTTGTGTGGCCGCGAATCATTTGATTAAGGGTGTAAAGGGAGTTTTAAAGGTAAATTGTTTCCAATTAGAGTAAGATGACATTCTTTTTGGGACGGACAAAAAAGGAAAGGGTGCCACATCAAATGGGACATAGGGAATATTAAAGATCAATCTTTATCGATTGCTGCCTCTCCCAAAGAAAATGGGGGGAACGAGAGCGACTGAGCACAGACTTTTTCCTTTACTAAAGCTCACACTTCAATTGCGCTTACGCCTCAATAGACCTGGAGAGATATTAGAGGATTTCGCCTTTAACGACATCTTTATGTAATTGTTTAAAACAAAGTATACATGCTTTATGAGATTCTGAATTGCTCAGTTGTGTCTTTTCAGGATAAAGATAAACATGAATTCTTCACAAGATTTTTCAGCTGAGGAGAATTCAACAACTCAGCTGCTCTAGGCCCTCTGATTGTTCAATCACTATATATCTTATACTTTCTCAATAGCTTACCTCAAGTATAGCAACATGTTAAATGTATAGTTTCTCTATTCTGGCATATCTTTATTCCAGTATTTTTGTATGACTATTTAGACTTAGAATTAGACTGGTCCTGTAGAGTGCAAATTTGGGTAATATAGTATAGTCCTATAGACAGAAGAATAGGCATGTGTATTGTAATGCAGTATATTGCTAGAGTTTTAAGACATAAAAAGTTCAGTTACTGGAATCTCATCAGTTTCCATGTGTGTTAGGGGTAAGATCTACGTACTCTATAAACAACAACATTACCCTAATGCCTCAAAGGCTCCTGCCCATTGCGGGGTAAAGGGGGGGTCGGATGTACGCAGTCTGACCCCTATATTTAAAAACATAGCGCGACTGTTTCCGGATGACCCATGATGAGC
>JAABOM020000084.1:26894718-26905091 GCA_011800125.2 Solanum clarkiae | reverse complement strand
CTAACTGCTACTTCACAATTGAAAGAAGCGCAGACAGTTTAAAGAGTCATTTTGCTTTATTCTATCATATCCCAAAGTCAAAAAATAGTGAATTTTTAGCTCCATCCGAGATTGATGGAATCAATCTACATACTCTATACACACATAAAATAGTCTCTCTATTTCTATGAAGTAGTGGTAAGGTCTGTGTACATTTTATCCTTTCCAAACCCCACTTATGAGATTTCACTCGGTATGTTGTTGTTGTTGTATTATTAGGCCCTTGGACCTCTCGAAATAGGGGGTAAGATCTACGTAGGCACTATTCTTCCTAGACCATCTCGAGGGAGTATAATGTGTACGATGTTGAATGTGCTATCTTTTATTCTATATTAACATGATTAAAGTTTTTGAGTGACTTCATATAAGTGGAAACTCTCGCCAAAATATCTCAGTTGGATATTGCTGTCAAAATACCATTTATTGAAGTCTTGAGATATAAAATGATTAAAGTTTTTCTCTATTAAATTTTTAAACATTGTTTGAATAAGTTTTCTCATTATATTATATCTAGATATATAAATGAATAATCAATTTAACACTGTTAAATGAATAAAGAATTAATGGCTCATAAAAAATCAATGAATTAATTTTAGTATAAATTAGGTTTTTAATTTTACGGAGAGTAGTTTTTCACCACTTAAATCTTATAAAATCAGTACGCTAACCACAATTTGAGCTTTAACTACAATTTCAATTGAGAGGCGGCAAGATTGAGGAATAGAAATAGGGGAGCGACTCAGCATGTTCGTCCTTCGAAAGCATATCACATTTTGAATATAATGAAATAGGATGAATTAAGAGTTGAAACAATATTTAATAAATATATAATTATTTTAAATATATATTCACCATTTTTTATTTTTCAATGTGTGGTGAAGACATAAGAGAAGTTTTGTTGTTTTTTCAAACCATTTTTCATAAATATCTCAATAGGATTCTAATTTATTAGATATGGTCAACTCCAATAAGGATTGAAAAATATTACTCATTTTGATAATAAATTTATATATAAACATAAAAATCTCAAGAAATTCACAATTTTAGAAAAGAATTTAAACTTATACAATATAGTCAATCCAAATAAAAACTTAAACTCATTTTGATATTAAGCTCTGATTAGATGATTAAAAATAAAACAACCGAATATGTGGTGTTCTTATTACAAATAAAATAAAAATCTCAAAAAATTCTAACACGATAATCTAACAAACTAAATGAATTCCTCCACTTGTATTGTCCCCTCCTCTTTTTTAACTTTGCAAGAATTTTAAAAAACCCCAAAAGATCTTGTTCTTTAATTAGTCTTATAAAATACTCCCTTTGTCTCAAATTAATTGAATTTTTGAGGTTTTTTTTAAAGTTCAAAATAGTTGAATTTTTCAAAGTTCAAGATGGATGTTTGAAACTTTTTTCATATTTACCCTTTGATTTATTGAATTTTTATATTTTCTAGAAAATAAATTAATTATATATTTATAATTTTATAAAGGGTAATAGTAAAAAGTATAGTATAAAATTTGTCTTTGAATATTTTTCTTAATATATGTACATTATCTTATAAATTTAGTTAATATAAGACAGAGCGAGTAATCTAATCTTTTATGTTTAAAAACTCATCCTTTTACCCAAACAGTGACTGCTCTTCTTAAAATCAAAACTGAACAATTTTTAAATCTACTAATGAATCTCGACTTTAACTTTCACTTTCTTTAGTTAGAACATCACTTCACTGTCATTTCTCTCTTCAGCTGCTAAGATTCTTGCTTTGGGGTCAAAAAAGATTGTAGCTTTTCTTGTTTTCTGGTGATTCTGATTTCTGGTTATGTCTCTGAGTTTCAAATGAGGAAGAACAACACAGCTTTAACAAGATTTGGTCGAAAGGTAAAAGGTTCATATCAGTCTTATGGTCTTGGTGTAAAGTTAGCTGGAGTAGTAATCTTGGGTCTTTGTTTTGTATTCATTTGGTCTGTTTTTTCACCTTCTTCTTATTCAGTAGCCTATCAAAGGGACACTTTTGATGATATTAGAGAACCCATTTCATCTGCAAATAGGAAAAAGGTCACATCTTTGGTTCCTTCAACCAAGAAAGAACAACCCCATAATAAGAAATTGAAACATAGATCAAGTTCAGGTGAGAAAAGGAAAAGGGTTGATAGGTCTGCTTTGCCTTCAAAATCTGGTAGTTGGCACAAAAATGAGAAAAGTGGTGTTGATAGTAAGAGAAAGGGTGAGGATCCGAAGTCACCCAAAAAGGTTGATGAGGTAAAGGATATAGATTTTGAAGGATCTGAAATTGAGGAGTTGCAGAAGGAGAATGAGGAAGAGAAAATAGAAAATGATAAACAAGAGGAGGAGAAAAAGGTAGTTGAAGTTAAAGAGAATGAGAAAGAAAAAACAGAAAATGATAGTAAACAAGAAGGAGTGGATGGTAAAGAGAATGAGAAAGAGGAAATAGAAAGTAATAAAGAAGAAGACGGAGAAGGAGAGGGAGAAGGAGGAGGAGAAGAAACAGTAGATGGTAATGAAGGTAATGATGAATTAGCTAATACTGAGGAGTTGGATCAAGAGGCTGCTCAGAAAGTAGAGGATGAGGATGAGAAATCAAGAGATGCTGGAAAGAAGAATAAGAATGTGGGACCATTATTTGATCCGAAAGCACGTTATACTTGGAATTTGTGCAGCACTAGAAGCAAGCACAATTACATTCCTTGCATTGACTTTGAGAGAGCAAGTGGAAAGTTGCAGAATTATCGGCATCATGAAAGAAGTTGTCCTAAAGCACCTCAAATGTGTCTTGTTCCCCTTCCTCCTGATGGTTATGAGACTCCAGTAAGCTGGCCTGAGAGCAAGTCAAAGGTATGAGAATCAAGCTCAGCTTCAGTAAATATAGCTTTGACTGTTCTTTCTTATATTAAGAGTTCATTATATTTACAGATACTTTATAAAAATGTGGCACACCCGAAACTAGAGGCATTTGTTAAGAAAGGGAGCTGGATGGTGGAGTCTGGAAAATATCTCACTTTCCCAACGAACCAATCTTTGCCCAAAGGTGGAATTCAGCGCTACCTAGATTTCATAGAAGAGGTGAGTCCCTTTTATTGACTCTTGTTTCTCTAGCAATTGCAATGCTCGAAGGTCTGATGATTATCTTATACAAAAAATCTTATAAATGCGTCCACATTGTCTATGAATCTTCATATGTATATATTTTCTTTTACACCAAAGGTACAAAGACTATATACAGTTCATCTTAATTTTATATATAGAGTTGCTATTGTCTGAAAAAATTGCCTTGTATTCCCACTTTCCATTTAGTCCACCATATACGAACTGGGATGAAGTTCCACCATTTCCTTTTCCCCTGCCTCCCACGTTTTTACAGCATTTCACAAATTCAATTGTAGACTCTGGCATGAGCAAATTCAGACCAGTCATGCTTGAAAAAATCTGCCAAAGCTGAACAGTAGTGTAAAAACAGATGGCTATTATTTTCTGTGCTCTCCTGACACAAGAAGCATCTTGAGCAACTTTACTCTTGTATTATGATCTTTTCCCTTAGTAGAGAAGAGGAAAAATGACTTGTCTTCACCATGCAATAATGCTGGTGCAATTTCTGGTTGTAGTTGATTTGGAATTGGTTAAATTTGTTTATTATGTTTCTCTTACTGAAGTTGCTAGAATCAAAAACTAGGATTATTGGCTGGTTCGAGAGAATACTGCTAACTGTAGTTGATCATTTACTTATTTAGTTGTCAGTTGAATGCTACTTGCAAGTTGCAAAGTCTCTCCTTGTGTTTGATGTGTGAAATTGATATTGGAGATTGGTAGATGGTACCAGACATTGAATGGGGGAAGAATATCCGTGTTGTGCTGGATATTGGATGTCAAGATTCAAGCTTTGGAGCTGCTCTACTGGAAAAAGATGTGTTAACACTTACTCTAGGTTTAAAAAATGATCTTGTGGATCTAGCACAAGTTGCAGTTGAGCGTGGTTTTCCAGCAGTAGTTACCCCATTTGGGACTCGGAGGCTTCCCTTTCCTAGTGGCGTCTTTGATGCTATTCACTGTAATGATTGCCATGCATCGTGGCATTCTAACGGTCAGTGTTAAGTTATTGCTGGAGATTTTTTTTCTTGTTTCTCTTTCTTTTTCTGTAATATCCGGAGGTTTAATTAAGTTTATTTTCAGGGGGAAAGCATCTTATAGAGATGAACAGAATTTTGAGGCCTGGAGGTTATTTTATTTTGTCCTCAAATCATAGCAGCATTGAAGTTGAAGAAGGTTTGTCTTCTGTTTATGTTAAAGGAAAATGGCTTCTGTTTTTCTTCTCTTTGATGAAACGTCTACATCATTATGCTTTTACACGTTTTAGCCTACTGACTAAATACCTTCCTGAATGATGATAATGCCTTTAGTGGACCTTATCTTCCTACAGAAAAACCATTTCGCAGTGGACACTTGTCCTCGACTGTTGCATATATTATGAAATTATCCCTTCTAATATCATATTCAATCTCAAAGCTTCTTGTTCTTGCTAACCAGGACTATCTGATATACTCACATCTCTATCAAGAGATCTGCCATGTTATTTTCACCAAAGAAACTCTCGTTTTGGATGCATCATTTTCTGGCTTGTAGTTTACAAATTGTCTTGCATTATTATAAAGTCTTTTTCCTATGTGAAACATGAAACACGAGCGATCATTTTGATTTCATCTTTTTAAGATATTCAACTTTGCGTGCTTTACTTTTCTTTTCAGCGTGTTATTTACGGTAGCCCTTTTTGTAAAGTACTCATGCTCATAACATCAACCTTCTTCTCCAGCTTTGTCCACACTGACGGCATCAATTTGTTGGAACATCCTCGCTGATAAAACTGATGAAATCAGTGATATCAGGATTAAGTTATACCAAAAACCACAGGCAAATGACATATATCAATTGAGAAGGAAAAAAGTTCCACCTCTATGCAAAGAAAATGAGAACCCAGATGCATCCTGGTGAGATGGAAAAGCTTTTGTTGTTATACTTGTTTGTCTTTTGCTCTTTTCTGTCAATTTACATTTTCTTTGCACATACTTCCACTACTGCATATGGACGAATGATCTTTGGAAAATAAGTGCATAACTCATCATTTTATGTCACTGTGCAAATAAACTACAACTCTCTCTGAAATGGTAGAATAAGCATGATTTATAGTAAACTTAAAAGAGTTAAAAACACATTTGTTCAAAAATTACTTCAGTTTCTTCACCTGTAATGAGGAGCGGCATTAAGGCTTCGGAAAATACCACGCTTCTTTCTTTATCCTCTCAAATGTTAAATTTCAATCAACTTGTCCGCAACAGGTATGTGCCAATTAAATCTTGCTTGCACACAATTCCTGAATCCATAGAACAACGAGGAACTGAATGGCCTGAGGAGTGGCCAAACAGACTTGAAACTTTTCCTGATTGGATGAACAATAGAGAGAAATTGATCGCGGACAATGAGCACTGGAAAGCTATTGTTGTCAATTCTTATCTTGTTGGCTTGGGTATTGATTGGTCTAACATTCGGAATGTAATGGATATGAAAGCCATCAATGGAGGGTAAGCCCTTAGCTTTGGTTCATCTGAAAAAGGAGGTTCAATCATTTGCACTTCATTAATATGCCATTCGATCTCCTTCTTCTTTTAGTTGTATTATTGTACTGCATCTACTGCCACAAGAAGAATGCTAACATCTTAGAATAATATACACAGATTTGCAGCTGCTCTTGCAAAGCAGAAGGTGTGGGTGATGAATGTTATTCCTGTACATGCACCAAACACCCTTCCCATAATCTTTGAACGAGGACTTATTGGCATTTATCATGATTGGTGTGAGGCATTTGGTACTTATCCAAGATCGTACGACCTTCTACATGCAGATCATCTCTTCTCAAGGCTTAAGAACAGGTTACATGACCTTTTCCCCCCCATTTGATCCATTGTTTCTGTTTTCCGTCGTAAAATATATGATGATCCATCTTTCTTGATTATGAATCAAGATGAAAGGTCAGATGTACTAGTTCAGGTCAGGTCAACTTTTGGTCATTCTTCTATCTGAAAAGTAGAATATTGCTCAAGGAAGGTGACTCATAGTCTTTTTTTGAGTATTATCTTCATTTTAGATGATCCAATCTATGTGCGTTATGAATGAACGGATTCCAGCTCTCTATGGGCTATATTCCATGCTTGTCCACCATGCCCCTTTCAGCAAGGGTAGCCGTGGTATCCAGGAATCTTCTTCTGACCTCTGAGGTGGTCCATCAATTCCTCTAGCCTAGGGTAGTTAAATAAAGGCAGGAATCCTAGTGCACAGTAGTAGTTCTTATAACTGTAATATTGGGACATCAATGTGGTTTTGGTCCCCCTCACTAGCTAGGATAAGCATTTAAAAAATCTTGCTGCTTCCTTGAATCTTTTTTCTGTACGCTGAATCGTTTGGATGAAAGAAGAATCAGATCCCAGATCTTCCCCAGAGTCCTTGCCATACACTGGTTGTACTGTTACTTTCACAGATATTTCCTTGTATGCCAAGGTTATTCTGCTTGTCATTCTTGTTGATGTTCAGCTTGCTATTTTGGAACACTCAAAGAAATAAATTCAGATACTTAATTCCTATAGTTCCAACTTTGTGCCACACTAAAGTATATAACAACATACCTAGTGTAGTCTACATGGTGGGGTCTGGCAAGAATAGATTGTACGGAAACCTTACCCCTACCTCAGAGCCAGAGGTAAAGAGGTTGTTTGCTTACTAGTATGATAATGGTAAATAAAGTTTGAAACTTCTCATTTCCAGACTTGCAAATTTTTTTCTGAGCTAAAGTGGTTTGTTTTCATGATAATTCATTGCAGGTGCAGGCATCCCATTGTCATTGTGGTTGAAATGGACCGTATATTACGGCCTGGTGGCTGGGTAATTATACGTGACAAGGTTGAAATACTCGATTCACTAGAGAAAATATTGAGAAGCTTGCATTGGGAGATACGTATGACTTTCGCGAAAGATAAGGAAGGTATTCTTTGTGCACAAAAGACAATGTGGAGACCTTGATGAATGCTTAGAGGCAAGTCATTTTCTTGCAAGATCTGCTGTTTGTCTATTCGATATTGTCTATAGTCGAGCAACAGCGCCATTCTTGTCAACAGTTGTGACTCCTTTTACCAATTTTTCGGCCTTGTTGATCCAAAATTTAGACGTTGTGAGTTGTGAATGAGTTCAGAAATATATACCAAATGTTCATTGTTGTAGCAACTACTGTGCAAGTTATATATTTTTGCTATTACCATTGTTTGAGTACTGGTACATTTGTGCATAAATTGAAATCTTTTTTATCCAACCTTGTCTCTGCTGTAAGAGTATTATGCGAACCTTATACTGTGATGTGGTTTCATATTATTATTTTGTTGTGGTGTTAATCACAAATTTGATGGTGAAATCACAAAAAGAATTGAGCATCTTTTCACCTTCTCATTACATGGTTATCAAAACATCATGAAGTCTAGGCACCATGTAAACTTCATTAACTATGGCCATGATTTGGCTAGTTTGATTCAAAAGAATTTACAGACGAAAAAACAACTCATCTATAGTGGCTAGCAAGCAATACAACTCGCTTCTCTCCTCTCCTGAAAAAATTGCAAATTTTTCATTAGATCTGGAAAAATTTCTTGCCGCAGTAAATATATGTATACTGAGAATAAGATGATGAACAAAATGGAACGGAAGAGAATACCCAGAGTTATCTAGGGGTCCATAAGTGAAATTCAACTTGACATGTTGTAATATGAGGCTTTATCAATAAATCAAGTTGATTCATTTCTCAAATCCCCTAGTCTTTAGCTGTTTGTAATAGGATCACCTCACTCCGCCACATCATATGAGCTTTCCTCCGGAGGCATTAAAGCAGACGGCTCCTTTGAATCCTTCCCTTCATCAAATAGATCATCATACGTTACAGGCATCCTTATCCTATCATGAACAGGTGCATGGTTGGCTCCACTGTTTGAGTGTTCGACAGGATCTTGCTTCAGAAAAACATCTGAAGCACTGGCTGTAATCTTGTCTCCCCTTGTCTGACTGGATCTCTCCAAAGCAGCTTCTTGGTTTTGGAGCGGTTCTTGCTTGAGATGAGCCTGCCTAAACTGCTTCTGCAAAATCACGTTCTTAGTGAGCATTGGAATATAAAGACGCACAATACGAAAATAAGTAACTAGCAGATCAACAGTTTAAGTGATGAATGCAATTGTTTGGAAAACACAGCATACTAAGCTGAAATCATTAGTCGTAAGAAAAATAGCCATCAGCAAACAGCTATTTACATTTTGATGAGAGATGTAACTATTGTCTTCGCTATCAGAAATGACCATGGTTAATCAAGGGCTGGAGTATTTTCCCAATAATATGCATTTTAATTTCGAGGAAGTGATCCACAATACAGAATCACTTAAAATTCAAAATTTTAATATATCCAAATAGCGTGAAATTTAGGGTATTTCTATGAAGCATCGAGAAGAAATACATTGATAATTGCATTATATTTGTCTTGCAGCGAATACTGCAGAGTGCAGTCATAAAACTATATACAAAAGCACCTCCATAAGGCCTTTACTAAAGGTTCCTTCCTTAGATTACCTGCATTTTTTTTCTGTTTGTTTGAGATAGAACAAAAACCTTCAGCATGTCAAAAATATTCATGTTTAATGATCCTGATAATGGAAAATTCATGATCAATGATGGTGACTACCCAGTTCCCACGCTGGGTAATAAAACTACCACATGCACGCGGGATAAATATGTACTAAATGAAGCGTAAAGACTTATGACCTACCTCAAACTCCTTCCCTTTCTTCATTATCTCTTTATATGCATTTGGATCTCGTACTTTAAGGATGCTCCACAATATTCCACCACCTGTTCGGTAACGCCTGCCATCAGCTGTCTTCTGGCCACCACAAGTCTGAATTGCATCCACCTGTAAATTTAACTGCATCATCATCAATTGATTCATAATTGGAGAACTCAAGAATCATATAAAATGGCACCAGCAAGCAAGATCCCCTGCTCCTCCCCCCAACAGAAAAAAAAAAGAACAGAAAAAGAAGAGGATGGCAACTACCTAGAAAGTGAATTTATGAGAAAATTGTAACTTTTCCTCTTTGATTTCGCTCTAGATATCCAGAAAAGGAATATGATCTAAGCATATTGTCATAGCCAAAAAATCATTAGATGTTAATACATACATGCTATCCCTCATAACCAAAGGTACCTTTTTTCTTGGATAGGTAAGTATTATCTTCGTTAACCAATTGCAAAGCTTTCCTTTGTTCTTTTGGTGGCTAGTTATCAAAGGCAAAATGCAACCCGTTTTCTCGCCCTTGTGTAAAGCTGCATAGCTCCCCACTTGTGGGATATACTGGGTATGTTGTTGTTGTTGTTGTTGTGTAAAGCTGCATAGCCAAATAGGCTCCAGAGCAAGATTTTTCATTTCCAATCATAAAATTCAGAAGCTTTTTTACAGAAAAAGAAAACTCAGAAGTTCTGCCTCTTCCAGTGTTCAGAATCTTAGTTCTCTTTTTGGCCCAACTCTTCAGCTAAAAACACTATGCCGTAAACTGCTCACAAACCCTGATAACCATACCACCCCCAGGGGAATACACACCAACCTATGTACTTGCAAAAACCATATACCAATACGAACTTTTTGACAAAGGTAACATGTTTCGCATAAGCTAGCTTGGAAGAAAGGTCCATGGTACTGAAAGCAGTGAAAATGGCTTCACCAGGAGGCATCTGTGAGTGTACCACTACACTGAGCATCAGAAACTAAAAAAAACAAAGCATTAGACCTTATATAAATCCTGTAATAGCCAGGCCCATCCTTCACCTCTTAGCAGTCACTGAATAACTCTCGATCTAGCTAAGACCAAGGGGTAGATAATTCTAGAATACCTAATCACTGGTAGTGAGAAAAATAATGAAAAGACCACCATTACTGGCACCAACATGGAGATGTAGGCCCATGAGCTTTAGTGAATATGAACTAGGGGATGCAAAGTGGTTTTAAGGCTAATAAGGGTATTTGGTATAACTTTCACACTTAACATCTACCATGCGATGCCTTCTAAAACAGTAAAAATCATTTGCATTGCAAATAAATAGATAGAATGTTGCTCTTCATAGGATAGTTGTCCTGATAAATGCAAGTATTACTTAAAACAAAAAAGGGAACTTGATTAGTCATCCATTCACCTTAACAACACAAAAAAACTGAATTCCGGGGGGGGGGGGGGGGGGGGGAT
>JAABOM020000084.1:26874115-26894618 GCA_011800125.2 Solanum clarkiae | reverse complement strand
GTGGATTGAAATTATGCGAACACTATTGACTAAATGCAAAGTTCATCAGTAAAACCGTCAAAAAGTTGGCTTATAACATTCAACAAAACAAGTATATAGAACAAAAGTCACACCTCTTTGACAAGATCACTCAGAGCAGATACGCCGAGACAACCAACAGCAGTCCATATGAGATAAGATTTCCTCTCTTTCAAGCGTTTACCCACATCCAAAACAAATCTAAAGTCAAAAATTCTCAGAGTGAGAAAAGTAAAGAGCAAAAGAAGATGCAAATTCGTGTAACAGACAACAGTATACAAACTGAAGCAACTTTGACCAAAGATGTAACCTTTGACACAACTACAGGAAAGTGGTTGATAGCAATATAAAATTTCATGAGATCACTTCCCAAAGCAAAGTAGGGAATGTTAACTGGGACATATAGCTAGATTAACAAAGCAAATAAACCTATGCATCAGTCATATGGTATCCAAGAAAACTAACTTCACTCTAAGGCAATTGTCTTGTTAATTATATCCAAAGGTATGCTCCAAGACCATGCACAATAATGCTTTCCGTGTGGAAATAAATACAGGAGTATCCGTTTGGTGATTACCACAAAATGCATTTGGTGAACAATTATGATTAGCATAACAAACCTGTTAATGTCTGTGATTGGACCTGAAGAAACTCTCTTACGTTTGTTCTTCCCCTTGTTCTTCCTGCGCCTCCGATTTTTTTTGCCTGAATTAGGATTTGTGGATCTTGCACATTCACCACCAGTTTCCTCTAAACCAGTCTTGGAAATCTTCTCAACTAGCTCTCCTTCCTCAATATCATTCATTTTAACATCCTCATCTTCCTCAAAGCTCTCATCTTCATCAGAGAAATTTAAAACACTATCCTCTAGCTCCATTGAATTAGAGAAAGAAAAACTGCAAGAAAATTAAATAAATATTATTCCTCTCCTACACCAAAAGAATCACAGCAGAGACAGTTTTACACAGAAAAGATTCATGGGTTATAAACAACTCTATTACATAATTTACAGATTTTTTCCCCCACCCATCGACCGGAGGATCAATAGTGTTCCCACAGTGGAGGTACTCAACCACTTAATTATTCCTCCAATCAGTAAGAAAAACATCCCATTTTTGATCTACCTATTCAATTTATACAGTAGACATTCAAAATAGATATATCCAATACAACAACAACAATAACAACATACCCAGTGAATCCCACAAGTGGGATGTGCTAAAATGTATGCAAACCTTACCACTAGCTCAATAGAGAGGCAAAATAGATATATCAGATACTGATGAAAACAGAAAAATTTGAACTTTGTTACAAATTCTGTCTTAATATCGAGATTTGATGAAAAACAACAAACAAAAAACAAAAAAGAACCGCAAATTCTTACCGAGTTCTTCTTGAGAGCTTGAACTTGTCTTCTGGGTTTGATGCGTTTTACAGATGGGATTTTAAAGGGGTATTTTGGGGAAGAAGAATGATGGTTCAATAGAGCTTCGAGCTATACAAAAATGGTGAAGCAAAGATTTAATCTAAAGTACCGAAAATTCTTGAATTGAATTATATATTTATTTTCCTTAAACCCTAAGTGGATTTAAGTGTAATTATGCAATTTTTATGTCTAGCTAAGTAATTTATTTGATCAGTGCATAAAATTAACTAGGAAGAACACACTTCAATTTTTAAGAAAGGTTTTAATGTGTAATTATCAGATGAATTTTTAAATTCCTTATTTATTATTTGTTATCTATTTTTTTATACACTATATATTTATCACATGTTAAAATTTATTTACATGTTTATTTTGAAAAAAGAATTATGTGTTAAGTGAGACCAAACAATTATGGTACTTTAAATTTATAAAAAATTAATATTTTGCATCATGTCCATTTAACAAAATGTTGGATTTGTTGGGGGATCTAGAATTTCACAAGTGTATTTAAGGTTATTTCTATGTTGCAAAGGCAGAGAAATTGTATTCAATAGATAATTGACTCAAATAAAGCATATAAAAGCGACGTTTAAATTGACTTAGTTTCAAGATTCAGAATTTTATGTTGAATTATTATTTGGCAAAAGCGTTTCAGCTCTGTTCAAACTTTTCTGGTTCATCCCAAATTTCTCCACTTGTTCGAAAGTTATTGAGCAATTTATGAATATCAAACAGACCTCCTCAAAAAGTAATTTTAAAGTGATCGATTTCTCTTTTTTTGCAATCAATATCGCTATAGTATCTGTTGTTATAATTAATTGTCCATCATTTTCAAATGTTGATTTCTATGTTATGTATTGACATGCCTAACAACACATCGATTTAAATAGATTTTTCTTTTGATCAATCAAAACTCATTTCTAAACTTTATAAGCTTATTTCAAAGCCAACCGTCATGATTTAAAATTTAAAAAAATAATATAGCAGTAAAAAAGTCATGTATAATATAATGGTGAAACGAATAGTATCAACAATAAAAAATATCATAATTGAAACAAAGAAAATATTAGTAATAATAAAATCAAATAAGAATAAGATAATAGGAGACTAATAATAATAGTGACATTAGTAAAGAAAACAATGTTGATTGCCTATCAACCTTCAATTAAAAATTTCGACTTTCATATATTTTCATATAGAGTATGTCCTCTCTAAGTTGCAATCTATAGGTATATCACGTCGTGTAAATTATAATCACCTCTCATCACTATTTTTCGAATGGATTTCTACCTCTTCTCGTATTGTTTATGTTATTTTAAAGTTTGACATAGTTTCTAAAAATATAATTTTTATATATTTTAGGTACTACAACAATTTACAAATTTCTGCTTGTTTGCAATCATTTAGGATTCAACGAGACATTCTTATGTTTATGATTAGAAGAAGTTCATACTTAGGGATCATTTGGTTGAGAACATGCTATCTTGGGATAATTAATCCCAAATAAATTATTTTGCGATAAGTTATTCCATCATATATATAAGATAATTTATCGCATCACTAAAGTAAAAATTATGGGATAAATAATTCAAGGACTATCTAATATCTCCAATCAAACATGGGATAAAATAAAATTCTACATTTTATTCTTATACCTTATAACTCACATCAAACGACTTCTTATTGTCAAACCTAATAAATAGATTTTGACAAATTTAAATATTAATTAAAAAAATTAATTTTTGACAATTTTAATAGAAGACTATTTTGAACTTACCATAAACATAAGGAACCATTTGATATTTTCCTAAACATAAGGGGCTATATGATATTTTATCATTTCTCTAACATTAGTATTTGAGAGAAGTACTAAAAACACTCTTGAACTTGACACAAATTATTAGTTTTGTCTCTAAACTATTGATAGGCTTGAAAACACCCCTCAATTTGGCGAACTAAGCTTAAATACACCATCGAACTTGGCACGAACTATTAGTTTCGTCCCTAAACTATTGATAAGGTTAAAAACACCCTTAGCTTGACGAACTAAGTTTAAATACACCTTTGAACTTAGTACAAATTATTAGTTTCATCCCTAAAATATTGATAGGTTTAAAAATACCCATTAACTTCATGTTTCTGTAACTTATTAAATTTTGATTTGAAATTTCGTAAAACTTCATTTGCTGTCATATTTTTACAATCTCAAAATCTTCTTACGAGTTTGTCATCCGACCATGAAATTTTTAACGTTGTTGCAAGTCCACATTGATAAAAATAATCATAGACAAAATAGGAAAAGAAAGAGAATCAAACAACTAAAAATAAAAATTAAAAAATTAGATCTTGCGTTGAGGTCAGCAATAATGGAGGAAAGATTAAATGGGAAGAATAAGTGTATTCTAGTAGTTGGAAAATAAAATTGAAGGGATTTTTTTTTTAAAAGAGAAAATTAAGGCTAATGTGATTTTTTTAAAACATTTTACGCACTTTAAATAAATTGTACTCATTTATTATGTCACGTGATATGGAAAGGGTGTATCTAAACTTAGTTTGCCAAGTTAAGAAACGTTTTTAAGCTTATTAATAGTTTATGGATGAAATTAATAATTTGTATCAAATTCGAGGGTGTATTTAAATTTAATTTGTGAAGTTAAGAACTGTTTTTAACTCTATCAATAATTTAGAACCAAAACTAATAATTGTTGAGAGTGTTTTTAATGCTTATTTTTCTATTTTCATGGAAGAAAGAAGAAAAGGGAGCTTGAGCAGTTTCAGCCCTCGAAAGCATTTGCCGCCATTGATGCACTGAGGTCAAAGCTTTCTCTTGAAAATGTACAATATTATAGTAGCTAAAGATCAAAGCTTCGTCACGTTCTAAGAACAAATCCGAAAATACCCACCATGTCCCTATCACTGTCATCTTACCCCACGCGCTTCGCCATCCTCACACTCCTCTCCGCCACCACGGTCTACTTCTTCTACAAATCACGCCGTCATCTATACAAACGCCTCAAATCCTTAAACCCCACTTGCCAAAACCCTAATGCTAAAACCCCAAGAGGCAAAATCTTCTTTATATCCCAAACTGGCACTTCTAAAACCCTAGCAGAGAGTCTTCACAGATTGTTAAAGCTTAACGGGTTTGAATTCGATCTTGTTGACCCGAAAGATTACGAGCCTGAGGATTTGCATAAGGAAAGCGTTGTAGTTATTGTAGCTTCTACGTGGGAAGACGGGAAACCACCTCCAAATGCTGGGTTTTTTGTTGATTGGTTAACTGAGAGTGCTGATGATTTCAGGGTTGGATCTTTGTTGCTTAGCAAGTGTAAATTTGCAATCTTTGGAGTTGGGAGTGGGTCTTATGGTGAGACATTTAATGCCGTGGCCCGTGATTTTTCGAAGAAGTTGAGGAAACTTGGTGGGGTTGAGGTTTTAGAGGTGTGTGAAGGTGATGTAGATGAGGGTAATTTGGATGAGGTTTTTGGTAAGTGGAGTAAGGAGGTTGTTGGGGTTTTGAGTAATTCGGGCGAGAATGGAGGGTATATGGGTAACGGAGTTGGTGATGGTAGTGAAGATGAAGCTGTGAGTGAAGGAGATGACGACGACGACAGTGATGATGAGTTTGAAGAAAATGATGAGGGGTCAGGAATTGTTGATCTTGAGGATATTGCAGGTAAAGGACCTTCAAGAAAGAAGGGAGTTGGAGATAAGTTAGTTAATGGGAAGATGAATGGTGGAACAGTGAATGGTGAGAAGGCAATGGTAACTCCAGTTATTAGGGCGAGTTTGGAAAAACAGGTATCATAGTTAAATGACTATCTTCTGTTGTATCAAATTAATTATTAATTTATGTTAATGTAGTTTATTTGGTGATAAAATTGCAGGGATATAAAATAATTGGTTCTCATAGCGGTGTGAAACTTTGTAGATGGACAAAATCACAACTTAGAGGGCGTGGAGGTTGCTATAAGCACTCATTTTACGGCATTGAGAGTCACAGGTGATTATTTTTCTTCCCAGTACAGATGACTGTTTATAGCTTTTACATTTTTACTATTTTTGTCTATGAGTTGTGTAGTCGTCTTTGATCCTTGGTTGACATGATTGTATTTGAGTTTTCAACAATATCTTCTCGGTGTTCAAGTTGCAACTTTGTGGTACTACGATGAGATTCAGTTGCTGGAAGTTTTTTAGAATGTTAGAATTCTTAGAGTTGATGAAGTATGCAGTGAATAAGAAAATAAAGTTCGCAATTATGTTTGCATGTGCTTGTCCAAAAAAAGAGGTGTTGTTTTAGAGGAATGTGATTTGGAGTAGGAGTAGAATAGCAAGGAAACCTTCCATTTTTCATGATGAACAACTAGAAAATGAGCTGGCATTGTTATTGCTTCAAATAGGCCCTCAGTGGCATATTTCCTATGAAGTAGCTGATTGAACCGTCTGAAGAGATTAAAAAAGTACACAAGCTTTCTAGCCTTTTATTAAAAAAATGAAGGGATTCATTGACAGGTATCAAGAATATCCAGTAAGTACAAATGAGAGTTAGCTCCTATACTTTTCTACTGCCTAAATAGCTAAGTTGTTTGGATTCTCCAAACATTTTGCTGCATCCATGTCGGATCTTTCAAAATTGCACTGCTTCTGAAGAATTTGATACGCATGCAATGACATTTTTGAAGAGTCCGAGCAGCATAGCTAAATTGATCATGGAGCTAACAAGAAAATGTTCTACTGCATTGACCTCATGTGCAATCATTAAGTAGGTTCAATATTTATTGATTTCCTAGCCTTGTATGCTGATTTTGAAGCTGGATTTGCATTTTACCCACTGCATAGGTGCATGGAGGCCACTCCCAGCTTAGCATGTGCGAACAAATGTGTTTTTTGTTGGAGACATCACACAAACCCTGTTGGGAAGAGCTGGACATGGAAGATGGATGATCCTATTGAGATTGTGGACACGGCTATAGATTTGCATACCAAAATGATAAAACAGATGAAAGGCGTTCCAGGTTTGTTTTCTGGTACACATGAACATATATATTTCTCTATGAACTTGTCAGGAAGTTGAGCAATGGCCAGATGAGAAATAATGTGCTTGGTTTAAACCATTTGGTGATTATATTGCATGCCTATGTAAGGTCATTTTGTTGTGTCCATTCAAGAAAAAGTACCTTGCTTGAGTTGTGTTTAATCTTGATGCAAGGTCCTTCCCAATTTCCTAATAAAAAATGGTAAAAACTGATATTGCTAACCGCTGATTCTCCGTTTGCTTCCTCATCCGCATCTTCCCTACTTACCCTACTACTTAAGGACATGAAATATAGAAGTGGATACAGAAATTCACAATTTTTTAAAATTAGTCTGGATAAAATTGATGCCTTTCCACCTTAGGTGTTTTCATTATTAAAAAAACAGATGTCCCAAAATGAATAGTATTATCATTCTGTTCAGGATGTAGTGGTTATTGACCAGAATATCTCACCTTTGCAGGTGTAAAAGCTGAGCGTTTGTCTGAGGGTCTTTCTCCTAGGCATTGTGCCTTGTCACTGGTTGGTGAGCCTATTATGTATCCAGAAATAAATTCACTTGTAGATGAGCTGCACAAGAGGCGGATTTCGACTTTTCTTGTAACTAATGCCCAGTTTCCTGACAAGATTAAGTTATTGAAACCCATCACACAGGTACTAGGCTGTATTCGCCTTTCTTTATCAATCTTTTAAGTCTGTCACTATCCAAATCTAAATCTCTTTTCATCTTTAAATGTACAGTTGTATGTCAGTGTTGATGCTGGTACAAAGGACAGCTTAAAAGCAATTGATAGACCACTATTTGGAGACTTCTGGGAACGATTTCTTGTAAGTGTCATGAATATAGAGATGTTTGTCAGATTTAAACTAAAAATAAAGGAAAATCTGATAGATGGTGTTATTGTTCACATTGGCTATTTCCGCAAAATGCACCTGATATTGAAGTGAATGTGAGGCTAGGAATGGCCAGAAATATTGGAGGATTACTATGCATCTTTACTGATGAAGATGTATCTTTGTATTTTCTGTTGGAACTTAATGGAATGGCACAAAAGGAAAGGAAAAACAGAGTCCAAAAAACAGAGTTTTGTTAGCTGCACACTAGTAAACCATAGCAGCAATATCAAACTGTTGTTTGTGATATACCACTGAGAGGAAAGTTTAAAATGCTTACTTTCACATCAGTGCTTAAAAAGATTCGGTGGCCACAGGAAACAAATGTTAAATTGCCGTATTTTCTCTGTTTGTTCATATTTGTATGCTACCTTTCAGACTGCTCACTGTTGGCTTGTGTTATTCTGATTTCATTAGGATTCCTTGAAAGCTCTCAAGGAGAAGGAGCAAAGAACTGTTTATCGTTTGACACTCGTTAAAGGGTGGAACACAGAAGACGTGGATGCATATTCTAGCCTATTTAGCATTGGAAGCCCTGATTTCATTGAAATCAAAGGTGTCACTTATTGTGGATCGTAAGTTCTCCCTTCCCCTCTTCTGCTAGGTTGATTTGATTTCAATGCATTAGAGTTCAGTTAAGTAATCAGGAGGGTTTTACGCAGGTCAGCTACATCTAAGTTGACAATGGAGAACGTCCCTTGGCATTCTGATGTGAGGGAATTCTCTGAGGCCTTGGCTAAAAAGAGCAATGAAGAGTATGGGGTTGCTTGTGAGCACGTGCATTCTTGCTGTGTTCTTCTGGCTAAAGTCGATAAGTTTAAGATAGACGGTCAATGGTTCACGTGGATAGACTACGAGAAATTCCATGATCTGGTTGGTTATACTTTCCTTGTTCAGGCTTCAGCACATAGATTATGGCTATACCATTCCTGTTAAAATTGCATAATCAATGTTTTTTAAACCTATGGTGCTACAGGTAGCTTCTGGAAGACCCTTTACAAGTAAGGATTACATGACACCTACACCATCTTGGGCCGTCTATGGAGCTGAGGAAGGCGGTTTTGATCCAGAGCAATTGCGCTATAAAAAAGAGCGGCACCACAGATCATCTCGCACGGAAAATGGTTCTTGAAAGTTCAAAGCAGTTTTCATTACCTCTGGTATGGCCTACAATTTTGTTCCAACTTAGATTTTGCTTTCCTCCATTTTCCTATACAAGTTAATTTCTCCATATTATTGCAGAAGTTGTGCCTGATGTGAAAATTGTCCTCATCAATTGTGGCTAGCTTTTATAATCAGATATTCTTGTATTAGGAGACGCTCTATTACAGTATGAACAATTGAATACCATTTTTACATAAAGTATGCAACAGTTCTACAGTTTACTAAATTCACTCATATCAGCTATCATTTTGATGAATTGACTCGATATTGTCTCGTCAGTCGGTTTTCATCTGTGTTGTTATTCGTCTTATATTTGTTACTTTTTTTATATTTATATACTATCATTTGCCTTTTATTATTAGTCGTTCTTCCCCCTTTTTTTTCCCTTTCTTTCCCTTTTTTACCGTATTTAGTATTTTCTGCTTATGAAGCTTGATTCCACTGGGTATATTGTTATTTGACTCGATACTGATTTGTGTGTTATATTGATTCCTACATTGTGATTATGTTTCAACTACTAACAAAGAAGCTAGTTACCGCGGGTGCCAGCATTTTATTACAGACTTACAGTAACATGTACGGTATCAAAATTGAAAAGTACAGGATAGAGTAATGGTCCAACTCTCCATCCCCTCGTCGTTTAATTGTTACTAAGCTCTCCTTATAAACAAAAACTCCACGACCGTCACCATATTCTGCATCTTCTCTCAAGCTCGAATGTTGAAATCCAACATGTCTCGTCTTGTTAGTCCGAACATTATAAGAGACAAGTTGAGAAGCTCTAGTTGTCAAAATTAGAGAGCTATCACAACAAGACTTAATCAGAGGGAGGCATTGAAAGGTAACAAGTTTGTTCCAAACCCCTGGTTGGATCATAACCCATATATCATATTCAAACATACTACATTGGTTATAGTTCAAGAGGGCGATATATCAATCAACATCAAACCCAACACAAAAGTATTAGCAGAGTGACAATCTGGCCCTTCAATCTCTTCAAACATCTCATTCGCAAAGTTGAATGAAAGAATGGTGTAATTGCTACTGCGGCCACCAGTTAGCAACCAGTAACAAGCTCCATTCAAATAAGCAGTACCAAATATGTGTGGTTCACTTCTGTAAAGAAGGGGATTTCAGGTTTGAAAATTCTCAATGAGTCTCTAGAACAAGAATAGACTGCTGCATAGTATTCACTCAAATGATTATGATGAAAGTAAACAATTTTGCAGTCATTAGTCAAAGGGTCCAATCCGAACCCGAGCACAGGTGGATTGTGTCTGCAGGGATAGGGAGATGGAGGGGTCTCACTTCCCTAGTAGCAGGATTCCACAATGCACATGAAACCTCGCGATCAATCGCTCCAACCATAAAAAACAGTCTGTCCACGGAACCTAAGAGGTAGTTCATACCTATGAATCTTTGCGGATTTTCATCAGATATTAATGCTATGGAACATGAATCATTATGCATTTCACCATTATCATAAATTAGGAGCTGTAGGGGCTACAATTCTTCAAGTGTTGTTAGAATGAATTCAGGGGTTTTAATAAGAGCGTACCAGTTTCTACAAACACATTTGAATCGCAACAATGATTTGACAGGACACTTCAGCAAAATCTCCTTCACTATATCCTCGGGGAAATTAGCCACACAATTATCCATAGTAGTACAGGTGATGAAAAGAAAGAATGATGGATTCAACCAACAATTTGCTTACTTAAATAGACAATCAAGAAACTGTTATCATAATTCATTTTATCACCATTAAAAGTTATTCTACTTTTAAGTCATGCATAACTAAATACTTTGACTACATTTCTCATATTATATTTTGTTCCACTCTAAATACATTTCTCGTATTAAATTTTATTCTACTCTAAATACTACTACCACCTTCTCATATTACGTTGACTACTTCTCCCTTTAGCAGCCATTTAAGGAATAAGAATAATTTTTTTTACTAATTTTATCCTTTAGTTATTTTAAATACATTATGTTTAAGTTGAAAAAAAAAAACTTTTGAAACTTGTGCTGTGAAATAATTTGTAGATATTGGTGTGACTGAGAATCATTAATTAGGGGTAAAAAGAAAATTTTAAAGTTAAATTGTTTCCAATTAGAGTAATGTGATATTCTTTTCGAAATGGACTAAAAAGGAAAGAAAGACACATAAAATTGGGGGGGGGGGGGTTATACACATTAATTGAAAACGGAAGAAATATTATAGAGTATGTGATATAATCATAATATTTTACATGGAGGATCAAGAATTCGAAGATATTTATTGGTTTTTCGCTGATTTTTTAATACATTTTTAAAGAAGTGAAAGCTATTTAACTTTGATTTTGAACTTGAAAGAGAAGAGCATCGTCAACTCATACTGTGAAAGAAATGATCGACTCCAAGTGCTCTTATTTTATGATACTAGAGACCTTTTTATGGTTGGTTTCAGTTGTATCAAAAATCGGAGGTCAAGTCTTGAGCGGGCTTATTTATGGCCTTTGCGTATCCGTCTGAATTCTACACTAACAACTTCAGCGAAGCTTATGCTGCCTTAATAGGAATTTCATGGTGTTGTGACAAAAATATGAAAGAATATTGAAATGGAATTAGACTCAATGATCATCATCAACATGATCAAAGGGGTGACAAGACCTTCTTTGAGATTGCAAAATATGATCGAAGATATTCAACACAAAATGCATCAGAAGAATGTCACGATTAGACACTGCTATAAAGTAACGGAGTCACAAATGCTCTTACAAAGCATGCCCTCACCCTTCAAGAAGATAAAAATCTTCCTACATAAAGAAGATCTTCCTAAGGAGGTTATTGACCTCCTTAGAATAGATTGTAGAGAAATATATCAGAAGAAAAGTATTATTGGAAGACCTTTCGCTAGCCCAAGATCTTAAACTAAGATTGGATGATTCAACTAAAGAAGTAGAAGCTAGAAAGGAGAAGAAAGATTATGGAAAAGAGAACTTTGTTATAGAAGAAGACTCTTTGTTTTTGGTTTTGGTTGCTTGGTTACAAAGGCCTAAGGTCATCCTTATTTATACTAGTGTAAGGATGGTTCTAGATACTATTACAAGAATAATCTAGACCATTTTATTATTTTCTACAAATATCATCTATAAAATATCCTTAAGAAAATTCTAATACCTCTGTCTTTACCTTAAAATATCTAGATATTTCTTCAAGATAAATATCTAGATATTTCTTCAAGATAATTATTTAAGTTTCTATACTAGGACAATCTAGTCTATCATCTTCCAAAAAATCAACTTTAACATTTTTCACACTACCCTTAAAGTGATTTTTTCGAAACTATCCTAATTTTGACACGTAGGAACTCAAACGAGACGTTAGGAAGTGACTTGGTGAAGAGATCAACAATGTTTTCCTGACTTTGTACTTCCAAAGTATGTATAGTTCCATCAAGAACTTTTTCTCATATGAAATGATATTCCACCTCAATATGCTTAGTCCTTGCATGAAATACCAGATTATTTGCGAGCTTGATAGCACTTTGATTGTCTCTAGATATTATAGTTGTCTTTGATATAGATAGATGCAAATCTTCAACAAGTCTTTGGAGCCATACACATTCTTGAGCAGTAAGAGTTATTGCTTTATACTCTGCACCCGTTGTTTAAAAAGAGACTGAGTCTTGTTTCTTGCTGCACCAAGAAAACCTGTTCCATCATATATAAAAATATATCCTGATGTAGATCTTCAATCGTCTATATCACTACCAAAATCGGCATCAGTATAACTGATGAATACCAAGTCATTCTTCTTTTGGAAGAATAGACCCATATTTGATGTTGAGTTGATATATTTCAAAATTCTCTTTGCAGCTTCCAAGTGCGGCTTTCCTTGTGATTTCATAAATCTTCTAACATATCTAACAAAAAATACAATGTCTGACTTTGTAATAGTCAAATACAGAAGACTTCTAACTAGAGATTGAAAAGGCTTGGGATCTACAAGAAGTGGGTCTTCTTCACGCCTTAACCCTGTACTAGTCTCCAAAGGAGTAAAACACTTTTTGCTTTGTTTTACTCCAAACCTGTCAATAAGTTTTTTGGCATACCCTTCTTGGATAACAAAGATCCTTTTACTTGTGATTGTCAGCTCTAAGCCAAGAAAATGATGTAGTTCTCCCAACTTCTTAATATCAAATCTTATGGCAAGCTCTTCTTGAAGCCTTGAAACTTCATTATCATTATTTCCTGTTATTATCATGTCATCTACGTACAAGAGAACAACCACATGCAAGTCTCTTTGTTTCTTAACAAACATGCTGGGATCTGAATGTGGTGCATCATATCCACAGAAATGTAGATATTGAGCAATTTTTTCATACCATGCTCGTGGAGCCTGCTTGAGTCCATAAAGTGTTTTCTTAATTTTGCGAACATAATCAGGATGTAAGTTAGAGACATACCAGGGTAGTTGCTCCATATAAATATCTTTATCAAGTTCTTCATATAAAAAGACATTCTTCACGTCAAGTTGTCATAGTTTTCATCTATACGAGGCTGCCATGGCTAGAATAACTCGAACTGAAATCATCTTAGCTGTTGGACTAAAGGTCTCTTCATAGTCTTCACCATATTTTTGAGAAAAACCTTGAGCCACCAACCTTGCTTTATATCTGTCTATGTTGCCACCTGTTCTTCTTTTGATTTTGTAAACCCATTTACAAGAAATTAGTTGTACATCTCTTGGCTTTGGAACAAGGCTCCAAGTTTGATTTTTCATTAGAGCCTCCATTCCATCATCCATAGCAAGCTCCTACTCTTTAACACCTTTAGCTTCTTCAAAGGATGAAGGTTCCTCATCATCAATTGGTCCTACAAAGAAATTATAATACGTATTAATAAAGTTTTCATCTCTGAAGCGGGCTGGCTTAACAATAGTTTTGCTTGGCCTTCATGAAACCAATGAATCATCTTTTTGGTGAGTTTCACGTTGTTGAGTTTCTGGGGTCCCCCTATCACTTAGCTCCTCATCAACTGTGTTATCTGGAGAAGCACCTGTGATGGGTAAGTTTGAAACTCCAGGGCTCAATACTTTAGAACCCTCTCCTTTTGCCGCACCTCCATAATATAAGGAAATTTCATCAGATACAACATCTTGAGAAACAATAAAACAATGAGTTTTTGGGTCCATACACTTCCAACAGTTTTTCCTTTCATCATATCCCCCAAAAGATGTATTTTCTTGCCTTGGGATCAAACTTGCCCCGTTGAGAATCTGGGATATGAACATAACACATAGAGTCAAACATTCTTAGGTATTTGATACAAGGCTTTTCTCCAAACAATAATTCATATGGTAACTTCATATTATTTGGAGAAAGCGACATTCCGATGATCACATAAGTTGAACACTTCATACCTTCGTCCCATAAAGCTTTAGGTAAATTTTTGGCATGAAGCCAACTTTTACATGTCTCTGTTAAGTGTCGAATCTTTCTTTCTGCCACTCTATTTTGTTGTGGCGTATCAACACAGGTAAGATCTCTTTTAGTTCCATGTTTATGACAAAAGGAGAGAAACTCTTCAGAAGTGAACTCACCACCATTATCTGTTCGCAACTGCTTTATTCTTGAACCAAGGTCACCATCAACAATTTCTTTGAATTCCATAAGCTTGTTGAGAACTTCTGGCTCTTGCTTCACAAAATAAACCCATGTGAATCTAGTAAAATCATCAATAAAAATTAGCATATAAGAGTAGCTACAAAATGAAGGAGCTCTCATTGGCCCCATCAAATTACTGTGAATTAGTTCTAGAGGAGTATTGCATATTGACAAGGATCTATCAAATGGAAGACGCTATGTATTTCCGTGTTGACATCCTTCACAAATTTCTCCTCTACCAAAGTTGCTTAACTTAAGTAATCCTTTTACTAGATTCAATTTTACCATGACTTTTACTTTGTCCATGTTAAGATGTCCAAGTCTAGCATACCATAGATATGCGGTATCATTGCTACTCATCTTCTCAATATATGAGTTAGAAGCAAATAAGACATATAAATCATTAACTCTCTTACCGGCATGAATGATATCTGCCTTGAGTTCTCTGATGTTCTGAAGGAACTTCATGTCATGTGGGCCAAATAGGACATAGCTTCTTGCATCTACAACATTTGCAACTGAAAATAGATTTTTCCTCATGCCTGGAAAATGGAATACACTGTTGAGAGTAATTGAGTCTTCCTGTTTCTTATTGATGACAACCGTGCCCTCTTTCTCTACTTGATGAATTGTATTATCTGCTATTACAATGATGTCATGACCATTGTATTTACGAAAGTCAGAAAATTTAGATTTATCTCCAGTGAGATGATGCCTACACCCTGAATCCACGATCCAGTCTCTTTTGAAATTGATGGAAGTTATGACATCTATTGATCCAGTCTTTGCTACGAAACACTTTCCCCAATCTTTTTCATCATCATCTTCTTCAGGAACTTTCTAAGCATGAGTCATATTATGCTCCTTAGCTCGACAAAATCTTTGAATATATCCGATTTTGCCACATCGATAACATTTAAGAGTCTTATAGTTGTTAGTAGACTCTTCCTCCTTTCCTGGCGGGGTTGATCCACTTTGGAATCGAGAATATGATCTATCTCTTACTTTTTTTTCCTTTGAATTTCCTCTTGTCCGCTAAAAGAGCATTTTCTTCTTACTTTTTGATGGATATACCAGCCATTTGTTTTGCTAATAGCTCCTGTGATGACAACAAATTCTCAAACTCCTCAAAGAGGCCAGGTGGTTCGCGGTGTTGGGGAAGGCCTGGTAGGATTTTATGGGCGAAGGAACATATGATTTTGAAAGTCTTTTGTAGGTGTTAGCCCACGAATTTTGGCGCTGCATGGGGCTCGAATGCAACATTCCTGAAATATCATACGAGTGGGTCTGCAACAAGACCTGCAAGAGGCCCAGGTGGCCGGCGATGTTGGGGGAGGCCTGGTAGGATTTTATGGGCCAAGGAACAAGAAACAGGCGATTTTGAAAGTTTTCTGTGGGTGTTAGCCTACGAATTCTAGCGCTGCATAGGGCTCAGGCCCAACATTCCCAAAAAATCATATGAGTGGGTCTGCAACGAGGTCAGTAAAAGGCCCAAGTGGCCCGACAGTGTTGGGGGAGGCCTGATAGGATTTTATGAGCCAAGGAACAAGAAACAAATGATTTCGAAAGTATTCTGTTGGTTTTAGCTCACAGGTTCTGGCACTGCATGGGGCTCTGGCATAACATTCTCAAAAAATCATATAAATGGGTCCGCAACGAGCCTGGTAAGAGGTTCAGGTGGCACGACTGCATTGGGGGAGGCCTGATAGGATTTTATTGGCCAAGGAACAAGAAACAGAAGATTTCAAAAGTTTTTTGTGGCTGTTAGCTCACGGATTCTGGCGCTGCATGTGGCTCCGACACAACATTCCTGAAAAATCATATGACCAGGTCCGCAATGTGCCTGGAAAGAGGCTCAGGTGGCCCGATAGCGTAGGGGGAGTCCTGGTAGGATTTTATGGGCTAAGGAATAGGAAATAGGAGATTTTGCAGTTTTTCATTAGTGTTAGCCCACGGATTCTGGCGCTGCATGAGGCTCCAATGCAACATTCCCAAAAAATCATACTAGTGGATCCGCAACTAGCCTACAAGAGCCCAGGTGGCCCGGCAGCCTTGGGGGAGGCCTGGTAGAATTTTTTGGGCCAAGGAATAAGAAACAAGTGATTTCGAGAGTTTTCTTTACGTGTTAGCACACGGATTCTGGCACTGCATGGGGCTCCGCATAACATTCCTAAAAAATCATATGAGTGGGTACGCAATGAGCTAGACAAGAGGCCCAGGTGGCTCGACAGGTTACGGGAGGCCTGGTAGGATTTTATGGGCTAAGGAACAGGAAACATGCGATTTCGACAGTTTTTTATGCGTGTTAACCCATGCATTCTTGCGCTGCATGGGGCTCTAATGCAAAATTCCTGAAAAATCAAACAAGTAGGTCCGCAATGAGCCCGACAAGAGGCCCGGGTGGCCTGTTGACATTAGGAAAGGCCTGGTATGATTTTATGGGCCAAGGAACAGGAAACAGACGATTTCGGCAATTTTCTATAGGTGTTAACCCACGGATTCTGGCGCTGCAAGGGGCTCCACAATTATACGAGTGCATCCGCAACGAGCCCGGCAAGAGGCCAGGTGGCCCAACGGCGTTGGGGAAGGTTTGGTAGGATTTTATGGGCGAAGGAACACGAAACAAATAATTTTGGCAGTTTTCTGTGGGTGTTAGCCCACGGATTCTATGGCTGCATGGGACTCCGGCGCAAAATTCTCGCAAAATCATATGGGTGGGTTCGGAACGAGCCTGACAAGAGGACTTAATGGCCCAACGACGTTGGCGGAGGCCTAATAGGATTTTATGGGCCGATGAACAGGAAACAAGCAATTTTGGTAGTTTTCTGTGGGTGTTAGCCCATGGATTCGGGGGCTGCATGGGGCTCCAGTGCAACATTCTCGAAAAATATACGGGTGGGTCCGCGACGAGCCCGACAAGAGGCCTAAGTGGCTCGGCGGCATTGGCGAAGGCCTGGTAGGATTTTATGGGTCGATGAACAGGAAATATGCTATTTCGATAGTTTTCTGTGGGTGTTAGCCCATATATTCTAGGGCTGGATGGGGCTCTGGTGCAATATTCCCAAAACATTATAGGGTAGGTCTGCAACGAGCCCGACAAGAGGTCCAAGTGGCCCGGCGAAGTTGGCGGAGGCCTGGTAGGATTTTATGGGCCGATGAACAGGAAACAGACGATTTCGGCAGTTTTCTATGGGTGTTAGCCCACAGATTCTGGGGTTGCATGGGGCTCCGGTGCAAGATTCCTGAAAAATCATATGGGTAGGTCCGTAACGAGCCCGACAAGAGGCCCAGGTGGCCCAATGACATTGGTGGAGGCCTGGTAGAATTTTATGGGCCATGAACGAGAAACAGGCGATTTCGACAGTTTTCTATGGGTGTTAGCCAACGGATTCTAGGGCTGCATGGGGCTCCTCCGCAAGATTCTCAAAAAATCATACAGGTGGGTGCGCAACGAGCCCGCCAAGAGGCCCAAGTGGCCCGGCGGCGTTGGCGGAGGCCTGGTAGAATTTTATGAGTCGATGAATAGGAAATAGGCAATTTCGACAGTTTTCTATGGGTGTTGGCCCACAGATTCTGAGGTTGCATGGGGCTCCGGCGCAAGATTCCTGAAAAATCATATAGGTGGATCCGCAACGAGCTCAGCAAGAGGCCCAGGTGGCCCAACGGCGTTAGTGGAGGCCTAGTAGGATTTTATGGGCCATGAACGAGAAACTGGCTATTTCGGCAGTTTTCTATGGGTGTTGGCCAACAGATTCTGGGGTTGCATGGGGCTCCTGCGCAAGATTCTCGAAAAGTCATACAGGTGGGTCCGCAACGAGCCCGCCAAGAGGCCCGAGTGGCCCGGCAACGTTGGCGGAGGCCTGGTAGAATTTTATGGGCCGATGAACAGGAAATAGGCGATTTTGGCAATTTTCTATGGGTGTGGGCCCACAGATTCTGGAGTTGTATGGGACTCCGATGCAAGATTCTTGAAAAATCATATGGGTGGGTCCGCAACGAGCCCTGCAAGAGGTCCAGGTGGCCCAACGGCGTTGGTGGAGGCCTGATAGGATTTTATGGGCCATGAACGAGAAACAGGCGATTTCGGCAGTTTTCTATGGGTGTTAGCCAACGGATTCTGGGGCTGCATGGGGCTCCTGCGCAAAATTCTCGAAAAACATACAGGTGGGTCCACAACGAGCCCACCAAGAGGCCCGAGTGGCCCGGCGGTGTTGGCAGAGGCCTGGTAGAATTTTATGGGCCGATGAACAGGAAACAGGTGATTTACGAATAAAATTAGTAAAATTGTTGATTCTTATTTATGATTTCTTAAATGGTCAGTAAATAATACGAGAAAGTAGGAAAGTAGTATCAAGATCTCCATGATTAAATTTAGAACAAAACTTAATATGAGAAAGAAGGAAAATAGTATTTAGATTTTCATATCCAATTTAGGACAAAAGTTAATTTGAGAAAGAAGGAAAGTATTATTTAGGTTTTCATGTCTAATTAAGGGAAAAATAAGATGAGAAAGAAGGAAAGTAGTATATAGCATTTCATTTCTAATTTAAAACAAAATTTAATATGACAAAATAGGAATGTAGTATTAAGATTTCCATGCCTAAATTTTAGATTTTTATGACTAAATTTAGAAAAAAACTTAATGATTGTAAAATTGAATTATGGTGACAAAAATGAAGGATAAGAATGAGGGAATTTTCTCCTTGTCTATATAAAGGAACAAATTGCTTCAGAGGGAACCTAAAAAATGGATGATTTTGTGGCTAATTTTTCTGAAGACATAGAGAAGGAGATTCTTCTGAGGTGTCCTGTGAAGTCGTTGTTGCGTTTCAAATGTGTCTGCAAGAAATGGTACGCTCTTATCAAAACCCCTGAATTCGCTCAACAACACTTGAATTGTAGCAAGAATAAGCCTCCACAACTCCTGCTTTATAATGTTGGTGATCCTTTTTACTCTCGTTCCCTAACTTTGCTTTCTGAAGAAAATCCCCAAACGTTCCAAGGTATGACACACCTTATTGGTTCTGTGGACGGATTATTTTTTATGATTGGATGGATTGAGGATGTGCTTTCATGTGCATTGTGGAATCCTGCTACTAGAGAGGTGAGACCCCTCCATCTCCCTCCATCCATAATCAATGCTTACCCTGTGTTCGGGTTAGGATTAGACCCTTTGACTAATGACTATAAAGTGGTTTGCTTTTCGCGTAAAAATATAGCAACAATCTATTCCTATTCTAGGGACTCATGGAGAATTTTCAAACCTAAGATCCCCTTCTTTAGGGACGTGGAAGACACATTTGGTACTGCTTATTCCAATGGAACTTATTACTGGTTGCTAGGTGGGGGCGACCATTATAGTTTGTACACCATTCTTTTATTCAACTTTGGGAGTGAGTCGTTTGATGATTTTAAAGGGCCACATATTCGCTATGTTCGTGAAGGTGTGTTGGGCATGATGTTGGTTGACGATTCCATTGCCATCTTGAACCGGAGGTATACTTTGTTTAATTATGATATATGGGTAATGATTCAACCAGGGGTTTGGAACAAACTTATTACCTTTCAATGCTTCCCTGAGATTAAGTCTTGTTATGATAGCTCTCTCATTTTAGTAACAAGAGCTTCTCGACTGGTCTCCTATAATGTTCGGACTAACAAGACGAGGAATCTTGGATTTCAACATTCGCGCTTGAAAAATCTTAGCTGTAGATTTTCTTATTATAAGGAGAGCTTAGTAACAATTCAGCGACAAGCTGAGGATGGAGAGCAGGAGAACTAATTGAGCTTTTAAGCATGTTCACTCAATTTCATATCTCTATTGTATGCTTAAATGTTTGTAATTGAGCTTATAAGCATGTAAAATTGCTTGAACAAATGATATATAACACATTTCTCATTTCTGAATAGATACCGATTTCTCCCTTTTTAAAGAAATTGACTGGTGAGCTCTCGATGAGTGTTGTCGAATGTCTTTTAGCAGCCAGTATTAAGCTCCATCGGAGTAGATGTTAGAGTTGTGAAGTGAAAAATGATTGAGTGATTACTGAGTTGTAATTTAAACATTGAAGTTATGACATTGTTTCTTCCTTGTTCTTCTCCGAGCGTCTTGCCATTTGCTTCGCCATTGAGACCCAATGCGAATATTAAAACAACCATGTCAATGCACGTTTGGAAATATTCCAATGTGGGAATCCATTACTTAAAGCGCACATACAAAACTTTTATCTACGAGACCAAAACTTGAGCTTGTATTATAAATTAGAATAAAGGGAGAAATCAGTACCAATTAAGAAATATATAAGTTGTTTTACC
>JAABOM020000084.1:26859655-26874015 GCA_011800125.2 Solanum clarkiae | reverse complement strand
AAGTTTAAATTAATAAAATATTCGCCGAACTATAGAAATGACATGGAGGGTCATTAGAAATAGAACTATGAAATTAAATGAACATGCTTAAAAACTCAATTAGTTCTCCAGCTCTCCATCCTCTCGTTTCTTAATTCTTGCTAAGCTCTCCTTATAATAAGAAATTCCACAGCTAAGATTTTTCAAGCTCAAATGTTGAAATCCAAGATGCCTCGCCTAGTTAGTCCGAACATTATAAGAGACCAGTCGAGAAGCTCTAGTTACCAAAATGAGAGAGCTATCACAACATGACTTAATCTCAGGGAAGCAATGAAAGGTAACAAGTTTGTTCCAAACTCCTGGTTACCCATATGTCATAATAAAACAAATGGAATCATCAACCAACATCATGCCCAATACATGTTGATGGATATAGCAAATATGTGGCCCTTCAAAATCTCCAAACGTCTCACTCCCTAAATTGAACAAAAGAATGGTGTACAAACTATAATGGTCGCCCCCTCCTAGTAACCAGTAATAAGTTCCATTGGGATAAGCAGTACCAAATGTGTCTTTCACGACTGTAAAGAAGGGGATGTTAGGTCTGAAAATTCTCCATGAGTCCCTAGTGTAGGAATAGACTGTTTCTGTACTTTTACTCGAATAGCAAACCACCTTATAGTAATTAGTCAAAGGGTCTAATCCTAACCTGAACTTAGGGCATGCATTGATCATGGGTGGAGGGAGATGAAGGGGTCTCACTTCCCTAGTAGCAGGATTCCACAATGCACATGAAACCACATCATCAATGCATCCAATCATAAAAAATAATCCATCCACAGAACCTTAAAGATGTGTCATACGTTGGAACATTTGGGGATTTTCTTTAAAAAGCAAAGTTAGGGAACAAGAGTTATAAGGATCACCAATATTATAAAGAAGGAGTTGTGGGAGCTTATTCTTGCTACAATTCAAGTCTTATTGAGCGAATTCAGGGGTTTTGATAAGAGCATATATTTCTTGCAGACACATTTGTATCACAACAACAAATTCACGGGATACCTCAGAAGAAACTCCTTCTCTATATCTTCAGTGAAATTACCACAAAATCATCCATTTTTTAGGTTCCAACCGAAGCAATTTGTTCCTTTATATAGACAAGGACAAAATTCCCTCATTCTTATCCTTCATTTCTATCACTATAATTAAATTTTACAATCCAAGTTTTGTTCTAAATTTAGTCGTAGAAATCTAAATACTACTTTCCTTCTCTCTCATACTCCCTCCGTCCAACTTTACTTGGCCCCTATTGACTTGGCACAGGGATTAAGTAGTAAATGATGGGGTAATTTTACCAAAGTACCCTTTGCATATAATAAATACTATATCTTGAAAAATGTAATGGGAAAATGACAATAATTAATAGTAAGGGTAAATTAAGGACTAAATGTAAAATTATCTCCTGATTTAATAAAGTGGGCAAGTATTGTTGAACATCCCAAAATAGTATAGGGGCCAAGTAAAGATGAACATATGGAGTATTAAATTTTCTTCTACATTTAAGCATGGAAATCTTAATACTACATTCGTATTTCTTATATTAAATTTTGTTCTAAATTAGACATGAAAAGCTATATATTACTTTCTTTCTTTCTCGTATTAACTTTTGTCCTAAATTAGACATGAAAATCTAAATACGATTTTCCTTCTTTCTCATATAAAGTTTTATTCTAAATTTAATCATGGAGATCTTAATACTACTTTCCTACTTTCTCATATTATTTATAGCCATCTAAGAAATCATAAATAAGAATTAACATTTTTACTAATTTTATCCATACTTTTTTGATTAGATGTATGCATTAAAAAAATACCAATGGAGGAATTGTATTGAAACTTCACGATATTTATGCACTTGAGCAATACAGTTTAAACCATAAAAAAGAATTAATTCTAAGGGAAAATATAAAAATAAATTAATTTTATCTTGTTTTTTGTAAATTGCTAACTAATTCGGGACAAATTTCTTCTAGTAATGTGAAAAAAATAATATTGAATGGGATCCAAGTACCAATATTCTCCTAAAAACCTCTATTTTTGCTCTTTATACTTCACTATGATGAAATTTCTCCTTATGATTGCATCCACAATTGGATCTGCAAATTCAAGTTGAATTCGTCTAGGATTATGTTTCTAATGTATTTAAAACTTTTAGTATTAAATGCAAAAGTAGGAAAGTAGTCCAAGTATTTAGATTTTCATGCCTAAATGTAGAATAAAACTTAATATGAGAAAGAAGGAAATTAGTAATATAGCACATTTTTTTAATCTGGGCTACTTATTCTTCTCTGTCGTAAATGATTCAAAGGTGTGAGTTATATATAATGTTAAAACCCATAAAATACTTTGATTAACTCAAATGAATTTGTGCCTTTTACTCTATTTATAATGATTTGAGTGTTGATGAAAAGACGTTGGTCACTCAACGTGAACAAGAGCTAGGTTTGAGGTTAACAGCATGCAGAAAAACACTAAAATTGATTCGACACCAAAAGTTATAGTGAAAAAATTCCTTGGTCGAGGAAGAAACAACCGCTACCTACAATATGTAGGATTTCAGTGTTCACTAACTTCAAAGAGCAATGTTTAGATTACAGCTCAGTAATCAACCACTCACTTCTCACTTTACAATTCTAATGATCAAACCCAGTTCTTGTTACAACTCTCTCAAAGCATGTTCACACATACAATAGTTGTTTGTAAACAAAAATTCTAAGTAGAACACACACAAAATAAAACAAAACTCTTTAGAAAGAAATTGTAACTCTAGATCTTTTTTTTTCAAAAGTGTTGCTCGATGATTGCTCGTTGCCCTTGCTGCTGGATTGCCAATATTTGTTGGGGGCAAAAGCTACTCTAAAAGAGTTATATTTCAACTTTCTATTATGTATAAAAGTGACATATAGATATGGTGATGTGACACATCTCTTGCACCAAGAAAAGTGTATATCTTATAGTTCTGGGGTTGAACCCATAAAAAACTTTAAATGTAGCTTTTCCCCTTTAGTGTACTGGTTCAGGGTTTTTGACTGATCGAACTACTATGGTGCCAATGATTAAAAGTTCAGCAAGTAATAACATGTATTGTAATCCCAAAATCAAAAGAGAGAAAAAAGATCATATCAACATTTGCATTTTCATTAATATTATTTGTTCTATCAGCCGCTAGTTGATCCACTTCTTCTTTCAGTTCATTGGCGCGCTTCCACCTTCATCATCATTTTGCTCATTAGCACCATCATCTTGATCATTAAGACCCTTTTCATGAGCGCCTCCATTTTGATCATCAGGAGCATGCTCATTGGTATCTATATCTTGATCAGCATTTTGCTCATTAGAGCCTCCATTTTGATCATGATCCTCTTCATTATTGCCTACATCTTGATCATTAGAAGTCCGTTCACTATCGCCTCAAAAGTGAAAATCAATCCCCTTATTTATAGAGGTGAATCACACATTTGGTACTGTTTTTTTTTTAAATGGAGCTTATTACTGGCTGCTAAACGGAGGCCGATGTCATTACTACACCATTCTTTTATTCGACTTTTGAAGTGAGATGTTTGAAGAAATTGAAGGCCACATGTTCATACTTTTGTGTTGGGTACGATGTTGGTTGATGACTCTGTTATGATTTATAGATAATAATCCAACCAGGTTTCTAAAATAAACTTGCTATCTTTCAATGCATCCCTGGGATTAACTCTTGTTATGATAGCTCTCTCACTTTGGTAACTAAAGCTTCTCGACTGGTCTCCCATAATGTTTGGACTGACAAGACGAGGCATCTTGGATTTCAATGTTTGGGCTTGAGAAAAGCTGCAAAATATGGATGTTGTGTAGTTTTATTATCATAAGGATAACTTATAATGAAACGACGAGAAGATGAAGAGCTGGACCATCAATCGTCTGTTGAGCTTATAAGCATGTTCATTCACTTTTGTAGTACTTATATTCATTTGTGGTACAAAATACAAAAATACAAGTTTATATTCGTTACATGCAAGCTAATTTATGCTGATATATACAAATAGCACAAAATTATATGTTGATACAACCATTAGAGTGATACAATTATATTCAATAATCTGTCAGGTTGTTTACTTGTGTGTAACAAAGTTATAAGTTGCAGTTGTCTTAATCTGCCAGGGTCTATATTTCCCTTTTCCCTTTAAGCCATAAAATATAGGAAAAACAATCTTATTAGACATACATCCATACCATATTTACTAATTCTCCCTATAGTTTGAAGTGATTACATATTGTCTCATTAATTACAAACAACAACAACAACATACCCAGTGGAATCCCACAAGTGGGGTTTGGGGAGGGTAGAATGTACGCAGACCTTACCACTACCTCATAGTAGTAGAGAGGTTGTTTCCTGGGAACCCTCGTCTCAAAAACCCAAAAGCAGAATAAACTAGATATGACAAAAAGTAAAGGAAAAGGAATAGAAAGGGAGACTAATAACAAAGAGCACATAACAATATGTAAATATGATAAAATTTACATATATACAATAGATACTGACAAACATGATATAAACAGGACTATTCTTGCTACCCTACTAAACCCCAAGGCTAGACATCCACCTAACCCTAATAACCCATTAACCTGCTACTCTAATTTGCGACCTCCACTCCTTTCTATCTAAGGTCATATCCTCGGTGAGATCAAGTTTCGTCATATGATCACCTCCCCCCAATACTTCTTCGGTCTACCTCTATCCCTCTGTGTGGGTTCAAAAACCAATCTCTCTCACCTCCTAATAGGAGCATCGGTACTCCTTCTCTACATATGTCAAAATGAACGCACTCTAGCTTCTCTCATCTTATCAGCCACAGGGGCCACCTCTAGCTTCTCCCGAATGGCATCATTCCTAATCTTATCACTCCTGGTGTGACCATATGTCCATCTCAACATCCTCATCTCTGCGACATGTATCTTCTGAACATGTGCATTTTTTATTGGCCAACACTCCACCCCATAGAGCAGAGATGGTCTAACCATCATTCTGTAAAACTTACCTTTGAGTTTAGATGGTATCTTCTTGTCACACAATACTCTCGAGGCCAGCCTCCATTTAGTCCATGCTGCCCCAATACTATGTGTGACATCATCATCGATATCACCACTACTCTGGATGGTAGACCCCAGATACTTACAGTTTTTCCTCTTAGGGATAGGTTGAGTGGTAAGCCTCATATCAATGTCTATTTCATCCCTCGCAACACTGAATTTGCACTCGAAGTATTTTTGTTTGTCCTGCTCAGTTTGAATCCTTTGGACTCCAAGGCGTGTCTCCACGCCTCCAACCTATCATTAACTTTAGTCCAAGTCTCATCAATCAGTACTATGCCATCTACAAATAGCATACACCATAGTACCTCCTCCTGGATAGATCGCATCAGTTCATCCATCACCAAGGCAAACAGGAAAGGGCTCAACACAGATCCTTGATGGAGTCCCACCTCAATAGGAAAGTACTCTGAGTCTCCTCCCACCGTTCTTACCCGAGTTTTAGCTCTATCATACATGTCCTTAAATGCTCTGATATATGCCATTGGGACACCTTTCACCTCTAAACACCTCCAAAGGATATCCTTTAGAACCTTGTCATAAGCCTTCTCGAGATCAATGAACACCATATGAAGGTCCTTCTTTCTTTCCCTATATTTCTCCACTAATCTCCGAACAAGATGAATAGCTTCAGTAGTTAACCTCCCTAACATGAATCCAAACTGGTTCTTAAAAATAGACACTACTCTCCTCACCCTCATCTCCAGCACTCTCTCCCATACTTTCATGGTGTGGCTTAGCAACCTGATACCCATGTAATTATTACAGTTTTGGATATCCCCCTTGTTCTTGTACAATAGAACCATTGTACTCCTCCTCCATTCATCAGGTATCCTAGCTGTCTATATAATAGCATTGAATAGTCTACTCAACCAGTCTATGTCATCCTTGACCATGTTCTTCAAAAATCTACTGGAATCTTGTCAGGTCCGATCGCCCTCCCTCCCTTCATCCTACTAATAGCCCTTCTAACCTTCTCAACTCTGAACCGCCTGCGATAACCAAAATCATGATGACTTTTGGAGTGTACCAACTCACCCAACTCAATATCTCTGTGTCCTTTTTCATTTAAGAGTTTATCCAGCTTAGTTTAATCAAAGTGTCATCCACCAACACCTCATCGTTCTCATCCTTGATGCATTTCACTTGGTCCAAGTTGATATCTTTCCTTTCTCTCTCTTTAGCGAGCTATACAATCTCTTGTCCCCACCTTTATCACTTAGCTCCTCATATAGGCGCTCAAATGCTGTTGTCTTAGCACCTGTCACTGCCATCTTTTCTTCTAACTTTTTCTGTCTTATATATCTCCTTAAGCATTCGTTTTTCATCTTCATCCCTACACTCTATCCACTTTGTGTAAGCAACCTTCTTATCATTCACTTTGCCCTGAACTTCATCATTACACCACCAATCGCCCTGACGTCCACCAAAGGTCCCTCTCGAAATCCCTAGTACCTCTGTAGCTACCTTTCTAACACAACCAGCAGTAGTATCCCACATACTATTCAAATTTCCGTCACTACTCCAAGCCTCTAAGTTTCTCAAGTTTTCTTCCACCTCTCGAGAAAGGGCAGGAGTAAGGCATCCCCATCTAATTCTCGATTGGGCATAAATAACCTTCTTCTTCTTTTCTCTCTTGATCTCCAGATCCATCACTAGAAGCTTATGTTGAGTGGAAATATTTTCACTCGGAATAACCTTGCAATTCTTACATAGACTACTATCGCCCTTCCAAAGAAGTAGGTAATCTATCTGCGTCTTAGCTACCGTACTACAGAAGATGACCAAGTGGTTTTCCCTCTTCGAGAAACACGAGTTAGCAATAACTAACTTAAAGGCTTTGGCAAAATACAAGAGAGAGGACCACCTTCATCCCTCTCCCTATAACCAAAGCCTCCATGAACATCTTCAAAACCGCTAGCGATTGCCCCGATATGCCCATTGAAGTCACCCACAATGAAGATATATATTTCTACTAGATACACTTAAATAGTGAGAGAGGCAAGCAATATAGGAGAGAGGTAGTGAGACGGTCCATGTATCCTAGATACATTCTGAAATATATATACATGAGGAGAAAGGCGAGCGAGAGAGTCAAATACACACGATTCCACTTGGATACCATGAGAGTGGAGTAGAATAAAGAGGACTGAGAAGTTCTTTTATATTGAAAAATCAGTTTTTGTATTTTGCAATCAAATTGGAGGGACTTAAATATAAGTATATTTCCCTTTCCTCTTTTATTCACTTCACTTATGAGAAATAGAGTTGCAATTTAATTATATGACTCTTGTGAAGATTTCGCCGATAAAAATCAGATTATAAAAATACTAGTTTTAGTGTTCGCGTGCATGCCTCACACATGTAGTTTGATGGTTATGGTCAAACTTACATTTATACGTAGTAATTGTTTGTTATAATTAATACATGTTAAATGTGATAATTATGTCATTATGATAATTTATGACACCACAGGAATTGTAATTCAATAAGCAAGGGTAAATCTAGGGGTCCTCAAGGGTATTTACCTGAACCCTCTCAACAAAATGTTATATTTAATATATAAGTAACCAATCCTGGACACGTGCAGTGCTAAATTATGTAGTATATATGTCAAAATAAACTTGCGAACTTTTCTATTTTGGGCAATATTCAACAATATATCCATCACATCAAATTTGCCCAAAAATAACTTGTAAGAAACAAGTCTACAAAAAGATAACATGAAAATCAACACAAAAAATATAGCATCTCCAACTCATATACTCACATATATCTTACTAGAATAGATAATAGAACCATGGATTAATTAATATTTATGTTTGAATGTGAAGGGGTGATGAATAAAAAGATGAAGGAACCCTGAATAAAATAACATCTGAATTTGAGTGTGAAGGGATGACGAATGAAAAGAATCACACATTGGTGGAACTCTTACTATGCTCCAACAATCCTCCTCACTTTGGCCTAACTTTTGCAAACCATGTCATAGACCATTAATAACTCAAGAATTCATGTCAAGACATTTTATCAAATACTAAGGGGGGGGGGGGGACGTAGTGCTAATTCAAAATTATGCAATTCAAGAGAGAAATAATGTAAGAAAACTTAATGTAAATCAACCCACCTACATTAAACTTGGAGATTTCCCCGATGAAGATTTGAATGAGAACTTGAAGCTCGGATGAAGTTCTTGAGATATATAATTAAGCTTGGGACACTTGAATTTGGATGAAATATTTGACTAAGTGCTAGAGAGAGTTTTGACAGTGTTTTGAATGATATAGAGTTAAAAAATGCTTAAGTATATGTGTTTTTACGGATGGGTCGGCATTGGGCCAAGGCCCCAATGCCTTAGGTTGAGATGAAAAATTGAAAGAAAAACTAACACTACTCTGCGATAGGTCCGCATCGTGGAGCCAACGCGTAGGGCCTAAATACACTGATCTACACCCAGTCCGCATTACAGCCTGATCGCGGATTGCCATTGGATAAGCAAATTTTTGGAAAATTATTTTTCACTACGGTTGCTCTAAAATCAGAGTTATACCCATTTCCTAGTCAATTTTGTCCCCTTATCATGAATACGAGGTTGGATGTTCCATATCATGCACGACTTTTGAGATATATATAAATTATGATTATGGGCATTTTCGAGGTACAATTTCGGGCTTTTCAATATCTCCTCCTTGAGAATATTCATCCCTGAATGTCTAAGAAGCATACATAAGAGAAGTAATTACGAAGAATTCAGCCCACTAAGATACAACAACGCACTTAAACACCATTTTCAAAAATCTCAACATAAGTGTCAAATATCACCATAGACTTGTCAACATAAACATGAACGCATACAAAATGACATAAGGGCTGAAAAATAAGACTTGAAATCATTTAGGAGGACTTAAATTAGTACCTTAGGCTTGAGTAGAGTGGAAGAGATATGGATATCCCTTTTGCATGTCTGCCTCGGCTTCCCATGTGGCACTTTCTACTTGTTGATTTCTCCAAAGAACCTTGACGGAAACTACCTCCTTGTTTCTCAACCTCTTCACTTGTCTATCCAAAATTTCTATCGGAACCTCCTCATAAGTCAAATTATCTTCTACCACACCAATAACATCCAAAGGTACAATAGCTTTTGGGTCACCCACACACTTTCTCAACATAGATATATGGAAAACCGAATGAATCATATTCATATCAATGACCAACACCAACTCATAGGCCGCCTTACCAATCCTCCTAAACACTCTATAAGGACCCACAAACCTTGGGCTCAATTTACCCTTCTTTCCAAATCGAACCACACCCTTCATGTGTGAGACCTTCAAATAGACCCAATCACCAACCTTGAATTCAAAATCTCTTCTCCTCACATCGAAATAGGACTTTTGCTACTTTGGGATGTTTTCAGTCTCTCCCTAATCAACCTCACCTTCTCCAAGGCCTCCATGACTGAATCCGGACCTAGCAAAGCCATCTCCCCTGCTTCAAACCACCCAACCGGGGATCTACAATGCCTACCATAAAGAGCCTCAAAAGGAGCCATACCAATGCTTGAGTGGTAGCTATTGTTTTAAACAAATTCAATGAGTGAAAGATATTCATCCCAACTACCCTTAAACTCCAAAACACAAGCTTTAAGCATATCATGTAGAGATTGGATAGTTTTCTCGGCTTGGCCATCCATTTGAGGGTGAAAGTCGTGCTAAGCTTTACCTTGGTACCAAGACCTCTTGGGAAGGTCCTCCAAAAGTGAGAAGTGAAATGGGCACCATGATTCGAAATGATAAACAAAGGCACCCCATGCAATCTAACGAACTTATGAATGTACAATTTAGCATAATCTTTGGTACCATAAGTAGTTTTGACCGGTAGAAAATAAGCCGACTTTGTCATTCTATCAACCACAACCCAAATAGAGTCAAAATGCTTTCTAGTCTTAGACAACCCAACCACAAAATCCATGTCGATTTCCTCCCACTTCCAAGTATGAATCTCTATATCTTGGGCTAAGCGACCCAACGTTTGGTGTTCGACTTTCACTTGTTCACAATTGTGACATCCGGATATGAACTTGGCAATGTCTCTCTTCATACCTCCCCTCCAATACACCTCTCTCAAATCCCTTTACATCTTTGTAGAACCGGGGTGAATAGAATAGGATGAATTATGAGCCTTATCTAAAATCTTCTTTCTCAAGTCATCAGCACTAGGCACACACAATCTACCTTGTACCTAAGGGCACTATCTCCCCCTTGGGAGAAAACCTCCACCTTACCATCTCTCACCAAGGCCTTTAATTCAAACAAGGGGGGGTCAAGATCTTGTTTCACCTTCACCTCTTCAATCAAGAAAGACTTAGAACCATCAACAATCACTACCGCATCATTATCCACTTCTTCTAACCTAACCCCCAATCTAGCCAACAGGTAGATCTCTCTAGCCACCTCTTTACCACCATCATCAACATGAGCTAGGATACCCACAGACACCCAACATTAGCTAGGCTACCCATGCACACTCATATCATAATCTTTGAGAAGCTCTAACCACCTTCTTTGTCTCAAGTTGAGATCTTTTTGGGTGAACACATATTGGAGACTTTTATGATCGATGAACACATTAACATGAACCCCATACAAGTAGTGATGCCAAAATTTTAAAGCAAATACAACGGCGGCCAATTCAATTCTTTTCATACACATTAAGTTGTCTAGAGGTATATGCCATCATCTTACCACTTTGCATCAACACACACCCCAAACCGATTCTTGAGGCGTTACAATACACAACAAATTCTTCCACCCCTTCTGGTAAAGCCATGATAGGAGTGGATACATGCTTATCTTTCAAAGTTTAGAAACTCTTTTCACACTTATCAGTCCACAAAAATTTCGCCTTGTTTTGGGTCAACTTAGTCATTGGAGAAGCAATAGAGGAGAACTCATTTACAAACCTCTAGGAATAACCTGCAAAACCCAAGAAATTTCTAATATTCGATAGATCAAAGGTCTAGGCTAATTTTTAATCACCTCCGTCTTCTTAGGATCCATCTTAATGCCATCACCCGATACCATGTACTTTAAAAAAGCAACCTCTTTCAACCAAAACTCACATTTTGCATTTTTGGCATATAACTTCTCCTCCCTCAAGATTTACAATACCACCCTAAAGTGATCCACATGCTCCTCCTCACTATGGGAATAGATCACGATATCTTCAATAAAGATCACCACAAATAAGTCAAGGTAGGGTTTAAAACCCTATTCATAGATCCATGAATATACCAGTGCATTAGTCAACCCAAAGGACATAACCACAAACTCAAAGTCCCCATACCTAGTCCGAAAGGTCGTCTTGGGAATGTACACTCCCTCACTTTCACTTGGTGATACCCGAATCAAAAATCAATCTTAGAGAGGTGACTAGCCCATTGAAGTTGCTCAAAAATGCCATCACTCCTTGGTAGAGGGTACTTATTCTTGATGGTGACTCTATTAAGTTGTGGTAATCAATACACATTTTAAGAGAATCATCCTTCTTTTTCACAAATAACACTTTTCCACCCCAAGGTGATTGACTGGGTCTTATAAAACCCTTCTCCAACAAATTCCTCAATTGTTCGTTCAACTCCGTCGGGGCCATGCAGTAAGGGGGAATAGAAATGGGCTGCGTATCGGGAAGGAGATCTATACAAAATCTATTTCCTTTTTGGGAGGAACACCAAGAAACTCATTAGGAAAGATATCAAGGAATTCATTAAACAAAAAACTGACTCTGGGAAGAACTTTGGACTCAATATTTCTAACCTTCACAAGATGATAGAGACAACCCTTAGAAATCAAGGGCTTTAATGCAAGAAATGAATCTACCCTTGACCACTACATCACGACTCTCCCACTCAAGGACGGGCTCATTTGGGAATTGGAATTTGACTCTACGGGTTCTACAATCAATAGAAGCATAGTATGCATGCTACCAATCCGTCCCAAGAATGACATCAAAATCTACTATATCCAACTCAAGAAAATCACAAGGCAAGATTTTATGCAAAATGAATATGGGATAATTTCTATAGACTTTTTTAGAGAAAATAGATTCACCAATGAGGGTAGACACCTCATAGGGTTCACACAATAATTCGGGGATAACATGAAGCTTTTTGGGAAAAAAAGGAGTAATAAAAGAAAGAGTGGCACCCAGGCCAATCAAAGCATACATATAAAATCAAAAACCTTTAACATACTGGTGACGACATCGGGCACCTCAGTCACCCCTTGTCTCCCTTGAAATGCATAAAACCTATTTTGCCTTGGGGCACCCCCTTGTTGGCATCCTCTTCCCTTTGGAACCACATTTGCACCTTGGCCTTGTGGGCGACCATCTCTACCTTTGTTTTGATTACGAGGACAATCAATCACCTTATAACCCATTTCACCACAACCATAACAAGCATTAGTATTTTTCAAACATGGGTCATTGTGGCTCCTACCATACCCTTGGCATTTAGGGTAGTCATTAGCAAAACTTCTATTAGGAGCATTGGAAGGTTCTTGGCTTGGAGACTTATGGCCTTGAGGAAACCGGCCACCCTTGCAATTTTCGAATCCACCTTCAAGACGAGCCCTCTTGGCCTCACTGCTCATTCTCTTTCTCAACCTTTCCCCCTCTAGTTGTTCATCATAAGTCATGAGGCGGGACAAATCCATATCACTTATCAACATGCAACATGACACTCCTCATTAAGCAAGTTGGACACACCCATCACAAATTTGTTCATTCTAGACCTCGGCTTAGCAACCAAGTATGGGACATATTTGGAGAGTTGGTTGAACTTGAGGACATACTCCTATACACTTGTAGACCCTTGCTTTAGATTCATAAATTCCATTATTTTCGCCTTCCTAAGATCAAGAGGGAAGAACCGGTTGAGAAATGCTGCTTTGAATTCTTCCCAAGGGATAGCATCATTATTCCCCTTCTCCACCTTCCATTGAGTGAACCATATTTAGGCCACCCCTTTGAGTTGGAAGGCCGCCAACTCTGCTTTGTCCTCTGAGTTAACCCCCATAATAGACAACACCTGATACACCTTATCAATGAATTCTTAAGGGTCCTCATCCACCTTAGACCCGTAGAACCCCGGTGGGTTTATTCTAGTAAAATTCCTCACCCTAGAGGCCAGAGTAGGAGCATGAGAGGCTTGGGCCCCTTAGTTGATTTGGTTGGTCATAGCTTCAGCCAACATGGTAATAGCATCCCGAAACTCTTCATGAGCCACTCCCCCATCTTGAAGAGCTTGAGGAGCGGGAGGGGCGGTTGCTCCTCGGGTGAACGAGCTCTCCTTAGTTATCCTCTTGGAATATGCATGATCTAGAATAGAAAAGAACATTCATTAGAGGAAAACCCTTACCTTACTCCTAAAGCACGACATAGATCATGAAGAAGGGAAACGTTTCCTAAAACACCTCATAGCCTCTTGCTCATAGTCGTTGTGCACTTCACAACCGTGAATAAGACTCGAATCAATGTGATATGTTAGATTTCAAGGACCATTAACAATCTAGGGCTCTGATACCAAGTTTGTCATGACCCAAGCCTAGGGCCTAGACGTGACACGGTGTTTCGAAACCCGAAGGGCACCCAAACAAGACTCTTAGCATATCAATTACACATCCTCGGTTGCGAAAGTATAACATCAATAAGAGAATGTATAAATAAGGGAAAATGGGACTAAGGGAAGACTTTGATAGCATAAAACATACGATAGTCAAAGCTCAAATCATAAGTACATCATTTGTTCCAACAACACCTCTACACATAGATTAGAGCGGGGGCTAAGACACTTTTTGGGCTCACCCTCATAGTTTCAAGAGTTTAACATAAGAGAAAATAAGTGACAAGAGTAAGATAGCTCCCCGAACTTTAGGACTCACCAAAGCTCTTCTTCCAAAATGCCAAAACTAGTTCGACATGGTGTTATGCCGAAAAATGATCGGCTTAAAGTAAAATTGTAAGTTGTTCGAAAATCGAGAATCAATCTAAACTCAATTAATTTGAGCAAAATTAATTCTAGAAAATTTGAAAAGACACAGAGCTGCCACCTAATTTTACGGATAATTAGGAAACCATTAAAATATTTTAAAAGACTAACAGAAGATCCTTTAAAATTCAAAGAAATGAGTTCGGGTTCACATTTCCATCTCAAGAAGGTTTTACGCACTTGAAATGGCCGC
>JAABOM020000084.1:26803828-26823719 GCA_011800125.2 Solanum clarkiae | reverse complement strand
ATTGTTCATGCAAAAAAATAAAATTAAGGATTAGTAAGAGACTCAAGAATTTGTATCTAAATTTTAATATTTAAAAAATTTAAATGAATTTTGAGTTTGCACTCTTATTATTTTTAGTACTCTATTTTATTTTTATTTTTAATTATTTTTTAATTCGTCCCACGGGCCGACCCAACTCATATTGCAAAAGCCCCACAAATCAACAGACTTATTCAGATCGGACTAAAAAAACTCATTTTTTAAATGAGCTCCAAAAATCGTAGCTCAATCCTACTAAATCACGAGTTAGACCAGATCGGCCCAATAGATCGGCCCAACGGGCCTAGCCCATATTGATTACTCTAATTTATTGAGGTTGATGTGTAAAATTTGAACCATGACATATTTCAAATGGTTAATTTCTTAACGTAATAGACATTTGAAATCATGTAAAAAATTTAAATTTTAATTAAAGGTATTTAATAAATTGTAACATTTTTTTATCACATGTTCACATAATAAGTGCATCACAAAACTTACAAAATCTTATTCATTCTCTCAGGGATCGTTAAGAATAATGCTAAATAAAGCGTATTAGTAATATTTGCATTAAAAATATTTGTCGTATTTATGATTGTATTAATTATACATAAAATATTTTGATACATTGTTTGGTTTGAAGAATTACAAATAGCATTGCATAAAAAAAAATTATTTACAAAGATGTTTTCCACAATTATGGTGAAAAAAAATGTAAAAAAGATTTTGAGAGGCACTTGATTATTAATGCACAAAAATAATATATATGTCATTTTTCTTATTACACTCCATTGAACGACCTCTTGGTTAATTGTAGTATTTTGACATGTGCCATCACATAAGCTTATGTTGAGCTTTAATTAAGGTGATGGAAATGACATTCGAACAAAGTTTATTTATCCCTTATGGGATATAAAGAGGAGAACTTTATGCTTATATATAGAAAAAAAAAATTAGATTTAAGCAAATATGTTTTAAAATCTTAAAGAGCCGATAGAGAACTTTTTCTCGCGTCGTTTTCGCTTAGCTAATATCCGTAATTTAATTGATTGATTTATATATTTTGGACCAAATTCATCTGATTTGCTTTGTTTGTTGGGTTCATTTAAGTCTCGATAAATCTACTAACAATATTGCACAATTCGTTCTATTCCAATTTAAATTAATATGACATTAGACAATGGAGAGTTTGATTCTATCATACAACGAAGTCATCCATAATCTTGGACAAATGTGAAAGGGTTAATTTCTAAGGCATAACTCACACCCCAAAAGCTCGAGCACTGCTCTAATATAAGGAGATCATTTGTGTCTCAACACTCCCTCACGCCCAGTGCTTAGACGGGTGCTGCTCTGATACCATGTTGAAGTAGATATTAGGCCTAACTCACATCCCAAAAGCTAGCTCAAAGGGAAGGGGATTATCTAAGCATTATAAGGAGACCACACATCCAATTAACCACCAATGTGGGACTTTGTATCTCAACAATGATACCAGAAGTTGATGGCAAAGATGATTGGCGGTGATGTATAGTGCGCAAAAAAAGCTAATAAGTAAAAAAAGAAAAACTAATTAGGTTGGTAACTTTCCAAAGAAGACAGATCATCACTTGTTTGAATATATATTGATTTAGATTTTAGATCATCTCCCATTCCAGGATAATTGAAAGTAGCTTTAGTTAAAGGTAGCCAGCCCATATCCCAAATGAAAGCTGTAAATTCTCCAACATTTCAGCTGTTATAAAGCAACAAAAGAGCCACTGTATTCTTCTAGCCAAGGTATCACGTTACAAACCATGTTACACCCATACAATGGATCAACTTTAAGCTAATCAAAGAAAATAAATATGTATAAATTCGGGTTAAACTTGCATGTATCTCAGTTATTTTACAGAATATCTGTCATCGTTCACCATCTAAACATCTTAGTTAAGGTGTAACTTTTTTCATTAGTGTTTGAGATAGGTTGAAAGAAATCACCTAATTCTTGTTTCTACGATGTTCATCACTATCCATTAAACACTAGGTCAGTAGTTGTTTCAGCAAGCTTCTCGAAAGTAAAGAATATTTTTTTTTTATTTCTATAAGTGCTTATTTAGATTTTTCTTTTAAAAAAATGGGGGTAGGGGAAGGGGATTACAATGCGGAGAATCGAGCCTTCACCAACAAGTTGAGAGTTTAGATAGCCAACTGAGTTCATGCTTTTAGGAAAAAGATATAGCCAAGTGTTAGAGAAGAATAGTAGAGTTGTTTAGGGAGTAACTAATCCAAAAAAGTACTTTCGAAACCTTGATCAAGGACAAATTCATTGTTACTAACATTGTCAAAAGTGATTTTCCAATTGATTAGTTAAACACAAATTGATAATCTCCTAACACATTCTTCTGAAAATCACTTTTGACAAAAAATACATTTTAAATAAGCAGATTTTATAAGTTTGACCAAACACGCTATAAATCAAGTAGAACAGAACAAATCAGAGAAAAAAGATCACTATCAAAAAAGGAAACTTTTATATGAAGCTATTTGGTACCCATACAATACATTGCTTGGATTAGAATGAAAGCCAAGCAACCACAGTGCTTCTGATAGAGAACAACACTGAGTGAGAGCTAAGCTAACTTTCAAGTCAATCTTTTCTAAGTGGTGTGTGATCAGGGGCGGAGCTACATTCACTCAAGAGTAGTCAGATGAATACCCTTTGTCGGAAAACTTTTTGAAATATATAGGTTAAATATAGATATTTTGATATATATCAATTGTTGAACACCCTCGTTACAAAAATCACCCACCCACCTATATTCTAAAAGTATGTACACCCTTGATGAAAATGCTGGCTCCACCACTATGTATGTGATAACAATTTTCTTTTTTTCTGAACTTATTTACCTTTTTCCTCAACTTTTCCATCCTTACCCAACACTGAAAAACCCCTCTCACCAAAAGTGACATAACAACTTGACACACATTACATTTCCTCTACCTTACCAAATTGACCTGCAACACAATCTAAGAATATTCTTCTTTTCTTCACATTTATTTGCTTTTATTGAATTTTGGAGTTCCCTCTTATGGATGTTTAGTCCAAAAACTCTGTTCCATAGTAAAACAAACAAAATAATATGTCAGGCAAGTCGGATTTCGCGCAGAAGCTGCTGCATGATCTTAAGCTACGCAAGGAACGAGTGGCTGCCGCTCAAAATTCAAGCTATTCATACTCCACATCCAGAGGTAAATTAATTGAAAATGTTAATACATGATTTTTCAATACATTTTACATCATTAAAGATAGCATGGTTAAATTATGCATGAGATTGCACGTCAAATTTGAAACATGTAAAATTCTATGAGAATTATACCGTAACAGAGAATTAGTATGTTCTTTGAGTATTTAGGGTCATGTGATGATAATTGCAAGCTATATTGATCAGTTTCTTCAAAAAAATATCGACGTGTGTTTTAGATCCTCCAAAAGCAGTGAATTTTTGGAGTAACCGTCCAGGTTACAATAACATTTTTGAAGAGTCTGAACAATATAGGTTGCAAGTATACATGCTGTAAAATTATCTTTCATATAAGTGAATCACAAATAGAAAGGCTTTTGTGATGTAAATCACTAAGATCATGTCTTGTTATAACGCTATGATTTCACAATCTTTTATTTCTTATGGAAAAAAGAGAAAAGGTCTAACTTCAAGAACAGGAAGCATATGAAGCACACGACTTGTATATGTACAAATTCACCAAAATTGTTTCCTCATAGATGGAACGTATATTTCTTCGGGTCAGAATTTTGAGTTTATAGGTTCTGAATTCTAAGAAGAAGTTTTCTTGCTGGATTCTTGATAAATTATATACATAGTAAATTTCTTAACACAAATACATAATTTTAACCGAAGCTTGTGAGTTCTACCAAATCCGCAATTCTCTCTCTAGCTCTGCCCCTGAGCTCCATATAGTGTAACATAAGATGTTAGAGGCAGAAAAATTCAGTGTCAACTATTTTTGAAAGCTCTTTCTTTGGTTTTCATGTTTGTAAAGCTTCCAAAAGGATATGTTGCAGATGATACTGTTAACTAAACTTGTGATATGTCTGAACTAACAGATGCTCGTGCTAATCCGGGACAACCTTACAGAGGATCTCGACAGTCAAAAACTCTAGAATCCGTAAGTTAACTAGACAATATCTGGACATGTTGGAAATTTTGTGTAAGAGAAGTCTCATTTAGCTTACATGTTACACTTTTCAGGTTAATTCAAAAGGAGGGAGCACCAGCAACGGATTAGTTCGCGTTGAAGAATCTTCAGGACAGATTGTTACCTATGGTAGTGGGAGAGTCCGGAACACTGAGAAAGTGGGAGATCTTTCCCTGGCCCTCGCTTTTGCTATAGAAAACGGAGGAAAGTTTACTAAAATGGATTCGGGCTCAAGCAGAAATCCTGTGCTAACATTTCTTCATCAATTCAGTCAGAGATCAATGGACATAAGTAAGACGGAAAGGAGAACATATCATCTTCCGGATAATCAGTTCCCTTCCGTCTCTCAAGTTCACATCAATGAAGTATCGAAAGGGATACAAAAACTAAACCAGATTCTAAGAGCCTGTTCCAATGGCCTAAATTTCGATAGGAACTCAATTGAAGTTGGGCAGGAACTGTTGAAAGGAGCTATGGATTTGGAAGAGTCCCTGAGGATGCTCGTAAACCTCCAGGAAGCTTCGGATCATATGGTCAAGTCTCAAAGCAAAAGCAGGATTACATTACTTGATGATGAGGAGGAGGATGATGTCAAGATAGTTGATCATAAGCAACTAGACTTGCCAAGATTTTCATTCGATAAGCCCTCTAAAAACTCATACATCGCCAAAGAGACAACAAAAAATGACATCAAACAGCGGCTCATGGTCCTGACTTACCCCGATCAAACTCCTAAACTGCACGAAAAACAGCCTCTCAGCACTAACAAGTCCCTGTCCCATAAAAAGTCAGCTAGTTGTGCCGCGGACTTCAAAAATCTGGACCAGAAGAACCAGTCAAGTGGAACAAAATCTGGATCAGAGAAAGGAAGAATTTCGAATGTCATTGCAAAACTAATGGGACTCGATGGACTCCCACAAAAGGAAGATAACAAGGCATCTAGGAAAGGGTCAGATCCCAAAAAGAAGCAAGAGGCAATACTAATGAGAAGTGCAGGTCATATTGGCACCCGGGATGCTGAGAACAGGTCATCTCTTAATATTGACAAAAGCATGATAAGTGATACGCCACCAGTTCAGGAAGCAAAAATCGTTCGTAAGGCTGAAACAGTCCGTGCATCTCTAAGCAGGAACAATGATATGGTTTCTTCTGGTAGAGTTCAACAACAGGAGGAGTGGAGTATAGCCGTAAACAAAGATACAGGTTCAGTGCCCTCAGGCTTGCCAATGATCAACAACATGATGGATAAGCTACATAGCAAACATATCCAGGTAAATCTAGTACCAGGACATCAAGTTAACTTCCAACAGAAACAGAAAGAACAAAATCAGACAACTGTTAAGGGGAAAATCATAAAAACAGTCGAAATCAAGGAGACTATCTCACAGAAAAAAAAGACACAAACATCGAGGGTGCCTCCAATCGATATTGTGTTACAAGAGGACACACTTCAGAAAGAAAAGAAAGAGACAGACAAATTTCCTTTGAGCAATGAAACGAAGGCCTTACATAAGGATGAAGTGCATCATGTGCAGAAGCTTAAAATGTCCGAGGGACAGGATGAGAAGCATCAAACAGGTAAGAAAGAGCATTTACCCGCAATCAAAACTCTGCAGGCAAGAACACCCAGAGCAAAACAAGTGGAAACCATAACTTCACCAAAATCAAGAAATGGTGCAGCAAGTTTAAAGAGAAAGCAGTCTTCTCGGAACCAATCCATACTTGGTACGGATAATTCTACCAAGTCAAAAAGCGGAACACCTTCAAAAGATCTCTCAAATGGAATAAAGCAAGTAGCTTTTGACAAGCATCGGAACTCTTCTACCTCTCTAATGATCACGCAACGCAGACAGAACAAAAATGCCGATCAAAATGTGTTGTCAAAGGAAGTATCAACTAGATCAGAGAAGCTAAACAGCATCAGTCAACCATCTAAGCAACAGAAGCCAATCAATCTGCCATCAACAGATAGGATGGAACGTCATACTGAAGTTCATAGAACCGAGACCTCTCCAGAAACAAATGAGTTATCCCCAACTTTACAGGACATGAAGCTGCTGAAGGATTTCAAAAGCTTCTCTGGTGGAGCAGAACAGTCAAATGAAAGCCAGACACCAGAAGGAAAAGCAGACAACACAGGATCTAATCAGCCAGATGTGAGCATGGAGATACTCGATTTCCAAACCGAGCAACTTGGTAAAATAGAAAACAGTACCTCCTGCAACACAGCTATGGAAAAGGAATATGACAATCTGCCAAGTCCTGGAACTACGATTGCAAATGAAAATGTAAGTTCATCCTCTATTGTGAATTTGTAATTTGTCCCCTTGGCAACTGGCATGCTTTTAACGATTTCGAGTAGTTTTATATCTAGAAAACTAGACCTACATGTGAAATATATCAACATAACATGCTTTGTTGGATTCTCGTAGCATCAAGGAAAAATGCCTCAAGAAGTTGAAATATCCATGGACCGGAAACTCAGAGAGGATAGGCCAAACATTTCACATACTACGGACCAAGTTACTGGTATGTCTTATCTTCTTATAAATTAAGAAATGTAGTATTGTTAACGTACAAGTATAGATAGCAGTCTTATTATCTCTAGACCAAGATAATCAAATACATTGACATTATATGAAGAACCATTCTTAATATTCAACCTTCACTATATGTTTAGAGGCCTTGATAAATGTAACTCTTTCATATATAGAATCACATATATATAATGCAAGCTCTTTCATATATATAATGCAAACTGGCTCTTACGATCGATGCTGCAGGGATTCATCAAGAAGCCTCACAGAACAGTAAGCTTTTCAATGATGAAAAAAGTGAAAGTTTTCCTGCCAAATTTACAGGTACCGATATAAATATCTTATTTCCATTCATTTACATGTAATGATGTAAAGGATAAGCATTGCGTTGATTTCTCACCCAATTAACACTTGTTACTATCTCAGAAAGTCACTTTTCTTCTTGGTTCCAATTTTCTCCGACAAAGAAAGTGACTTTCTGAGATAATAACTATAAGTTGAGTGATTAAATGAGAAATCAACTCGATAACATTATCGAAGTTCCTCACCTCTCTGATCACATTGCAGGAAAAGGAGGCACTACAATCTTCAATGTTGTTAGGAATGATCAAGAAACAACTCTCTCATTATTCGTACAAGAACCATTGACTGTACCTGAAAAGCACTTCAAGGAGTCGGTTATTAAAAATCAACTATTTCTTAACACAGCAGAGGCGCTTTTCAAGCTCAATATACCAATCAGCATTCTCCATGCCAGTGATCAAAATAATCAAGGGGAAGACGTTAAACTTATGATAGACTGTGGCTATGAGATAATGAAAAGGAAAGCAATAAGACAGGAGCTAGCATACCATCCTTACGCCACAGCATCCATCGGATATACAAAGACAAGGTCTTTGGATGATCTTATCAAGCAACTCTGCAAAGATTTTGACACATTAAAGTCCTACCGAGGCAATGGAAATATGACTGATGAATGTAGTGAAGCAGATTACTTGCATAACATGATCGGTAAAGATATGCAGAACATAAATCCAGATGTGAACTCCTTGTGGGATTCTGGATGGAGTACTGAACAAACAATGTTCAGTTTCCTTGAAAGGGATGACGTTGTAAAGGATGTGGAGAAGCATTTGATCAATGGACTCATCAACGAGATCACAATGGATTTGTTACAAATAGCGATTTCAGTTTGATTGTTTGATAGAATAAGAAAGTCATTTCAGAAAAAGATTGTTGTTGGCCTTTTAATTATTGTGCAGTCTAAGTAGAATCGAAAGTTGATGACGAAAATCTTGTAAGTAGTACATGAAACAGGCAAAGTTATAACACATTTTTGGATTTCAAGTCTATTCTGATTCATTTTCAATCATGTTATTTATTTCCTCAGAATGAAATCAGACACTCAATATGTAGTCGTAAATTTTGATCCTACCACCGGCCAGACAAGTCTACCTTGAAGCGAGAGACAAGTCCAGGATTTGAACTTGATGAGTTCGACATCTAAAGTTCAATGTATCACTGTATTTATAGTTTATCACATATATATATCTAATATTTCCTGTCAGAACTACTACTGGGTTGGATTGAACACATAGCTCAAACAATGTTATATCATCGCGGTTGAAGGCATGAGATGAGTCTCCAGATTGGTAGACTTGGCATACACGGCTTTCAGGCATTTTTCACATGTGATCCACATAGGATCAACTCAAGTTCAACGGTTACAACTCTACGTCCCTCAACAGATTCTGAGAATCTAACCACCATTCCTCGCGATTCAAGAGGACGTTACCTATAATCGACAATTTTTTACATCCTATCAGCTGCTAAAACGTTCTTCTATAAAAGGGACACATACAACAATTCTGCCTGTAGCTTAGCTCTCATTATTATCAATCTCTCCTTGTAACACACCTTAAAGCTTTAAATGTTAATAAAGTTATTGCTATATAATTGTCAGTGTTTATATATGATATAGTTTGCTATACAATTTGCTGTACAAACTAAACTGTAATGATACAAAGATGTTAGACGCGAGCCGTAATTATTTCAAACCATAGCTATGTTAGCCAATTAGCCAGTATATGTTTGCCTATCCGCGTAATTTTCTTCTGTAAATATGGAGTGATTTTTCAAGGTAGAGAGTTGAGAACACCCCTTACACCCCCTAGCTTCAGCCCTGATTATGTACATAGTCAATTTAAATCAACTTTCACTTTTCTTTCTCTACATAGTTAAGTAAACGGATTGGCAATGAGTAATGTTTGAATGTTGGAACTTTTACTCTTTTTTTTAGTGGGGGTGGGGACTCAGTGGCGGAGCCAGCATTTTTGTCAAGGATGTTCATACTTTTAGAACATGAGTGGGTGATTTTTGTATTAAGGGTGTTCAACAATTGATATACATCAAAATATTTATAATTAACCTATATATTCAAAAAAGTTTTCCGACAAAAGGTGTTCATCTAACCACCTTGGGTCAATGCCCCTGGGTGGGGTAGATATTTCGAACTCCAATCATTGAGATGAAGGCGTGGACAACTCTCCAATCAAACTACACGTCATTATTTGTAGTTTTCATTTTCACGTATTTGTGAGGAGATAATTATTATTTGTCATATTTGTTAGGCCCTCTACCAAACCATCAAAATTAATCCTTCCATTGGTTTCAAATGTTTATAAATTTTTTATCCGGTGTTTGATACGGATATGGAGGCTCAATCAATTAAATCTGAATTAGCATGAGAAGTCTCATAGCTTAAGTAAAACAATTTTTAACAAAGATGATTTTATGTTCTTAGCTCGAACCTCAGACCTCTAATTAAGAATAAATAAGTATTTATCACTTCGCTCACAACTCTTGTTGATTCGTTTAGTTTCAAACTTTACAAAAAGGGAAGAGAAAAACGAATCTATTCTGAGTTGAGTGTTTATTGTAAATAACCTTTTTATTTTACAAAAATAAGAATAAAATCGAGTTATACTTTATTTTCCTCAAACTCTATTAGTAGGACTACAATTTCCATCTATCTCGGATGGAGTCAAAGATTTACTATTTTTTGGCTTTGGGGTATGATGGAATAAAGCAAATGGCTCTTTAAACTGTCTGCGCTTCTTTCAATTGTGAAGTAGCAGTTAGTCAATGCAACTTTCGACGCTCATCATGGGTCATCCGGAAGCAATCGCGCTATGTTTTTAAACATAGGAGTCAGGCTGCGTACATCCGACCCCCCCTTACCCCGCAAAAGGCATTGGGGTAATGTTGTTGTTGTTGTCTATTAGTAGGACTATACTAATATGTTTGTTGTTTCACTTTTCTTTCTCCACATAGTTAAGTTAATGGATCTATAGAAAAGGTCCAAATCAATTACATTAAAAGAAATGAAACTTAGAAAGCTAAGCAATGAAATGTTTGAATCTTGAACTTTTACTTTCTCTTATTGCTAAGAGATTACTTGTCAACAAATTATACCTCTTCCCTCCTTCATAAAGTTGGAATTTTACTTTAACTTTATGTGTACATTTGTCCTAATAATAATTCCTAAAGTGGAAGTTCACTTTATTATTTTGTGTAGGGTGTCTACTGTCCACAAACACAAATTTTAAAGCTTCTCTTTAATTTATCCTTCACTTGCATTTAGAAAAATAAAATTGTGTAGGGACTTGTTGTCACGTTCAAATTAAAGATGCAAAAGTGATTCCTTAGCATGGAAGGATAAGCTATCCAAAACACTTAGATTTTCAAATATCCTAAAAGAATTATATAATTAATGAGAGGTTGGACGAAATAATTCACACGTACTCGATATTTACATCAGATTATGTTAATTATAACATGGCTAGTGACAGTATTGACATGAGAATACGTATCAATTGACTATGATGATTAAGTGATAAATATCATTTTAGGTAAAAAAAAAAATACATATCACGTGTTTATTGAGTTGGCGCATCGAACTAGTGTGAGTAAGACTTTTTTCGAGATTACATTATTTTATTGAGGAATTTTTGCATATACACTCAAAAATACCTTAGTTCTGCTCCTTAGATATAGTTTGGGTAATTACATTTTGTAACTATAGTTATATCAACATTTGTATAATTCGCGCATCATTTATATACGTTTGTATAATTTACTATACAATTCGTAATTTTTGTGTAATGTTTGTATATTTCGCTATACAATTTGTGCACAATGTTTGTATAATTCGCTATGCAATTCGCAGTGTTTATATATTTCGCTATACAATTTGATTCGCACATAACTTTTGTATAATTGCACATAACGTTTGTACAAATCACGCGAGTTATACGAAACTCAAACTGTAATTACAGCTAAATCTTTGCCGCGAGCCATAATTAATTCAAATTATAGTTATATTAGCTAATTAAATAATATGTGTTTGTTTGTTTGTGTAATTTTTTCTAGTTTATTTTATTACTTTGTTATAAGAGGGGGCCCACATTATTTTCAAACTCAAATTAAAGAAAAGTTTTGCCCTAATATGAGGGTGATGACCATGACTACTGGTTACACTTTGTGATGATAATTGACAAAAACCTATTTTCTGCTTTTTAGAGTGGTTGAAAAAGTAACCAAATTTTTCTTATTAAAAATATTAATTAAGTGATCACTTTTTTAGAGAATTATTGAAGTGGAGAAAGTTCAATGGGATCAATAACCAACCTTAAAACTGACTGAAGCAAAATGCCTCTTTAAACTGACTGAGCTTGTTTCAATTGTGAAGTAACAGTTAGTCAATGTAACTTTCGACGCTCATCATGGATCATCCGGAAACAGTCGCGCTATGTTTTTAAACATAGGGGTAAGGCTGCGCACATCCGACCTCCCCTTACCCCGTAATGGGCGGGAGCCTTTGAGGTATTGGGATAATGTTGTTGTAGAGTAAACATGAGATAATATATGTTAAGACATTAATTAGATGAAATTTATAAAGGCAAATGATTTATTTCATTCCACCTTGCATGCACCAACTATTCTATCATACATAATATTAGGCTAACGAAAATAAATTAAGCATACGTTTTATATCTATATGGTTCGATTATTGTTGTGCACTTCGACTATTACACAAAATACATGTCACTTTCTATTATCATATATATTGCATAAGTAGGATTTGAGTTTTGATTTCAATATTTATTTCAATTGTGTTCATTGATCATGAAATTAAATTACATTCTTTAGATGTTAAATAGTGTGATTTAAGAATCATGAGGTATTAGATTCAAATCTCAACAATAATAATAGTAGATGATTTCTTCTTATCTGCTCAAACATTGATGAACAGAGTAATTCAATACCCGTGTTAGTGAGAAGAGGTAGTATAGGGACGAGGCTAGAAGTCAGGGTACGACTCAGCTAAATCCAGTAATTTTTGCTTAAGTAGCGTCACATGTATCCTTGTAGTATTAGAAATAGTTTAAATATGTCTTTCGTTATACTTTCGGTTCAAATATATCCCTTTTATTATATTTTGTCACAAATTTACCCTTAACTAAAAAAGTTGATTAAGACTTTCGAACTATTTTAACCCTAAAGTATAACGGGAGGGATATATATGAACCGTGAAGGGTATATTTAAACTATTTCTAATAGTACAAGGACATATTTGACCTTTTTCTGTTAAATAAAAAAAAATTAAAAATATAAATTTAAAACTTAATTACTACTGTAATAATTGGAATTATTATTATAAAATTCAAAATACATAAAGTTACATTTACGTCCTTTCAAAATCTTTAATTTTTTTTTCCATGGAATTTATGACTGAATTATTGAGCAGGAACCGCTTCTCTATAAATATAGAATTTCAAAACTTTGTTCACTCTAACGGTAGAAGAATCTAAACACTTTGAAGCTTCTTTTCTATGCTCTGTTTTTGTACTCCGAAAAGCCAACTCTATTTATACTTCTTCTCCATCAATCAATTTTCCTCCATAAAAAACTAGTTTTTCAAAGCAAAGCATCCTCATCAATGGCTAATTTGCTTCATAATTCTTCCCTTTTCCTTCTTCTCTGCCTCTTGCATCTCGTACATATCGCAAGTAAGCTCTTTTACTCTTTAAATATGCATTCATATTGTTATAAATCAACCAAATTACATGATTTAGTCTATATTCAATATGTTTGTGTTCAATTGAATCTCCTTCGTCAAAAAATTACACTCAGATAGAGCATTTTTTGCTTTTTCTTTCAAGTTTGTATGCTGATTGTAAGATAAAATATTGCAGAATCACAAACATTTATAGGTATAAACTATGGACAAGTTGCGGATAACCTCCCGGCACCGGAGGCAACAGCCAAGTTACTACAATCCACTTCAATTCAAAAAGTCCGGTTATACGGATCCGACCCGGCAATCATCAAAGCTTTAGCTAATACCGGCATCGGAATCATGATCGGAGTAGCGAACGGTGATATTCCGGCGATGGCATCTGACCCGAATTTTGCTAAAGGATGGTTAAGTTCAAATGTACTTCCATTTTATCCGGCGAGTAAAATCATCGTAATCAACGTCGGGAATGAGGTTATGTCTTCAAACGACCAAAATCTGATGACGAATTTGTTGCCGGCGATGCAAAATTTACAAAAAGCCCTAAATGAAGTTTCAATTGGCGGGAAAATTAAGGTCTCTACGGTTCATTCAATGGCTGTTCTGAAGCAATCAGATCCGCCGTCTTCTGGAAGTTTCGACCCGAATATTGGTGATTTGTTGAAAGGATTGTTGGAGTTCAATAAAGCTACTGGTTCTCCTTTCGCCATTAATCCTTATCCGTTTTTCGCTTATCAAAGTGATCCCAGACCTGATACTTTAGCTTTTTGTTTGTTTCAACCTAATTCTGGTCGAGTTGATGCTGGCACAAAAATTAAGTACACCAACATGTTCGATGCTCAGGTACAGAAACTTTTTATACTGTGCAATTTTTCTGATTATTAGCAAGTTATTGTGCGATTTTCAGATTACTATATCTGGTTTGATATGCTCTAGATTTTTTTTTTTTTTATAATTATTTTGCTTTGATTTGCTACACTTGAGCTAGGGTCTTCACAAATAGTTTCTCTGCCTCCACGAGGTAAGAGTAAGGTCTAACTTCTAAATATATTTTATCTTTCTTAGACCCTGTATGTGATATTGCACTGAGTACGTTCTTATTGTAATTGTATATCAGGGTTGATGTATTTACTTGTTGTAAGTCAACATAACTTAACTGTATATGCAACACTGAAAAGATCGAATTTTTTTCCAAAAGATACCTACTATAACATGCATGGGCTTTTTTTTTTTTTATAAAAGAGACAAGTGCTTGGAAATTGGAATCTATGTGGACTTTGACAAGAATAAAACACAATGAACGAGAATAATGTAACGGTACCAACTAGTGTATCCTGAAAAGGTTCACTTCGTGTTGCTACACTTACGTTGGATAGGTTATTTTATAGAAGTCTATTTAGTTTAGTTAGTAACTTGTTAGTATAAGAATTTTTTTTTTGACTTAGATAACTTGATTTTAGAGATGTAAGAATAGGGTTTTTGACTTAGATAACGCGATTCTAGAGAACCCCTGTCCTCTTAGACCTAATATGTCGAGTAGAATGGATATAATTACTCATATAACTTGTTTACGATTAAAAAAATAGTTGATTAATTGATTGACTTGACTGCCTATCCTGTTGGATCTAATTTGCAGTAAACTTCAGTTGATGTTTGAAGATAGAAAGTTTACTTTCAAAGAATGAAAGGATGAGTTTCTAAGATGAGCTCAAAATCTTGATTTCTTAAAACTCTTGGAATTCAAGTCATGCCATTCAAATTTCATTGGTGTTTTCAAGATTCAATAACCTAATTAAGTTGGATGTATGCAGGTAGATGCAATAAGAGCAGCGCTTAACTCTATGGGATTCAAGGAAGTAGAGATTGTGATTGCGGAAACAGGGTGGCCTTATAAGGGAGACAGCAATGAAGTTGGGCCAGGTCTTGAGAATGCAAAGGCTTACAATGGCAATTTGATTGCTCACTTGAGGTCAATGGTTGGTACTCCTTTGATGCCTGGCATATCAGTAGATACCTATCTCTTTGCCATGTATGATGAGGATCTGAAACCAGGACCAACTTCTGAGAGATCCTTTGGACTTTTCAAGCCTGATCTAACCATGAGTTATGATGTTGGACTTTCTAAAGCTAACAACCAGGTAAGAGAATCACTACAAGAACTCAATTATTGCATATTTCGATATTCTTGTAAAATATGCATTGCACTGGTCTGTGGTAGACGTGAAGTTAAAAGCGGGACGAGGCAGACCAAAAATGACATGAAAGTTATTGTCTAGAAAGACGTACGATTTCATGGAATCTTACACAGACCTAGCTAAAGAAATAGTACAGTGGAATTAAAAAGATCTGTATAATCCATGCCAATTAGTTGCGGTTAAGTTTCATGTTAGTATGTTATTCTAGGTCCAATGTTTTCTAGGCATCTCTTAGTCGTCATGCCAATAGAAGATATAAAGAACTTCTTGGAGTGAGATGAGCTATGTAGAGCAACACAAATAGTGAAGATTTATGGGGCTAAATTGTCTTCAATTGATGCGTAACAGTTATAATTTCTTGTAAAATTTTGGATTATTGAGGTCTGAGATGAGTTTTTTGTTTTTTCGAAGGTTCCAACACCAAAATCTCCAGTGTCTCCCTCGCCAGATGCATCCCCAAAAGCTCCTGTGACTACCCCGCCAAATCCAGCACCAAATGCTCCAGTGACCCCCTCGCCAAATCAAACACCAAAAACTCCAGTGACACCATCCCTGGTTCCAACACCAAACATCACGGTGACTCCCGCATCACCAAAGACAGAGAAAAATGTTAAGGCAGGTGTATCAAATGCTCAATTGCAAGCAAACATCAACGTGGGGATGCTTGTTTTGAGCCAAATACTGTGGTACCCCATGCTGCATATGCGATAAATCTCTTATCCAAAATTCAGTAAAGACTCCTCTGAATTGACAGCATCCCACTCATCAACAAATCCTAGTAAGCTGCTGATCAGTTGTCTTCAGTTGAGGAATCTTAATAGCTCAGTTGGTTGGTTGTCTTCACTTTCACCTTATTAGTGAGGGTTCGATTCCTCACTTGTATGTTGTAATCCCCTCCCCCGTTTCCTCTTCCCCTGTCCCTAATCTAAAAACAGCTGTTGTCTTCTCTTATTAGATTTCAAAGGTTCTACTTTTGCTTAGGTTTTGTACCCAATGATTGGAAATGTAATTTAATCTACTAGTGGAAAATGCAATATCTTTAGGTTACTTGTTAAAGGAACTTATAATTTGATTCCTTAGCTATATGTCAAAGAAATTGTGATGTTTAGCCACCTTGAATAGTTTGTACTTTGTACTATTTCGTAAAACTGTTCATATATATATCAAGTTGCAGCACATATTTACTGATCCTTTTCCTAATTATATTTGCTTTAGACTTTTAGGGATTACTTTCTTATTGTCGCCATGTATATATATATCAACAACTATCTCTTCATTGAGTCAATAGTCTATCAAAAATTTGATTCTATGGCTCTGTAGACACTATCCATCCGATTTGGATTTTTGATTTATGAATTAAAGAAATTATAGTTCAAATCCGATATAGCTAAGCTCAGACTTGATTGGATTTTAAAGTTTGATTTTAGATTAATAGGGTTGGATATTTCAAAATTTCAATTTTTTTTTAATTTATTTTTAAACCTTTTAAAGCAAATCATAACAAGTAACAACCTAAATTTACCTCATAGTTAACATGCTGAATGATGTTGTGAATCAGCTTCAAAACCCAATCTTGACTATTTACTACTCGTATTATATGTATAAACTATGTACCAATTTATTAAACATGGTAATCTTAAAAAGACGATCTTTTGAATAGTTCTAATGATGACCATGATTATTAATTCATTTATAATTGTGGTGTCTATCAAGGTAGAACAAATCTAATACTTCTATCTTGATTTTTCATATATTGCTCAAAGAGAAAAGCCATAGTGAATCCCAAATTTATCCACACGTAAAAAATTGGAAAGCAAAGTGCTTTTCTTTTGCTTACAAATTTATTCAATAATTACACTTCTCAACAAGTTCCGTTATCGTCCAGCGGTTAGGATATCTGGCTTTCACCCAGGAGACCCGGGTTCGATTCCCGGTAACGGAATATTTCTTTTAATATCAATTCTTTTTCTTAATTTAAATAAGTCAAGCATCCTTAAAATGTGAATTTAAATCTTGAAAATAAAATATATTATTTGCTATAACAAGTGAAAATATTATGTTGCAAAAGTTATTTACAGTTAACAATGCAAAACTGCAGCATTCATTATTTGATATAACATAAGTAAATTTTATTCATACTCTATGAAGGTAGTATAAAAAAAAAATTATTTACATTTAACAATATAAAACTGCAACATACATTATTTGATATAACATACATAAATTTTATTCATACTCCACGAAGACAGTGAATTTCTTTTCCCAAATATCTGCAGCTCAATGACAATTTTTTTTGTTTCCCTCCCAGTGTTCCGGAGCCCGTGGAGCCTCGACTAAATTCGGATTGCACACTGCAGGGCTCATTTGGGGTTGACGCTCCCAACAAAAATTTTTTCATTTCAGGGCTCGAACCTAAGACCTCTGATTAAGGATGAAACATCCCACAAGTGCATCAAACCCATGTTGGTAGTTCAATGACATTAATAATGTATATAGATATTATTTAAACTAAAGACGGAAAAAGAGGCTTCTTGAAATAAAAAAAATTATGGGAGGGGACAACATACTTAAATGGTCTCGACCCCGAACAACCGAAAACAGAAAAAAGATATATTATCTCCTAAGGCAGACATATTATTATTTTTTTATATCTTGGTAGCTTTGCTTTCAGTGTCAAATTATATTTTTTGTCATTCATCTAAGTTATCTTTCAAATTTTCTCTCACGATATGTGAAATAGAAGCATAGTTATCGTGAGAGTTTATCAAAGTCGTTTTTTTTCTCATAAAAGTAAAAATAAAGTCTATTCATATTCTATCCTCTTTAGACTATGATCGTTAAAAATCAAATTGAAATCGATTATTCAAATCGAAAAAGATGATTGGCTTATTGATAATGGGTTATTGATTCAGTAGTTTCGGTAACGGTCTAATTTTTTTTTTTTGTTAGTAGATTATCAGTTCTAAAGGATTTTAGGTTTTTTCTTAACGGGTTAACCAGTAACTCGATAATAAATTAAATAATTGTATTTGTACTATTTGATATATAAAATTTTTGATAGTTTCATACTTTTATTTTTTACTATATCAAATTCTAAATTATTTTATAAAGTAATAGTGTTTAATTTTGAGCAAAATGCAATGTGTAAGGTTCATTTGATTTGTCAGAATAACTTTTTTGGTTTAAATCTTAAGGTTAAACCGATAACTGAATCGACAACAATTAATAATCGATAAATCAATATCTTAATGGCTCTAAAATGATTTAGCATATCTACAAACTAATAAGTCAAACGGTAAACTTCAAAATCGAACCGAACCGATCGATATGCAGCCTAGACTCGAGGCAAAATCCATCCTAAGTAGTTGATATGCCTATGTTTTTTGAAGAAAAATAAATTAACATATCTATAATAAAAATAAAACACTATCAATTTCTGATCCTGCTCAGATTTTCCTTGTAAAATTATACCGCTTATAGGTGTGATATAGATTTTGTATATATTAATTAGAAGGAAGAACTAAGTGAGATCAAAGTCAAATCAAATATTCAAGAACAATCAAAAGGAAAGCACAGCACAAGCTTCTTTCATTTCTTTCTAATTTTAAAATATTGAGTCAAATATAATTGGTATACGCAAGAGATAATTACTCAACATGTCAAATTCAATCTATATTCCAATGGCACATGAAATTTCTTCTTCATCTTCTTTGCAACTTCTCAAGACTTTACCAAATCAATATGACCTATTTTTCACTTGAATTACCTCCTCCTCTTTCTTTGATTGCCATTTTCGCGATCATCATCGTGTACATGGTCATCTGTTACCTCGTCCTTGATCTAATCGATCAACAACAAGGCGATCCTAACGATGATGTTGCTCTAATAGATGTTGTTCATGACTCGGGTTTATCGGTCGAAGAGTTGCAAGAAATCAATTGTTTCTACATCAAAGGACAAGTGAATTACTCAATATGTGCTATTTGTTTGGATGGACTTGTTGATACACAATTGTGCAGAAGTTTTCCAGCTTGTAACCATACGTTTCATGCTCGATGTATTGATCCTTGGTTAGCCAAAAAACCAACTTGCCCTACTTGTCGAACGCCTTTTAGGCCGCGATGTTCATTTTTAAAGTAAGAAACTATGTTTGTATACAGTCTAGTGATATCAACGGAAAATCTTTCGTATAATTAGCGTGAAAGAACATTATTCATATACTTGTAGCATTTTTATCCACAAGATAAATTTATGAATATTAGGCTGAATATCAGTATAGTCTTTTTTTATTATCATTATTCGGATGGTCTTGCCGTGTTTGATGAAGTATGCAATTATTTTCCACTACTTCAATTATTTTTTTCGTTTCGTATTTTTTGGCCCTTATTCATTTAGTACAATAACAACGATAACATACCTAGTAGAATCTCACAAGAGGGGTCTGAGAAGGGTAAAATGTACGCAGACCTTACCACTATCTCACAAAGGTTTCCTAGGAACTAACTCTCGTCTATTGATTTAGTACATCATTTTAAAAAAAAAAAACTTTAATTGGATTTATTTTAATGAACTAACCTTATTGATAATATTTTGAAATTCTAAGTTTGATTATTACTAATTTATGTAATTATTTAATATTAAAAATTATAAGGGTAAAAAGGTAAAAATATTAATTTTATCTTGATTTGATAAATTAACAAGTAACAGCAACAACAACATTACCCCAATGCCTCAAAGGCTCCCGCCCATTGCGGGGTAAGGGGGGTCGGATATACGCAGCCTGACCCTTATATTTAAAAACATAGCGCGATTGTTTCCGGATGACCCATGATGAGCGTCGAAAGTTGCATTGACTAACTGCTACT
>JAABOM020000084.1:26778936-26803728 GCA_011800125.2 Solanum clarkiae | reverse complement strand
TAACTGCTACTTCACAATTGAAAAAAGCGCAGACAGTTTAAAGAGTCATTTTGCTTTATTCCATCATACCCCAAAGCTAAAAAATAATGAATCTTTGGCTCCATCCGAGATTGATGGAAATGATAAATTAACAAGTAATTTAAAATAATTATTTATAGTAAAGTGGATAACTATTATAAGATGAATGGAGCAATCAATTCAAATATAAATTATACTTGATCTTTTCCCTAAGAAATAAAATAAAATATATATATAAAAATTATAATTGATCTTTCCCAAAAAAAATAACATAAAATATATAGAGAGAGGTAAGTGATGATTATCGCATTAAAGAGCACCAATAGGAGAGGTCTAATACGACGACATAAATAGATATGTGACAGCTCAAAATCAATGAGTTGCGGTCAAAACGAAATCTAATAACTTTAGTCAAAATCATGTATTTGTAATATGTATCAATGTTGAAATCGAAATCTAGTTATTAATACCTGATATCATTATTCTAGACGTAAATAACTTAAGTAATTGAATCTATACAACGTGAGTGTGTTAGTTAAATAATAAATAACTGCCTCATCAATATAGACATGAGGTTACAATTCGTGTTTCAATTCCCGAAAGTGAATGTAGTAAGAGCGGACAGTGGATTGAGTGTGAACATTATTGTCATTGATGTTACTCAACAATCAACCTAATGTATGGCATGGAGCTCAATGACTTTTTTATTAGTATTATTTTTTTTGTTCCTATTTATTACGAAGGCATGGATGTCAATGATTAACTATGCTATGTAAATCTTTTCATAACATCTTATCTATCCAAATGAGTTCCTCTGCAGCTGAACTCCCATCCCCTCTTTTTTTGGTTGCTATTATCGTGATTCTCGTGGTATATATGGTAATCTGTTACCTCGTTCTTGATATGATCGATCAACAAGTAGATTCCAACGATGAGACTTCTCGAATGGATGCTTATGGCTCGGGGTTATCTGCCGAAGAGTTGCAGGGAATCAGTTGCTTCTACCTCGAAGAAAAAGCAAATTCATCGATGTGTGTCATTTGTTTGGACAGTCTATGTGAAGCAGAATTGTGCAGAAGCTTTCCACCTTGTAACCATGTGTTCCATGCTCAATGTCTTGATCCTTGGTTAGCCAAAACAACAACTTGTCCAACATGTCGAACGCCATTTAGAGCATTTTGTGTCACCAGAGACAAGGCCAGGTAAGATCAAGGGTGTTCTTCTGCGGAAAATTATACTGTTTATACATTGTTAGAGTCAAGGTGCTTCCAACAACAACTATTACAGCATTTAACAGCATGAACAGAGGCAAAGGCAAATCCAGAACGTTGAGTCAGACTATTTGAAAATGAATATGATCCTTGTATATGCATACATTTTTTTAATTTTTATTTTGTGGCATGATGATAACAACAACAACATTACCCCAATGTCTCAAAGGCTCCCGCCCATTGCGGGGTAAGGGGGGATCGGATGTACGCAACCTGACCCCTATGTTTAAAAACATAGCGCGACTGTTTCCGGATGACCCATGATGAGCGTCGAAAGTTGCATTGACTAACTGCTACTTCACAATTGAAAGAAGCGCTGACAATTTTAAAAGTCATTTTGCTTTATTCAATCATACCCCAAAGCCAAAAAATAGTGAATCTTTGGCTCCATCCGAGATACATAGTTCAAAAACAAACGAGTTCAGTTGAACCCCAAGAACCCGCTCCAGATTAGCCTCGGAGCATAAAAATTGCAGAAAAAACATAACTACTGCATAACTTACACAAACATAAAGCTGTTCTACCAAATCTTGAACTTGGATTTGCCAATTCAAATGCCACGCTATAATTATTGATAAACCTCAACAATCTCAGGTGTAGCATGGAGCTCAATGACTAGCTGTGCTATGTTATCGCCAACTTTCACCTCGAAATCAACATCAGAATGGTTGAACAGTATCACGAAAACAGGATTTTTGTCTAAATCAACGACTCCACCTCCAACGTCAATGGAATGATGCCAAGACCTACTTGATCTTGAAGCTACAGATACGAAACAAAAGCATAATCTTTAAAGACAGATTATGTCATTGTTAAAGAAAAATGTACATTCAGATAAGAATGCAGCAGCATACCAACACGACCATAGGTTCCCGGAGGTAAGTCTATGCTTAAGTCAGTGGCAATTTTCGCCTTGCCTCGAGCTGGCACCACAACGTCCCTTGCACTACAAACAAATCAACAATCACGAAAAGAAACATTATTTTCTCAACGATCTTCAAAGATTTGAATCTGTTATTTGTACTTATTTAACGAGTTTTTAAAGCATAGCCAAAACTATTGAGCTCGTCTGAAGCCCTATCTTCTTGACTAGATCCGCGCCTGTTATCAAACAGTTGAGACCACAAAATTCTTATCCGTGATAGCAAACACTGTACCTGATAATACTTTTAAGCAGTGTTCAAACTTAACATATTTATATACAAAAGGACATATAGAGCCATTTCCTAATCTTTTTTGTGTCAAGAACAGAAAATGACAGACTGACAGTTACTTATATCAGTTATGAAGAAGAAAAACATAATAGATCTCTCCCCATGTTCCCTGGACCGCGTTCTGGACCAGGGGAAGGCAAGAGTTAGCCTCAATACTTCCCATCAATCACGATGTTCGTCTAACTTGCACTGATAAAGACCCCTTTCTAAATCGGAATTAGGCATCCATCTTTTTAATCGTCAATAAATCTATTCATGAATGAATAGACAAATATACTCAAGATTAAATAGGGATAACCATATGATTAACAAACAAAATCCCTTTTCCTTATCAATATAGAATCTTATAGATTCATATTGATAAATACGCACTCGCATCTAATGTTTACACCTTATTGAAATTGCTTCAGCAATAAACATTTTGTAGTCCACCAAACTTAGCAATTTAAAATGTGGAATCATCTATGTTGCTCGGACTCTTCAAAAGAGTCAACAGGTGCATGTCGGATTTATCAAAAGTAGCGTATTTTTGAAGAATTCGACATGAGTGAAACATTGAAAGTGAGAGTCCGTGCAACTTAGGTTATCATAATCAACATAATTGTGAGACAATCAAACTCCAACACTTTTTGACTATATCCCAAAGCCAACTCTCAAGAAATACTTAACCAATATTACACACAACTCAGAACAAAAACATTTTACTTTATCATCATTAAAACATTACATACTCAACAAAAGACTTCAATACCAAGAAAGATTCATTTGACACTCAATACTTCCTCTGTCACATTTTATATGACACCTTTTTTTTTTTTTTTGTCCGTCCCAAAATATCTAAGAATTATTATAGGCCACAAATATCTAAAATATCTAAAAATGATTATAGGCCACAAACATCTAAGAATGATTATATGCCACAAGTTTTATAAGTCTTTTTTTCTTTTTCTAAGCACTGTGCTAAATCAAAGGATATCAGATAAAGGGAATAGTATTTTAGACCGCATATAATAGACGCTTGTAGTCTGACTCTTCAACGATTATAGCAAAGAAACTATTACTAATTTGTACCTGAAAAGATCATAAGCTGCAGATTGAGGGAACATTCTTTTGGGCAAAGTGGCCTTTTCTGATAGTCTTCTCACGTTCAAGACTGGTATATAACTCTTTATGACTTCAGAAATATCAGATGATCCATTCTGGGCTGCAAAATTTGTGAATTTTTTTTCCTCTGCCATTATCAATAAATCAGATTACAAAATCAAGAAATTGTTTACAATTTCAATTTGCAACAATGGCTGAAGACTCATGTACAGATCTGGTCAATTTAAACTAATCCCTGTCTTTTAAAAAAAAGTTATTCTGTGTCCAGCTAGCAGAATTCTAATTTATGAAAAAGTTTTAAAAAAAAAAATTGACTCCTTTTGTAGCAACGTCAACGGTTTTTGGATGATTAAGAATGATTTTTGTGTTAGTTGAAAAATTATCGTTTTCTGAAGCTTCTTCGCAATTGATTTAACTTTCCGTAGCCAAAATATTTGTATATAATATAGATAAGATATTATAGAATGTCTGGATGGAGATTAATAAGGGCGTTGAGATGCGGTGTGCTGGAGGGAAGGAAGGATATAATTGAAGTTATATGTCTTGTAGTCCAACAATAACAATAACATTACCCCAATGCCTCAAATGCTCTCGCCCATTGTGGGGTAGGAAGTCGGATGTACGCAGCTTGACCTCTATGTTTAAAAACATAGCGCGATCGTTTGCGGATGACCCATGATGAGCGTCAAAAGTTGCATTACAGTTTAAAGAGTTATTTTGCTTTATTCTATCATACCCAAAGTCAAAAAATAGTGAATTTTTGACTCAATCCGAGATTGATAGATTATGTCTTGTAGTCCGTAGTGTTGATATACTTGGTCAAATTAAGATTCAAGTGTTGATTCGTCTAGGTCATGAGGCATGACAAATCATTCAAATGTCAATTCAAAGATATTTGTAGAGCTTGTTTTAGATATTTTTATGAAAAATAAAAATAAATTTTCTTACTTTTAAAAAACTTTATGAAAAATTAGAAAATAATTTTTTCCGGTAAACGTGAAGCATGAATTTCTAATCTATCATAGCAAATTACAACAAACAAAATTAACATTTATGTGTTCTAGAATATTAAGTATAGATTATCTCATAATATCAAATCATGTCAACTTATAGTAAGTGTAACATGTAATTTATGCATAGTAATTAATAAATTAAGTCGACAACAATAAAAATACCAATACGATATAACTGATTAAATTTCACTAATGTAAGTATACATAACTTAAATTCTTTTAAGTAATAAACCAACTAGAAAAGAGAAGAAAAATCAAATGGATTTCTGCTAATTATATCTTATTTTATAGATACGATATTCGTTCTTTTTTTAAAAAAAATCACTCGATGACCATTGACCAATTGAGCGTGAGTGAAATTCATTTTAAATTTGACTAATTTACCAGAAAGTCTCACTTTAGGATTAAAGTGTCTCTTATCAAAAACAACTTCATATCCACAACTTGAACTTCTCTATCATAATAATTATCAAACTAGAGTTTAGACTTTCATTTTGTTTTATTTTTTGATATAAATATATAAACTTTGAACAATTCGATAGATTTGAATTCATGAAGCTTGTAAGCAATCGAATGATATAAATAAAAGACACAAGAAATGAACCTTTTACAAAGCATACACTATATTCTCTTAAAAAATGGGGGCGCGCGCGCATATATATATTTGATTTTTCATTTGGTGTTCGATACTTATATTGAAATCCGATTAATCTAGATTTGTGCTGCGTAGAGGCCATTCGGAGAAAATCTCGAGAATTTTTTATACCCAAAGTCCGAACCCAACATCTTTAATTAAAAGAGACAAAACATTGTTCAAGATTACAAAATAAATTTTGAGACAAAAAATTAATAAACGTGAAAATCATCTGCATTTTTTCAGCCAAACACATTATTAGGATGATGTCTTGTTACTGCATAAGATTATTCCTCTTGGAATAATATATGCATCATATTGGAATAAAATTTAATTTAAATGAATTTATACGAATAAGTAAATATGAGAAATGAGATATAACATATTTTGAAGAAAGAGAATGTGCGTAGCACGTGCATCTTCTTTTAATTATTAAATGTGCGTAGTATGTGTATTTTTTTAAAAAAATATTTTATTTTATATTAAAAAAATAACAAAAATTTATCATTGTGAATATTTTAGAATTAGTTGCTCAATACTTGCACATTTCATGTCATTAAAACTTATTTTCCTGAAAATGAAAAATTAGAAAGTATCTTGCTAAAAAAAATAAGAAAGTATTTACATTTTTTTTAAATTTAATACATGCATATTGATTTTTTTTCCTTATAAAATCATGCAATTAAGAGCATCTATTGGTCAAAAATAAATTATTTAATTATTTAGAATTAGTGATAAATTTAAATTAATCCACCCCGCCAAAGCCGCAATGAAGTTGGTTAATACTGTTGCTGGGTTATGGAATCGACTAGTTATGATGATACATTACAAGGAGGAGTAATGAAATATATGCAAAGCAACAATTTAGAGTGTAGGAATTTGGAACATCAAACTTCGACCGCTGTAATTGAACTACTTTTCATGAGGCATTACAAGGAGAACGAGTATTAGAGTTGCATAGCAATTCACTAGAATTGTTAGATTTTGATTATGAATATTTATCTACTGACTTTTGATTGTCTACGAAGCATTACAACTTCATTAGATAATTACTAGAATTCTTCAACAAACTGTGTGAGTATTTTTTTTTTATCTATGATTTCAAACCGTAAAAAACTTTTTAAGTGTATGATTGAGTATTTATTAAGTCATTTCTTTGAGATTTCTCAATTTTTATTATATATAAACAACATAATTCAGGAAAGGCATTTGGATTATTTAATAAAAAATTCATTAAAGAGAAGGTTTTTTTTTTTTGGTCTCAATAGTGGATGAGAAGTACATTTTAGACCCTATAAAGGATGAAAAATATTTTTGTACCATTTTTAATATTTTAAAGGCATTTCAAACCCTTTTTCGTTGTTTATGCTATGATGTTCCTTCAATTAAAACTATTTTAACCCTTATTTAAGATCATTTATTTGTAAGAAAATTGATGAAAAACAAGAGTTATAACTACTAAGCAGGAAATTGATGAGTCATATTTAATTTTGGCTAAATTTTTAAATACATTTTTAAAAAAAAATTCCATACCCAAGGTCCCTTATTTAGACTCACCTAGAACAGTAATTAAATTTGTAACTTCTATTTGATATTTTTTATTCAAAGATGTCAAATTTTTCTGATGGAGAACCATTTCCTCAATTTCTTTTTTGTTTAATCATTTTTTCTCTTTGCTTAATTACTTTTATCTGACTTGATATGAGCCGACTAGGAAAATGCTTCAAAGATAAAAAATTTGATGTTATTTTATTTAAAGTGTTGATAATCATAATTCTTCATAAAAAATATTTATACTCATCTTTAAATATACTTTTAAAATATTTGTTTTATCATTTTCTTATTGATATGAAGTACTATATATTTGTGTGCAAAGTATATATCTGTGTATACTTGCTTTCTTTATATAATAGCTATATATCTGTACTCTTACTCATATGAGTGTGTAATGAATTTAGTTTCACATATTTCTTTATTGACGACCAATACATTATTCTATTGTCACAAATTTTATTTAATCAATAAAATGTGAATGACAAAATTAATATTGTTAAATTTTAGTATTTTTCGTATAACTATTCAAGTATTTAATTCTATTTTGTAATAATTATATACGTTTTCACAGATTAGTTAAATATAAAAGTGTGAATTATTCATTAATTTTGGAGATATTTGAGGTAAAGTTGAAGTATTATTCTTTCTACTGCTCGTATTTACTGAGCATATCTGAAGCCGAGCTGGACTATTATTTTTTCTTAATTGTATTTGTGATGAAGAATAAAAAATATATACAAGGATAATTACAAATGTTGGCATGATGCAAATTCACTAATATTGTTAACATCCCTCAAATTGTTTAAGCTAAATCAGTTCACCTTCACTAAAATGAAAACAAATCAAATACATGATATTCTTCATCTGAACGAATAATTTTTTTTAACATTTTATTTAAGAATCAATATTATGACTTTTAAAAACACATATTATTAAAAATTTAATCTCTATCAAATTATAATACCGAGTATTTGTCAATGAGAGACATTAGAAGTTCACTTTGATTCAGTATTTTCCTCACACAAGATTTACTCAGTGCAATATATTTTTCACACATAATATGCCATTGCACCCGATGGACATTCAAAAGACAAAAACTTTTTGTCTCCTTGCCAAAAAAAAATCATACTCTTAATTTCTTTTATCTCAATTTATATTATTAAAGTAATATTTAATGAAATATTCATCATAAGAAACAAAGAATATTCTCTTAGTTTCTTTATCTCAATCGATATTATAATCTTTAATCAAATATTTCATTTTTCTTAAAGGCAAAATATTACATTATTCATAACTAATCATATCTCATTAATATATTTTTTAAATTAAAATACGATAAGTGAATTAAGCCTCTCTTTAAATAAAAATTGGGACACAAAAAAAAAAATACAAAAAATCCAAAAATAATCCCCAAAAACTTAAGGGGCGTTTGGTTGGAAACATACAGTAGATAATAAATTTCAGGATAAATTATTATGAGATAATTTATTTCATCATATTAGATAACTGATCCCATATAAAAATAATGGATAAAATAATTCACGAACTAATTAATACTTCCAGTTAAATATGAAATAAAATAATTTCATATTTTATTTTAAAATAATTATACCGTATATCTCATCGAAAAAAATAAATAGGAGGAGGATATGGCTAACTTGCGCCGAAGGGTGACACGTCATTAAACGTAACCTAAGTTTTCGATTACCCTCGACCCTTTGCCCTATATTCACCCCGCCTAAGCTTCTTCTTCTTTTCTTCCCTCCTGTCTCTCTCTCTAGCAGTCAATCTCAAGCAGCATAAATTAGGGTTTTCGCTTCTTCACTTTTTCTCCTTCCGATCATCAGCCAATGGGTGACAAAACTGAATTTGATTCTCGTCATAGCCAGATCTCCAAAGGTCACTTTATTTTTTTTGAATTTTTTTGCATTTTTTTCAGCTTCGAAATTCGTCAATAGATGCATTTGTTTTTCCGTTCGTGTTTATCTCATCGTAACTAGATGAATGTGTGTTTCCGTTTCGAAAATGAAAGGTTGTAGCTTTATGGGTGTTCTACTGTTGCCGCCACTGTGGGTTTAGGGTTTCTGATGGTTGATTGAGGTTCGGCCTGCCTAATACAGTGTTCGGGAGCAGAAAAATTGATGATGTTCGAGTTCTCTTGCTGTAGGGAATATCATTCGGTTGTAAAGTTGTGATTTTTTTGTATGTTCTGATGAATAATACTATAGGGAGTTTTTTTTTTTTTTTGTGTTTTTGTTTCTCCTATTGTAAAACTAATTGACTATGCAGTAGGAATGTCGATGTTTGAGTTTTTCTAACTATAGAAAATCTCACTCGTTTATGAAGTTGTGATTTTTGGTATGTGTGATGAATAATACTATAGGTGGATTTTTGTGTGTGTTTCTTTTGATACCTGTGGTGTCGGGGCCAGCTTTTGCCCACCTCAACTAAATACACGTGATTTCGGGATTTTCTTTTATGATTTTTTTTCCCTGCAAATACTATTATACTAAAAAAATTGACCTTGTGGTAGATGATATTTGAGCTTTTTATTATAGCTAAAGTCACTTGGCTGTAAAGATGTGATTTTTATATGTTTGATAACTAGCACTTCATGGAGATTTTTGCGTGTGAGTATTTTTTCTACATATTTGTCCTACCAATACTTAAAGAAACTGACTGTGTGGTGGTAGCTGGCAATGCTGCTTGGCAATTGGTTGGTTTTGTGTTTGAGTGTTTCAATGGTGATGTTTCAATGATGTCGTAAATTTTGGTCAAATTCTTTGTATTGTCCAGACTTATTATGTCCATGTTCTTGATAATTCTGTTAGATGTTGATTAGACTTGCTAGCTGCCACCCCCTCCGCTCCTGAGAGAGAAAGAAAGAGACATGACCATGTTGGTCGAGTTTTCTCTAAAATTTGAACTTCTCTTAAACATATGGTACACGAACATGCAAGTTTCTACAAGAATAAAATGGTTTTGGCAAACGCTGGATAAGAAGCAAGAAGGGAACCCTTAAGCCCAACTAACTCGATATCACATTTATAGATCCTGTGCTTCCATTTCATTTTGTTCTTAGTTAAGTCTTTGCTGATTCCATGAACTGTAGTTCCTTTGACGAATTCTGTCTCTATGTCTTTACTCTGGCTATTTCCTCTTTTTCTAATGTCTGAAAAGTTTGTCTAGGGCAAACCCGTAGGACCAAATGTAGCCTTCGGAACTCAGGATAGTTTGCCTCCCGGTTTACCATTCTATATTTAAATGCCATGTTTAGTTTGCATTGCGTGGGGCTCAAACCTGTGACCTAAGTGGTAGGTCCTTCAACCTTTAAAATTGAACCAAATCATGAAGGCAAATACACCTCTTTCTCTTTTTATTACCTTTGATCCTCATATTGCCTCACTTAAGAACAATGCACATGAAGATATACTCTGAACATTGTGAAATTATCTCAGAGGACTTACTCATCTTATTCTACATGTGTGGTATTTTTATCCTTTGTTGAAAGTGATGATTCTAAACTTGTCCAATTTTGTATCTCCATATATTCATCTTAACATATGCATTTTTACAATTATATATCTAACTGGTATTGTAGCCTTAGACACTCAATAGTCACTTCCAATATAAATGCACATTTAAATGCTGAAATAAGCATTTGAAGCCCTTCATATCAGATGCTATCTAGGAGTACCTTTTTTCAGTCATGAGAGATAAGTAGTAGCTATTACGGTGTGTAAGCTAGGTATCCTGTGTTGCTGAAAGACAAATTTAGTTTGTATAGATCTTCGGAATTTTTTGGTCAGTTTTCATTGACCGCTACTTAAAAATTGAAGGTAGGATCTTATTTCTTGAATGTATCACTATGTTTCTTTGTTTTACATGCGTTGATCAGTTACAAGACTTCCAAATTCCCTCCTCCTGTAAATAATTGATGCAGACCTTTGGAATTTCTATGAAGAGAAGGAGTTGTGTATAACAACTTATAGGGATTATATGGAACCTCCTATTCTGCTTACTAACATAATCCAGTAAGCAGTAGGCTTTAATTTCTTCCCTTTATGAAAAGCGTGTTTTTATTCCAATTTGTATTTGTAATAGTGCAATATTATATCTTTATTGATAAGTTATTTTTTGGGTGGTTCTTTTTGATACATGTAGATGTGCAAGGACACAATGATTCCATTCCACTTTCACCGCAGTGGCTCCTGCCAAAACCAGGGGAAAGTAAGGCTGGGATAGTTACTGGGGTACGTTCATTACTGCTTTCATTTTCCTTGTTTAAATCTTGTAACATTCCCACTTATGAAAAACATTTTGTGTTGAGTTAGAAGCAGTTAAGATCTTCTGCTTAAATAGTGTAGCGGTTCTTATTAAATTGTTGATTGATAAATTAGTCTGATGTTTTGACTATCTATTGGTGTCTAAATGCAGGACAACCATCTCAATACACATCCAGGTTATGCTATTCGTTCAGAGTTGGCGAAATTTCCTGGGATGGGTGATGATATGCATGATAATCAAAAGAAGAAAGATGTTTTTAGGCCATCTGTGCTCGACATGGAATCGGGTCGACGGGATCGCTGGCGTGATGAAGAAAGGGACACCAATTCTGCTGTTCGAAGGGACCGCTGGAGGGAGGGAGACAAGGAGATTGGTGATGGCCGCAAGGTGGAGCGCTGGTCTGACTCCTCTGGCAGACATCATGGAGAAGCACGGCGTGTTCCAGGTGAAAAATGGACTGATTCTGGAAATAGGGAAAGCAATCACGACCAGCGTCGAGAGAGCAAATGGAACACACGCTGGGGACCTGATGAGAAGGAAGCAGATGCTGTGCGTGAGAAATGGAGCAACCCTAACAAAGATTCTGAAATGCATCTTGAGAAGGGGTCGCCAGGTCTTGTCTATCATGGAAAGGATGAGAGAGAGGGTGATCACTATCGGCCATGGAGACCTACGTCTCACGGCCGAGGGAGGTCAGAACCAATTCATCAGGCTTTTACACCAAACAAACAGATTCCTACATATTCTCATGGCCGGGGGCGTGAAGATGGTGCTACCGCTACTTTTTCTCTGGGTAGGGGTCGTGCTCTCTCTGGAGGGACCCCTATGATTAAGGGCTCTCCTCATGTGCAGTCGGTCGGGGCATTCTCAGAGAAATCTGAAAGTGTTTTATCTCCTATACGTTATAGTCGGATAAAAATGCTTGATGTGTATAGAGTGACAGCCATGCAGTCCTTAAGAAACTTTTCAGATGTGATTGTTCAAGTTCCTTCACTTACACAAGATGAACCTCTGGAACCTCTCGCGTTATGTGCGCCCAGTCCGGAGGAATTGGTAACTTTCGGAGAGACTTGAAACTAATATTACTTAGTTGAATTGTATTTTGATCTGATTTTAATTAGTTCAAATGGAGTAACTGCTCAAGTTTGTAGTGGTAAGGTCTGCGTACAATTTACCATCCCCAGACCCCACTTGTGGGATATCACTGGGTATGTTGTTGTTGTTGGAGTAACTGCTCAAGTTTATGTGTAGGCTATCTTGAAGGGAATTGATAAGGGGGATGTTCTGAGTAGTGGAGCTCCGCAGATTACTAAAGATGGAACATCGACTCGAAATTCAACTGAATATACTCAGCTAAGGCGCAGCAAACTAGGTACTTCTAATTCTTAGATCAGTTTTTGGGATTTCTGAATATAGTTTAATTAAGCTCTAGTACGTTTTGTGCTTTGGTTTTGATTGTCGTCGATTTTTCAAATGTTCAGGTAGCAGAGAAGATTTATCATTTGATGATTCAAGAGAAGAAAGTAATGACAATGCCAAAGGTGGTTATTTGAATCATCTAGAAGGCTTTTCCTTCGAAAAATTTGATTCTTATGCGTCCAGTTATAAATCTCAGACTAAGCAGTGTTTAGAGAGATTTTCTGATCCCAAATTAGGTGCTGTAGGTATATTTGTGGATATCTGTGTCTCGTGATGTACTGTGCTGTCATCAGGATGCAGTCAATCACAAATGTTAAATTTCGAGATCCAAATACATAAGCTAGTCTGTTGGTTATACATGTCTTTCAATAAGCAGAGTGACTTCTGAGAGAGTTGCTTTTGAATTATGGTCGTACTTGTCGAGAGATCTATCAATTTGCTCTTCTTTGATCTGTAATTAGGTTTCAGTAGATTTTCTCGACTTATTATTTTTAATGTTCATTTTCAGTAGAAGATAGTATTCCTCATAAAGAACGAGAGTCCGTCAATAGAGATCCAAGCACACCAGGACATTCACCTGTTCCCCATGCTGGTGGCCTATGGCGATCCTCTTCAATTGGTGCACGTTCACATCTGTCGGCTAATGATACTACAGAAATGCAAACTGATATCAGGTCAAGAACATCTGATGTTGGATGGCTACAGAACCACAAGGATAAGAATATGGAGTGGGAAAGAGATCTTGCAGATCCTTCTTACGCCAAAAATGAAGGATCTAAATGGCAGTTTGGAGACGATCCTATTCTCAAAAGACAATTATCTGTTGCCATGGAAAAAGAGTTGGAAATGAGGAAAATTTCGCAGTCATCTCCAGAGGACCTTGTGCTATATTACAAAGATCCACAAGGTGCAATTCAAGGTCCTTTCTCTGGTAGTGATATTATTGGATGGTTTGAGGCTGGCTATTTTGGTATAGATTTGCTAGTTCGATTAGCTGCTGCACCGCATGATTCACCGTTCTATCTGCTGGGGGATGTTATGCCACACTTGCGTGCTAAGGCTAGGCCACCACCTGGATTTGGAGCTCCAAAGCCAAATGCAGATGCTCTAGGGGGGTTAAATGTTAGCAGCCTCACAAAACTCCATGCAGGTTCAGGTGAGATTGATATGGTAAAGAATGAAATGAATTACAAGCATAGTTCTACAGAGGCTGAAAATAGATTTTTGGAGTCACTGATGGCTGGCAAAGTAGGCCATGCACCACTTGACAAGTTTGCTCAGTCTGAAGGTTGGTTTGAATTTGTTTTTTCAGTAGTATATGTCTGAATTTTTCATGATTGTTTCTACGTTCATATTTTATATCAATAACTGAAGCTTCAAAATTGAATAGTATGCATTCATATTCAACTGAAGATTGGTGATTGTTTTTCTTGCTCGGCAGGCATTCCGTCTTATGGTGCAAATAGTATTGGTGCTGTTCCTCCTATGGTAGCTGAAGGTGGAGATAATCTGTATCTCTTGGCTAAAAAGATGGCTCTTGAGAGACAGAATTCTCTACCCAAACCCTTTCCTCTTTGGCCTGGGAGAGATGCACCATCTGTTGTTCCAAATTCGGATATTGTTCAGGATCCTTTGCCTCATTCTCAACGGCCTTCAATGGCTGAAAATATTCGCCAGCAGCCCCATAATCAGAATGTTGATTTGATGTCTCTACTTCAGGGAATGCCAGACAGATCAGCTGGCATTACTAGCGGAATTAGTGGTTGGTCTAATTTCTCTGTCCAAGGGGGATTAGAACCGCCTCAGGAAAGGATGGAGATGCGTCAAGGTCAGGTTATGCCCCCTCAATCTGCATTTGGAATGCAACAGAGGCTACACCCACAGAGTCCACCTATGACTAACTTACTAGGTGCCATGGATAATACTTCCACCATTTTGGCTACTGAGAAGCTACTTTCATCTGGAGTTCAAGATCCACAGCTGTTAAATCTATTGCAGCAACAGTACTTGCTGCAGCTACAATCTCAGGCAGCACAAGGACCACAGCAATTGTCAGTGTTGGAAAAGTTGTTGATGCTCAAGCAGCAGCAGCAGAAACAGGAGGAACAGCAACTACTATTGCGCCAGCAGCAGCAGTTACTCTCTCAAGTGCTGTCTGAGCAGCATCTTCATCAACGATTTGGTGAACAACCATATGGCATGTTGCCGACTCCTGGCATATCTGCAGGAAATGCTTCTGTGGATCCTACTCATTTCCCGCCCTCACATAGTTTGTTTCCAATGAATACACAAATACAACTTCCAGTTGTGGAAGAAACTCATGCCTCAAATTTTGTCTTGCCCTCAAGCATTTCTCAGGATGTCAGCCAAATAGATAGCTCTGAGACCTCATCAGTGCACTTGCCACATCAAATGTTTGGAGATTCTTCCAATCAGAGGAGTTGTGTTTTAGTGGAACAAATTGATGATATTCAACCAAAAGTCCCAAAAATGGCTACAGCCATGTCATCACATACAGAATTTACCGGCGAACATCCCCTAGAGGAGGGTTCAGAAAACAATGAACCTCCAGCCGTTACCACTTCTGAAATTGCTTCTCATTTTCCACATGTTGAGCAATTAGAAAAGGAAGTTATACCACCGCCACCAGCTGCAGTTCCCTCAGAACCACAGATTGAAGGAGATCCACATGATGGGCTGCCTGTCACTAAGGAACTGAAAAGTGTTGAAGCCCGGGAAGTTAAAAAATCATCTGAAAAGAAGTCCAAGAAGCAAAGGTCCGCTAAGGGGCAAATTTCGGACTCATCTAAGGGAGCTTCTAAGTCACAGCCATCAAAGCCCTTGCAATCCGATGCCCAAATTGCTTCTGATACTCGATCTGTTTCAGTTGACAAAGCTACAGTTGTAGGTCCAGAAAGAAGAGAGAGCAAACCTGATGTAGCTACTGCAGATGTGATGGATGAATATCCCGGGCAAAACCCACCAGTTTCACAGGTCAACACCCAAGCACAATCTGGACTGCGAGCTTGGAAACCTGCTCCTGGTTTCAAGCCAAAGTCATTGTTGGAAATTCAAGAAGAAGAGCAGAGGAGAGCACAAGCAGAAATAGCTAGTACAGAGGTCGCCACAGCTCTGAGCTCCTTGAGTGTGTCTACTCCATGGGCTGGTGTTGTTACTAATTCAGATCATAAATTAGTTAGAGATACTCAGCAAGATGCAGCCAGCACTGATTTGAATATGACTCACGCAGATGTTTCTCTCAACCGGAAGAGTAAGAAAAGTCAATTGCATGATGTACTGGCTGATAACACTTTGGCCAAGTCAAGTGAAGGAGAGAGAGAATTTCCTGATATAACATCCAGTCAACCTTCTGCATCTGTCAACGATGATGACAACTTTATTGAAGCTAAAGAAACCAAAAAGAGCCGCAAAAGATCTGCAAAATCCAAGGGTGCAGGAGCGAAGGCCTCAGCGCCCACTGCTGTTTCCGAGGCCTCTGTTGGATCAAGTCCTATTGACAAAGTCAAAAGCTCGCGTCAGGTACAACCTGACCAGGAAGTATTACCTGCTATACCATCTGGGCCTTCGCTAGGAGATTTTGTTGTTTGGAAGGGTGAGTCTGCAAGTTCTTCTCCTGTTCCTGTTCCAGCATGGTCCACCGACTCTGGGAAACCCTCAAAACCCACATCCTTACGGGACATCCTAAAGGAACAAGAAAAGAAGGTCTCTTCTATTACGCAGCATATACCAGTGCCAATACAGAAATCTGTGCCAAATCCACCTGCCAGAGTAGGTGGTCCATCATGGTCTGGCACTAGTTCATCGCCCGCCAAGGCTGCATCTCCTATTCAGATTAACTCACAAGCTGGCGCTAATTCAAGAACTAAAGTGGAGGACGATCTGTTTTGGGGCCCAATAGATCATCCCAAGCAAGAGGCAAAGCAGTACGGCCATTTCCGTCCTCTCTCTTTCTCTCTCTCCCCCCTCCCCTCCCTCCCTCCCCCCCCCCTCTCTCTCTCTCTCTCTTTGAGAAATTCCTTCACTTTGTTGATTGTGTAATGCCTGCAGGTCTGAATATCCTCAGCTTGGAAGTCAAGGCAGTTGGGGAAGCAAGACCACACCCGTGAAAGGAAGTCCTGGCAGTTCGTTGAGCAGGCAAAAGTCTGTTAGTGGTAAGCCTGCAGAACGTTTATTGTCCTCGTCTCCTGCATCAGCTCACTCGTCTCTGAAAGGGAAGAAGGATGCTTTAACAAAGCATTCAGGTAACCACATGTTTTTTTCCAAAAGAACTAGTCAAGATCCGAAGCAAACCAGTGTTTCTCCGTGAAAAAAGAAAGCATTTTTAACACAATTTTATTTACTGTTTCAGAAGCAATGGATTTCAGGGAATGGTGTGAAAATGAATGTGACAGGCTCATTGGTACAAGAGGTATTTATAGAAGTGCAACTCTTGCTTGCTCTCATTTGATTGAGATATCTCTCCTGGAATACATTATCATCCGATACATTTTGAGTTGATGTCAGTAGTTGTGGAATTTCTTGAACCCTACACTTCATTCTTTCTTTGACATGGCTCCTTAATCTTTGCACATAGAGCAACCTGAGAATATCTTGCATAGAACTATAATGACATTGTCTGATGTGGTCCATATTCTTCTTGTTCATTCAGATACCAGCTTTCTGGAATTCTGTTTCAAGCAATCCAAGTCAGAGGCTGAAATGCTTCTGATAGAGAATCTTGGCTCTTATGACCCCGATCATGAGTTCATTGACAAGTTTCTCAACTACAAAGACTTTTTGCCTGCGAATGTTTTTGACATGGCCTTCCAGGGTCGGAATGATAGTAAGGTCACTGGTGCAAGTGCCAAAGATGTGGCTTCTAACAGTGTTGGCGTTGACCTGGGTAACTCAAGTGTTCAGGATTGGGCTACTAAAGGAGGAAAGAAGAAGGGTAAAAAGGGGAAGAAGGTTAACCTTTCAGAGTTGGGCTTCAATGTGGTTAGCAACCGGATAATGATGGGAGAGATTCAGACGGTGGAAGATTAGGTAGAATGAGGAACGGTACATACATTGTGTTTGAGAATGTTTGTAAATGCTTTAGGATTACCCAGCAACAGAAGCAGTACTATTTAGTCTGCTCAAAGCAATTTTTGTGATACTACTTCTGACTTTAGGTCTTCTAAATCAGATTCAATCAGAATTAAACCTAGAGCTCTTTTTCACGTTTGTTCTCCACCCTTTTTGTTTTTGTAATGCTCAACTTGTAATGCATCCTGAGAGAGATGCCTTAGCTGATGTGGGTTCATTAGTCTCCCTGCATTATAATTTCCACACTATTTTATTATCTAGTCTGAAGTTACTGAACTCTAGTTATTTTGCAGGACCCTTCTAAGGGTTATGCAATAAATTTAATCTTCCTTTTTTATTGAATGCTATTTTGATGCTGTGGCCCATACCGCTGAACATGGATATGTCTGGTGACCCGTGTTCTTTCTCCCATAATTGACTACTCGGTTTGTTCTAATTTATGTTATACACCTTGATGAGGCATGGAGTTTAAGAAGATAAAAAGGACTTCAGAAACTCATCGCTATAGATTACATTTAGTTTCTCAAGGTTAAATAGAAGTTTAAAGTTTTAAAGTGTGCTTTTGTAAGGGTGTGCGAACTCAATCGATCAATAAATTAAATTGAAAAAAATGTTATCGGTTTATTATTATGGGATTGTTGAATTAATGGATTTTTAATGGTTTCATTAAAAAAAAGTTATTAGGTTATCTGTTTGGTTTTGGCTTTGGTTTTTAGTATTGGGTTGTTGGGTAAACTGATAACTCATTAAAGACTATAATAATTTACTTCTTTCTCCCTTTATAAATATTAAATATTAATAATTTAACATTACTTGATATTAAATTGATGCTCGTAAATCATGTATTTGCTTGGTTTCCAATGTGTAACCCTTCTGGTGGGAAGTAAATTAGAATATGAGATCAAATATTGTATATTATTAAGTTTAAGTGCTTAATTAATTTGTTTGTTCTACTATATCTCATTGTATTGTGTCAAACTGTTAGAGAAGTCATATATTTATTTTATGAGTATTTTTTTATGGGTTCTGAAAATCGATCCGTTAAAGGACAAAAAATAGATATACCAAAATTGATAAAAAATATCTTATTGATTTAGTATATTTAAAAAATCAAAAATCAATTTATCCACGTAATCGAATTGACCAATACGCCTTTGTGCTTAGAAACGGAAGCACATCACATAAAATGGACTGGATTAAAGGTGGATCACTCACTCAAGATGTCGTCTTTATGAACATTTTGGTACTCTTTAACTTTGTTCTATTCTTTGAGTACTTTAAGATAAAGAGAATTACATGATTTGGATGAACCAACAATCACAACATACCAGTGAAATCCCACAAGTATAATTTTGAAAAGGTAAAACACACGCAAATCTTACTATTACCTCTGTTTTCAGAAGACCCTCAACTCATGGTTTGGATGAACCAAATAAGAGAAATAGATTAAAGTTAACCAACATAATTAACCAACTGGCTTTGAAATGACATTATTAAGTGGGAACAATCAAAAGGAAGACCTTTGCCTTCACTAAATTTTGATCTTATGATATATCTAAATAAAGCTCTAGTAGTAGTATAAACACAAGTAAAAACTTTGACTACCAAGTAGAATGAGTTCAACAACTTCTTTGTTGCATCTTCCTTCATCTCAATTCTCAACAGAACCATTGCCTTCCCCATCATTTCTGTTTCTTTGTAGTTCTCATTTTCACCGGGCTTTTTGATCCTTTTTCTTTCTCTGCTTCTCTGTTTATAACCAACCAGATCCAACAATATTTTGTTAGACGTAAATTTTGTTGAGAATATAATTAAACGAACAAATATATGATCTTTAATAGCTTAAGTTTTTAGATGAGACGGTCACATGAGTGATCGTAGAACTTTGGACTAGTACAATTTTTAAGTTGCCCCACAAAAATAACCAACCCCATGTGATATAGGACAGCAAAAAGTTGCTTGTTCGAAGAATACTAATTTTCAACCTATTTTAGGGAAAATTGATCTACCCTTCTACACTTTTTAGGTTGTCCCTTCAAGATAAGTTGTTGTACCAGTAAACCCCACAAAAGATCATCAATCCATATGATAAAAAGCAGTAAAGAGTAGTTTGTTAGAATTTTACTGTAGATTTGGTTTCGACCTTCGGAGCTCTAGGAAAACTTTGAACTACTTTTTTTAATTGACCATGGTGTCTGAGCTAGCTAGCGTACACCTCGACTAATTTCATTCGGTACCTGCTACCTCCACCAGCACCGCTAGAGGGTATCTCACCTAGTGTTTTTGCATCCATTTGAATTTGAACCTTGGACCTCATAGTTCTCAACCTACTTCATTGATCACTAGACCGCATAGAACTATTATTTATAACTTAAGGTTGCTCCTCAAGATAAAGTTGCTCATTAAGCTAATCCCATAATTAATCCTCATCCCACATGATTAAAACAGTAAGAAGAAGAACACCCTAATTTACTGTTAGAGTGGAACATATATCAAGAATTTACAGCCTGATTTCAACTAGTTTGGAACTGAGACGTAATTGATTGATATATATACAACAAAACAAGTCTCACTAGAAAAATTTACCTTGGTTCTGATTGTTTGTTGGAAGGTGATTCATAAGTGGAAGTAGAATGGAGAGACATCTTGGCAATCTCTAACACAGCAGTGTCTCGGGTAGCTGGTGAATCACTCGTCAAATCTAGGTACGCTGCTTGGAAAGCGTCTTGCCAGAACTTAGGCAACCTGATCCTGCTATTCTGTGTGTACACATCCCACATATGTTTCACCATTTTCTCTCTTTCCTCCAATACCTACAAATCAGTAGATAAATTTGATATCTTAACAAACAAAATGGTGTAATTATTAAAAGATCAACGACCCCGTATCAGAAACCACATCATCTAATCTAGAGAAATCGACCTGAAATGCGCTCCTACTTGATCAAATCAACTTAATCTCAAACTCAAACTAGTTAAATGAGCTTTGCTATACTACTACTACATCCGGCAAAAACATCAACCTGTTTTTTTAAAATCTTTGTAACTTAGGATTTGTTTAATGTTAAATGATACGAAAAAAAAGACAATCCAACATTTTAACACATCAAATGTTGAAACACCAGGAAATCAAAGACCCCACAAAAGAAAACCCACTATTTAAAGTAGACAAAGAAGATTAGAAAGAGTAAAAGCAAAAAAGAAACGAACTTTTGAGCTGAAATGCACTCCTATAGTTATCTACTTGAACCATATGTTGCTCGGACTCTTCAAAAATTTCAATGGATGTGCATCGGATTCTCCAAAAATTGTGTATTTTCGGATAATCTGACACAGGTGCGGCATCAAAGTGAAGAGTCCACGCAACTTAGCTTGAACCAATCAAATACTTTTCAATACAAAACTAATTGAATCAGCATAATACTAGTACTACATAGCAAAATCAATCCTTTACTCTTAAGTTATTTGTGATTTTCCACATAGTTAATGACCTACCAAAGAAATAACAATTCAAGTTAACATCTTAATACACAAAATGCTTATTTCAAGAGATCAAAGACTCCCACATTAAAGAAAATCCATCATCTAAAGTTGGAACTTGGAAGAAAAATAGGAACAGAAAGAGGAAAAGCAAAATAGAACAACGACAACATACCCAGTGGAATCCCACAAGTGGGGTCTGAGGAGGGTACACACTTTATCACTACCATTATAGAGATAGAGAGACGGTTTTCGAAAGAAAAGCAAAATAGAAAGGAAGAAAAAATTAGAAAGAGGCAAAAGAAAAAAGGGAGAACTTTTGAGGTAAATTGACCTGAATACCAAACAAGTCTTCTAAGTATACAACTAACTATATCCAGCAAAAATCTAATCTTTTTTCTTTATGATTGCCTTTTAGCAAAATGACCCATGTAGCAAAAATCAAATCTTTTTCTTAATTACTAGTGATTATGCCTGATAGCAAAATGACCCATGCAGCAAAAAGCAAATCTTTCTCTTAATTACTTGTGATTTTGCCTTCTAGAAAATTGACTCATGTAGCAAAAATTAAACCTTTTTCTTATAATAACTTATGATTTTGCCTTTTAGCAAAATGACCCATGTAGCAAAAATTAAATCTTTTTCTTGTAATTACTTGTGATTTTGCTTTTTTAGCAAAATGACCCATGTAGCAAAAATTAAATCTTTTTCTTGTAATTACTTATGATTCTGCCTTATAGCAAAATGACCCATGCAGCAAAAATCATCTCTTTTTGTTAATTACTTATGATTTTGCCTTTTCTAGCATAATGACCTATGTAGCAAAAACCAAATCTTATTCTTAATTACTTATGATTTTCCTTTTAACAAAATAACCCATCTAGCAAAACTCAAATCCTTTTTCTTAATTCCTTAGCATTTTCCTTCTAGCAAAATAACCCATGTAGCAAAAAAATCTTTTTCTCAATTACTTTGCATTTTTCCTTTTAGCAATAGCAAAAGTTTGATCTTTTTTCTTAGTTACTTATGATTTGCCTTTGAGCAAAATAACCCATATAGCAAAAATCAAATCTTTTTGTAAATTACTCATTATTTAGCCTTTTACAAAAATGACCATCAAAAAAGGATCAAGAAACAGTACCAGAATATCAAGATCTTCATGGATGGAGAAATCAGAGGCATCAGATAAACGGCCGAGATTTGCAGTAGACCAGTTGAGACTAAGAGTAAGTGAGCCAGTGAACATAGACCAAAAAGCTAGCAAAAGAATTGCAGCCAATACCCACAACTTGTATTTACCTTTACTAAAAACCCCACAAAATCCTTGATCTTTTTTTACACTTGCTGCTGCTGGTGTTGGTACTACAGAAACTGCAGGAACTGTTGTTACTGTACTACTAATTCTTGATTGAGCTTCTTCATCTTTCATTTCTTGGTATATTCTCATGATTTTTCTTTGACACAAATGGGAAAAAGATAAGATCTTTATAAGCAGTGGTAAGAGTAGAATTTTTTTAAAATTTTTTTTTTGGAAGGATCAAGAAGATGATGGGTGGATTAAATAGAGGTGATATTAGGATTTTTTCTTTAATTTTTTTTTAGTTTAAGGAACAGTGTGTGGAAGTGAAGTGTGAAGAAAAATATGAGGTGAGGTAAGGGGAACCACCGACAAGAGTAATGGAGTGGGACACTGCCATTAACAAATTAGTATCCTCACTATGTGGAATTGTTTTTTAAAAAAAAAAATGGCTCACATGCATTAGCTATAGAATTGCATGGATGGAAGGGCTTTTCGAAAATAATCTCTCTATCTCTATGAGATAATGGTAAGATTTAAATGTAATTTTTCGTTTCTAGATTCTACTTATGAAATTTCACTGGATATGTTATTGTTGTGTATGCATTAGCTATAATGAAATTTGAAGAATACTAAAGGAGAAAATTTCATAAATAACTATAGGTTAGAACAAAATATGAAATGTTGTTATCTTTTGAGTACTTACCCTTCGCAAGCTCCACTTGTGGAATTTCACTGGGCATGTTATTATTATTGTAACTCCATAATGAGTACTGTTTTACCCACTCCAGCTCCCCCGAATAGTTCGATTTTTCCTCCATGGCTATAAGGGGCTAAAAGATCTACGACTTTAATTCCTATTTCAAAAATAGATAATTTTGCATCCAACTGTATAAAGGCGGACGCAGATCTATGAATAAGAGACGTTGTACTAGTATCTGCAGTCCCTAAATTATCAACAGGCTCTTCGAGCTCCCCCAATTGGAACACTTATAGGAGCTCCTTTGTCAATCATTTCCATTCCATGTCAATTATATCAGATAAATAAGTATCATTGATGCGTATTAGCCATCAACAAAATATATATTTAAGTGACGAGAGGCGAGTATCAATTTGTATGGGCGATTGATATCAATTATATTAGACGGATCATTATTAGTCATCACTTCTATATAAAAAAAAGACACATATTCTGAGGATGAATATCAATAATCAGTTGTATCAATGTATAATATATCAACGAAAGAATTGTATACCAAAGGTATCAAATATATGAAGCAACAAATATCAGCATTATATCAATTGAAAGCAAATAAAAGTGTTCTATAAATGGCATGTGTAGAATGCATTTCTTGTTGTTTTATCAACAAAGATTGTATTGGCATAGTAAGTACTCCTTCTTCCTTAATCAGATGTCTTAGGTTCGAGTTTCTTTGGGTACAGAATATCCTTTGTTGGCGAGGCTTTAGCCCCAATGTGGAACTTTTCAACGTAAATCTAAATACAATCGAATTTTAATGTAAATATCAAATACCGAATAAAAAATTTAAAAAATACATTTATTATTAAATATAAATATAACTATATTTCATAAATATTTAAAATGATAATTATATACCTTAAAAATAATATAAGTATTTGTCACTATCCCATAATTTTCCCATAATAAAATAGGGCATGTGGGGTTTATTGAATAAAATTGACTTTTTACGCTGTCAATGCCTTTGTGTGGGCTTTCAACGCTTTTGTGGGTCACCTAACAATAAGCCTTTTTGGGAACTACTTAACGTGTTGACGTAATTACGAATTTATTCCACATCTAAAATTTAGAATTTATAACTTCAAATAACATTTACATATTTATTTACTATTTTCTTTGCTTATTTAGTTGTCAAAATTTTTTTAATTTGATTTTCTCATAATTATTATTTTAACAAACTAAGGTAAAAATAAGATAGAATAAATTTTTTTCTCATTATATCCTCAATTTATTGTCAATATAATAAGTAAATATGTACGAATCCTTATCAATTTACAGAGATAAAACGATAAGACTTATTATGTGTAATTATCTTTTTAATATATCTAGAAAATTTAATATAGTTATCTGTATAGTATAATTTTTTGAAGAAAGTAATTAAACTCTCATCTTTATTTTGTGTGCGTGGTTGGGTTGGGGGAAGGCGGAGCAATTTCTTTCTTTTTTTAGTTAAAAGTTTATTGGATTTCATATTCGAATAAACCTCGTAATCGTAAGAAAGTGGGCTTTTTAGTTATTGGCCTAGCAAAAGAAAAATTGGGATAGGATTCTATAGGATCTCCCCCCCTTCAAAATCGGACGTGAAAGTTTCCTTTCATCCGGCTCAAGTAGGTACACCAAATAAGGAAAGGGGTTATCGTTTTCAAACTCTAGA
>JAABOM020000084.1:26749222-26777937 GCA_011800125.2 Solanum clarkiae | reverse complement strand
ACTCTTAGATAACTAGGATAGAGCCAAAATCCCTACGATCTAAGCATTGGCCTAGGACGACCCAATACGTTAGGCGTATTGGGCCCATTAGAAAGACCACCGTGAGTCCAAAAGTGGCCTCCGGCCCAAATGGACGATCATAATTATGTGTTATATTTGAAGGATCAAAAGTGGCCTCCGGCCCAAAAAACTCATAAAATATATATTTTATTTCAAACCTAATCATAAAACATACGATTATATAAGTTGCAAATTAAAGTAAAATTCAACACATAACTTCACTATGAAAGTGTACAGTCAAGATTAATTTTGATTTAGTCTGTCAATTCATTTATTTATGAATATTTACATACTTTCGTAAGTACACTTATCATTAATGGAAAGAAAAAATCAAACAAGGGCATAATGAAAAAACTACATAGTTTCTCAAGTATGTGCATCTTAAAAAGGTGAGAAGCATCATCACACATTTCTTTTTCTTTTTTTTAATATAATTTGAGAAGTTTATCGAAAAGTTGAATTCATTACAAATTTAATTGGCACGGATAATAATCAAATATATTTTAAAATCAAAAATCAAAGCTATCAATCAAAAATTTTAATATTTATTGTACAATGAACACCCCTACTATATAAGTATTAAAGGTGGATTTAAATTAAATTTGAATAATTAAATTGTCACCCTGTCTAAAAAAAACTTAGGCTTGAATAATAAATTAATTTGAAATGAGCAATAAAAGAATCCAAAAATTGACTATTTTTTTATTTTGGGGTATGAGAAAAAGATTCACTATTTTTTTATTTTTGATATGATAGAATAAAGCAAAATGATTCTTTAAATTATCTATGTTTCTTTCAGTTGTAAAGTAGCAGTTAGTCAATGCAACTTGCGACACTCATCATGAATCATCCAGAAACAAAAACATAATCACACTACATCCAACCCCTTACCCCACATTGTTGTTTATTTATTTATGTGTCTAATTTTATTAAAAAAAAATGTGACAAACTAAATTAACAAGAAAGAGAACTATTTGTCTCAATTTTACATTTTACCAAATTTTTCTTTGATAAACCAAGTTTTCTAATGGGAAATCAACAAGTTAAAGATACAAACAATTGGCTACAGCCAAAATGTCATTAACAATTGTTGATATGGAATTCTTAATGATAATTCATAATCAAGACAATTGATTAAATCAAAATTTGTGCATAACCTGTGCACATTTAATCAAACAAAAAAAATTCCTAGCCACAGAGCTGCTCAGAAATTGCTATTAACTAATCATGGATTATCATAAGTCCAGACATAATTTCAGCAACATCATCACTGCAACCAGGTAAAACTAAAAACTTTACACTAATAAACCAAATTTAATTGTAATTAATAACAGTAACATTAATAAATCGAATTATTAATCATGAACTTTCAGAGAAATTCCATTAAAGGAAGTTGTGCAGACAATCAACATGGCATCAGTTCAGACCGCCCGTCTGCTTGCATCTCATCATTAAGCTAACAAAATAATTTATTTAAAAAATTAAACAAATTATACTAACATTCTCAAAAATAATTAATTAAGAGACATCAGAAAACTAGTTGAGAGTTAATTTTTCTTCAGTTAATTTCAGTGTGTAGTATAAGATTTTGTTTAACATCATCTGCCTCCTCTAAACAATGAAACCAGAAAAAAAAAATTGACAGTGAACAATCTGTAGATCTGAATCTAAGAAATAAATGGCATCAGATAATAAGCGGAGTAAATAATCAACATGATTATTCAGTATTTACAATGAATATCATCACATGCCAATTGATGAATGATGAAATAAAATCATCAGATTTGGGGAAAAAATCGAAAACTATAACGACTAACACTCAGTAGATCTGAATCGACACACAAAATTGGAGTCAGATAATAAGCGGAGTATATAATCGACATGATTATTCAGTATTTACAATGAATATCATCACATGCCAATTGATGAATCATGAAATAAAATCACCAGATTTGGGGGGAAAATCGAAAACTATAACGACTAACACTCAGTAGATCTGAATCGAAACACAAAATTGGAGTCAGATAATAAGCGGAGTATATAATCGACATGATTATTCAGTATTTACAGTGAAGCATCATCTGCCAAAAGACGAATCATAGCTTTGGAAAAAAATCAATAGAAAATAATTAGGATTTCGGTAGGACCATTTGGCACAAAGGCAATTAGAATAAGAATGCAATGAGCTGGTAAGCCAACCGTCTCAGTATATGCATCACCTTTATCTCCTTGTTCACATAATCGGTACAAGAAGAGGGTAAATTTGATGCAATAAACACTAAAAACAAACGAATACAATTATATCTATGAACATCTTTTTTGCAGACTGAATTGATGAAGATAAGCAAAATCGTTTGAAGAAATTCTACTGAGGAAGGAAAAGCAAATTGATTGAAGAATTACCGGAGAAAATGTTGCTTAAATAGGGGTTTGGACAGTGCTAGGGTTTGGAGTATGCGGCGTTTGGCGGAGAAAAATGGCGAAGGACCATTTTTGCCACTGTAATTTTGGAAAAATACATGTGAGCCCTTGTTAATTTTTAATTACCAAAATACCCCAAAACTTTTTTTTTGGTACTTGAGAAATGGCGGGAAATACACTAATTGTTCTATTTTTTTTAACTTGAACTATCATTATTTAATGTAAGTTGTATTATAAAACACACTTCAAAGTTGATCAAGATTTGAGTATGAACGAGTAAGTTTTTTAAAATTCTAACTTCAAATCTGTGGCCAAATAGAAGCTAAATTTGTGTCGGGAAGAGATAATTTTTACTTTTCTTTTGCATTAAAAACATAAAACATCATTAATTTGATGAAAAAAAAACATTAGAGTGATTCTCTCCATCTGTTTTAACATTAATTGACAGAGTTATCTGATATTTATTGTTGGCTAGAGATAACATGTATTCTGTGAAATTAGTCAACATATCCAAAGTTAGCTTGTATATTACCCTCCTTGTCTATCATGCACTTGCACTGGAAACCAGTGAACATTTTGATTTCCAAATCAATGTGAGCAGCCAGAGGTGGTCGGAGTTGACGTCTTGAAAGCTAAAGCCACAGTAGAAAGTACAAATCTTGATGTCACCATCGTCATGCTAAATAAGGATGGTTGTATTGCAAGTAACGAATATAACTTGGTTTAATTTGAAATCAAGTGTCTTTTTTCGATAAATGATCAAAAGAACTACAAGTAATATTTTTCAAGAAGAAAGATCTCTTTTGCGATCAAAAAATCCAAATTTTTGGGGATGGGAATTGCTGATTTCGCTGATTACCCATTGTTTAGTAAATAAGAACAAGAGCTAACAGCCTATCTATTTATATACAGAACATTTTCACCTTAGCATACAGTTCTATTTTCAGCAAAAGAGCCTCTAGAATCCCATTTTTCATGTCCATTTTCCTTGTTAACATCAGCTGGAGGCAAAAAACAGTCCATTGACAAACCACTTATGTTAAAATCAATCTCTTCGATCTTCCATGTTTCCTCAACTTTTGCTCTATAGTCTAAGTTCTTTCCATATCTATAAATTGTTGCTGCAGTTCTCCCACTGTGTGCTATGTTGATACCTTCGACGTACCTATAATCTTTAAGAGTTGATTCCATGCTTGTTTCCCAAAAAGTACTGTCATCGTCCTTCGTTGACTTCAATCTTACTAGTTTTGTGTCCTCGAATTGGATGAGATGACCAGATCGTTGGCTGAAGTAGCCCCATATGGTGTGATGAACAACTTCTGTGTTGGCTGTGCTCTGTGCCTTCAATATGTCTTTGCTAGTCTCAAGTTTTAGTGTAAAGCATTCTTCATCCTTAATTTTCTTTTCTCCAATGCAAACAGCATTCACAAATAAATTGGCTGTTGATCTGGGGTCTAATCCCTGTCGATCAAGAAGAGTCCATAAACAAGACAACAAAGGAATCTAAGCTTTATCAACACTGATACACTTTCTAGCTTGTGCAGGCAGCAGTACTGGTATATTTAACAATGCAGTTATTGGATGATTTTCATAAGAACACAAAGGAAAGAGAGTGACTTGCAATTCAAAAAACAAGAAATTAGATTAGCCCATCCGAGGGATGATAATGAATGTACAAAGAAATTTAAAATACCATTAAAATTAGAGTTTATGTTCTATGCCTCGACGTTCTAAGAAGTATTAAACAATCAGTCCACTTGGTAATTACAGGTTATGTTTGTTGCTCATATACTCCAAAAATGCTTTCGGAAGAAAACATGGGAGCAGAGGCATTTTTGGAGGATCCAAGCAACATAGCTTACACGTAAATCTGTGTGATTAGCGTCAATCAGTAACCCAGTAAAAATGGTTATTAACTTCCTATTACAAGTTAAACTAATTATACTGTCAATGCATATAACTTTAATCCTTAAAATCACGTCACTCAGGCCAAGAAATCCGCTGAAGATAAAGGGAGTACCTGAAAGAACCTCCTGAGTGGTCTCGGAGGACCTTTTGAAGGATTAGAATTGGTGGAAGAGTGACTCCAAGCTACTATACCATTACTACCAGCACTTACCTTGCAATCGGATACAACAAATTCTAGGAACCACAGATCAGGGTTCTTTTGCCAAAGAACAAATCCTCCGTCCTCACAACTCCGTTTGGAGTTCATTCCGTTACCACTTTGCTGAATGTCTGACATTGCCATCTGCAATTGACCCACCGCATACATGCTATTGATTGAATTTAATGCAGCCTGCCCTCCGCTAGCTGCCATATATTGTTGTACAATGTATTTTGCAGAAGAAGCCTTCTGATGTCCACAATATTAGAAGGGTTTCAGTATGTTATTTGTGAGAGAAATTTAAACAAAATCTATTAGGTAAGATATTGCGACATTTGATACATCATTTATCTTGATCTGCTTTTCATCATACCATTGAAAATATAACTAAGTAAATAAAGTGTGTTCTTTGTAACAATTTAAGCTTTTAGATGGTCACACACTTCAACATGGTATTAGAGCAGACATAGGTCCTAGGATTGTGTCTCGACACAAATATTACCAGAAAGAATCTCCAAGTGTTCGGCACATGAAGAAAAATCAAGCATACATGTGAGGAGACCGGAGAATGGACCTTAGGCACCAGTGTACAATGAAGTTGCTACTTATTAGCAGTGGAGGAGCCATATGTATTCATTTTTGTGTACATATACTATAGATTGGCTTCCCTTGTTTCTTTGCGAGTTTACTCCTTTATAATTTGACACCCCCTTAATGAAAACACAGACTCTGAAACAGCTAATTAGAAACAAAGAATTTGGAACTGGACACTGTTTAAACTATCTCAGGATTAACACAAGGCATGTAAACACTTCAATAATTTTAAAGAACAGAACTGGCAAGTTTTTCAAGATTCTTACAGTATGATGAGTTTCATAATGATAACCAACGGTGTCCAACACCGAACGAGGAAGTCTAACAATGGGATTTCAAAAGAATCTCACCACCTATAATCTGAAGTCATGACCTAAAACAATCTTTGGACCACATTTGTTTCTACACTAGAATCTTTGCTTGTCTCATGAGAATTGAGCAATTCATATATATGTCAAAAAATTATTTTTTTACCCCATTTGCACAATATAATTTGCAGCCGTGCCCTGGTCACCAAAGAAGGTGCTAGATTCATAATAATAATAGAGCCAGATATATATAGAGGATTCATAAAATCGACGCAGAGGTGATTGATTGATATAACAATACTAACATTCTCATTCAGGAATCAATTTCAAAAATATTCAGACTGTCAAATTCTATTTCCCATTTGAGAAAATATTATTTTGTCCAATACAAATATCCCAAAAGGAGAGAAATTGTTTCAGTGTGACCATAGGTCAATAACAATATGCCTAATGTAATGTCATTAATAGGATGTTAGAAGGGTTGAATGCATACAGACATTATTATACCTATAGAGATAGAAAGGTTGAATGTATACAAACGTTATTCATACCTATAGAGATAGAAAGGTTGATATAATAATGTGAAATGAAGAGTAGTACAAAATATACCGAGGAAACAACACTAATGACAACAAAATTATCATGCGGCCCATAGATAACAAGTTCAAAACGTGAAATTACTAATTTTAATTGAGGTAGACTGCCTACATCACACGGAATATTTCATTTTTTAAAACAAAATTATTACTTCAAATATCCGAAAAACCAAAAACAGGAAGGAGGGTTGTACAGATCAACTCACAATGCAACCATCTGTAACAGGCAAGCTAACAGCATGATCCAATTGAACCTGGAAAGGTATAAGAGCAGATCCAACAATTTTCAATAAGAACATAAATTGATCATTGTTTCCAGAAGAAACCGCCTTCGATCGATCAGGCAATTTATCAGCTCGCATTAGATGTAGCATCTTCTTCCATCTGATTGCTGCACCGCTGCAACCCGTTTTGCTAAACATTTCTTCTGGTAGAGGAACCTCCAATACTGTATCCAATCCAGCTTCTTTGTCCAAATTAGGGTTCAATTTTCTCATGGTGTAAAATTACAACAATATTCTTCAAACAAAAATATGGGACATGGAAAATAAGGAAAAAAAATTAATTGTTGGAAAGATTTGTTCATGGAAATTAAGAAAATGAGGTTTATTTGTTTTCTCCTTTGAAAGAGGATTTGAATGGAGCAAATGATTTTGAGAGAAATGGATATTTCTCTGCCTCCTGAGGTGTTTCTTTGGTAGTTGGTATTGTGCGGGTATGATTTTGGCGGGAATAGTATTCTTATTATCTTTTTAAAAAATGAGTATATATTATGAAATGACTCTTTAAACTATCTGCGGTTTTTTCATTTGTGAAGTAGCAGTTAGTCAATGCAACTTTCGACGCTCCTCATGGGTCATCTGAAAACAGCCGCTTTATGTTTTTAAACATAGGGGTTAGGCTGCGTACATCCGACCCCCTCACCCCGCAATGAGCGAGAACCTTTTGAGACGCTGGGATATGTTGTTGTTGTTTGTTATGAAATGATAAAATAATAAATGAAGAATATTGCAGAGAAAAAAATTTCTTAACATTTTCATAAGACAGTTCACATGATTCTATCATGGGTCTTAGTTTTTTCCTTTCCAACTTTAAAAAGGAGAATAAAATAAATTAAACTCGTTAGCGAGAAAATAATACGATAAAATTTGATAAAAAGATGAAAATTTCTCTTTTTTTGTCTGTTTATACGTATTTCATATATTTTGTACATGAAATTGGGTGAAATTTCATATGATCAACTTAGGATGATGTGTTCAGTATGGAGTAAAACATAGTATTATTTTTAAAAAAAATATATTTTAAATTTTCTCATATCCGTTTGGTAAAACTTTTTGGAAAACATTTTCTTTATGAAAACAAGTTCCTTAAGATAACTTTCTTAATGAAAGTAGGAAAATCAAATTCCGCAAATGACATTTTATATTGATTGTGTTCTTTTCATCTTCCAACACATCTCATCTTCATCCTAACTGTACTTCCTGGTAGCCACCCATTCACAGCCCCATACTCTCGCCTGTATCTTTCATAATATATATTTAAATTAAATATAAATACTTTTAGAGTAATAATTTTTACTTACGTAAAATAAAAATTTATTTAATTTTCCAAAATATAAAATATTTTTCTTCGTTTTCATATGACCAAATTTATGGTATTGGGCAACAAGGAATTCTTCAATGCACGGCTGGATACATAGTATGATTTTTTTCAACGTAAAACCTATCTCAGATGGCTAATTGACGACCTTTTATATATCTAAAAAAAATGAAGCAAGAAAATATATATATATAAATATTGGAACTTGCTGGCAATAGTTGACAAATTTTGCATTTTATATTAGGGAAAAATCCAATGTCATTATATGTATTTGGTACGACAAAAATCATTTTTTTGTAGAAAATATTTTGTAGTGTTTTATTAATGTTAGTGATTAAAAGTGTTTCTCGAGAGAAGACATACTTATAGAAAAATTAATAATAATATTAGTAATGAGGAGATTGTTCTAATGAAGAATTTGAATCTATAAAATACTCAAATAATAATGTTTGAATGTTAGGTGAAACGAGTAACATGAAGTTAAAAGTATGATTTCATACTTAATCTGATGAAAAATGTCTTTCAAAAAAATATGACTTTTTTCATAATAAGTCGGAGAAAATATCTCTCAATTAAATACGAAAATCTATGCTCTTCATTGGCACATTATTAGAATTAAAAAAAAAAAGTATTTAAAAATTATTTCTCAATACATTTTAAATAAAAAAATAAATATTTAAATTGTCCTAAAACTAGTCATCCCTCCTAATTTTCCATGGATTGTCATGATAGTTGAATCCAAATTATCATGAAAAAACAAAAGATAAATACAAGCAAAAAGAAAATCTTTGATGTCACACTCAAGAAACAATACATAAAAAAAATGTTTTTGAGACCATTTCCTCTACTCTAGTATGATCTCAAGGGAATTTCTATGTTGCTTTCACATCTGAATTACACTAGCTCATTCAGATTTGGTCAGTCACAAAACTTTTAATATAAGGCAAAAAATAGTTTTATTAAAAAAGTCTACACCGTCTGAGTAAATATTATTTATTTTACATGGTTAAGTCAGATATCTGCATATTATAAACTTTCTTGAAATGCGAGATTTGAATTCTTAAAAATAAAATAAATTACCTGCTACAATAGATAAAGATGACTCGATGGTGTAAAATTATTTATATTGACGATACATATTACTTGTCACTTAAATAAATACTTCTGTTAATAGATTAGCCTACTGCCAGCTGATCAAAGCCGGCCATATCTCCTCTATTTTCTTATATAAAACAACATCAAATTCTTGAACTCCAAACTCAGAGTGTAGCTAATCGGTACTGAACATTCCGCCTGTTATATTTGTACAAATGCCCATAGTAATAACATATTTTGGTTCAGACATTCCACTAGCAATTTTCTCCGATACTTTATACTATTTTGTTGTAGTTACTGTCAATCTTTATTTTTCCTGCATAGTTTGTCTTCTTTCTTTTTCCCATCTTCTCCTTAAGCCGAGAATCTATTAAAAATAAGGTTTGTGTACAATTACACTGAGTACGTCGTCATTGTTGTTGCGCTCATCTCATTTGGCCTTTTCATCACTTAGATATGACAAGGAGATTCAAACTCAAGCTCTCTATGCCTTCTTTTCGGTTTTGTCGATCCAAAAAAGCTTCTTTTTTGCCTCGAAGTCCAGTTCCAATTTCAGTATACAAATCTTTTCATGCCAATGTTCATGATAATTGCCCTGTTCCAGTACCTCCCTCAACCCCATATCACCCTTGCATAATCAGAAAAGCTCACAACTTGGAGAATAAAACGTACAATTCGCCGAGTTCTGAACATTCTGATCATGACAATAACAACATGAGAAGGGGGAAAAGTAGATTGAACATGAGTTTTTCCTCTGTTGATAGTGGCTGGTTCAGTTTCAGTAGTGAATGTGGTGATGAAAAGCTTAATGATGAAATTCAAAGCCTTATTTCTTCTCCAAGTTTTGAATCTTCATTCGATGTAGATCGTCCGATAGACCCTTTAACAGGGTCCAGAAGTAGGAAAAAGACTAATAACACGAAAGTAAGGAGGCTCAAACGTTACCTCTCGAATAGTTTTAAAGATTCTATGATGCCATGTATGGCTAATGGGAAAGTGAATGAGAGTTTAGCTATAGTGAAAAGATCAGCAGATCCTTACGACGATTTCAAGAATTCAATGAAGGAAATGATAATGGAGAAAGAGATGTTTGAAGCAGAGGATTTAGAACAACTTTTGCTTTGTTTTCTTAGTCTCAATTCAAGACATCATCATGCAATTATTGTGGAAGCTTTTACTGAGATTTGGGAGGAGTTGTTTGGTAAATCTTCAAAGTCCATGGATCTAAAGCTTCCAAGATTCCAATGAAAAATTTTCCTCGTTATATTGTTTCAAGTTCAACATCCAAAATCTACACAAGAAGCATCACATCACAAGTTACTATTTCATTTGTTTACTCATATTTTTCATATGCTCTTGAATTCTGGTTATTGTGCTTTGCTATGTCTTTTTCTTTTACTTCTTTCATTTATTAAGTCTGTTTCTAAAAGAAATGTCTCTTCCCTTATCGAACAAGTGACGATCTTTGAGACCAACAACTATATACCAGTAAAATTTCACAAGTGTATAAAATATCTACATGTTTAAAACCATAAGATTAAAAAATATTTTGATATATTCCACAGATTTTTAATTTAAAATCAATAAGATTTAAAAAAAACTCCTTACTTTCTTATACTCCATGAACGGAAATTAAGCTGACAACAAACATGCACAAAGGTTAAAACTCTTATATTATTGCTGGTGGGCTAGGCAAAGAAGGTTTTTTTGCCCTCCAAATTTTGGAGAATGTTAAGTGTTTCCATTTCTTCTTTCTTTGAACTGGTAAAGGTAGTTGATTTCTGTGTCCAAATTTAGTTGTAATTTTTCCATCACCTCTGGGCAGTCTATTATTGAAATAGTAATTATGTAAATATGCCAATTGATTAGTGCCTTTTGAGACTTGGCTAAATAATTTTATCTAAAGTAGATGGCAGAATATTATATGTAGTTATAGGTACTGCACAACAGGAAAATTAATATTTCATGTTACATTATTGGACAGAGTCTATCAGGAAGATGCACAATAATCTATCATAAAACAAGACATTGAGATATCTCCAAAAGGTTGAAGTAGAGGCCTCAGATGTCTTCCTGTTGTACACTATCAGATTCCAAAGATGGATCGGTATCCTCAAGATAGTTGAAATGACAGAGCATACCACCAGCTTCATCAGCAAAAGAAATTTTTCTCCCCTCCCTCTGGACTGAGTTCTTGAAATTAGTCGCACCATTTTGACTCAATTTCTACACAGGAAAATAAATTAGACTTAATAACAAGTAATGAAGTTCATATTTTAACTTGGAGAAGTTTGAACAGCAATTATGAATGATACAGAAAATGGAAGGTACCAACCATGATTTTACAGAATCTGGTGCAGTCCCTAGTCATCATGGACAACCACTTTCGTGTTGTCTCCTCGACTTTTGTAGCACCTTTTATGGCATTCCTCACCTGTCAAACACAAGATACTAGCACTTGAGAACAATACGATTACATGCAAAGTAATTCATCCAAGCACGTCATTCTAGCATAATCATTTCACATGAAAATGAAAACTGCACATCCTCTTTTTCCTCCTTTTTATTCTTAGGCCTTTCCGCTATCTATCAAATGTCCATGTTAATGAACATTCCTCATAAAACTAAAATAAAGATCAAATTGATATGTTTTCAATTGTTAGATGATGTCTTGAAAATCAGAACATCACTGCTACTTGAGATTTTAAGAAAACATCATTTGCTATGTCAGACATAACAGGTTATCTGTGACTTTTCTTTGGTTGTTTAACCTCCAATATACCAGTTATATCTAGAATAACATACCTCATCAGCATCATTTTTCAAAGAGCTGGTTCGATATGCTTCAAAGAGTAATTTGTCTTCTACCATATCCTTCATGGCCTTCAATTCATTCATAAGCTTCAATGCTAGAGATTCAATATCTTGCATCTGCCGCTGTGAAAATGCTATAGCACTTTCTGAACAACATTTAATTGAGGTACCGGTGCTAAACTGAGGTAAAGAACGAGACAGACGAGGACCTTCTGGACTGCCCTTCGGAGAGCTACTTCGTTTTCCTAGATTGGCTTTTGGAGGGGAACTTCGTTTTCCAATTTTCAATCTCCTAGTGATCTGCTTGGGACCAATAAAAATTTTAGCCTGACTAGGTCGTGGAGATCCTTCAGAATCTTTAGTTGTACTAGCATCAGCTAAGCATGATCTTTCAGAATCCTCATGTCCTGCAAAAGTGAGTTTTTCTTTACATTCTGAAAGAGTATGGCCAAGAAAAAACAAGTCAGCTAGATTTCCAAGAGAGTTCAGAACATTTAGGAAGACAAACATATTATCTTATTAAAAGCAATTCAAAAGGACAACAGCAGGAAGTGTCTCATTCTATTGAATGGAGGTTAAGTCCATAGTTGAATCTTCGGTGAATAAATGAGTTAGAAAGGACATTAACACCTTTCAAGGTAGAAGCATGACGTTAAGAGTTAATTCGCAGATAAATTTGAGTTAGAAAGGAAATTGTTGGAAGTATGAAATCATGATTTTACAGTTCATTTGCCAGATAGTTCACTTTGGCTGGAAAGAAAAACAAAAGTAGCTTACTAGTTTATTCGATTTGCAGGATACATAGCTAAAAAGTAAAGATTAAATTTTTTATGTAATGCTAGAATAGAAAAAGAATATTAAATCTGACAAGTAGCTATTTTTCTGCTTTTAAAAACAATCTATAATAAGCTGTTATCTTCATTTACCAGCACATAAAAGCTGGAGGACAATTGACTTGCACATTATACTGATTTGTCTGATTTATTATAAATTAAAAACAGCAGAACTGAAAACCCCATCTGTGTCTCATGTTTCTGGAAATAGGTTTCTGGGTTCAACCAAAGAACCAACCACCAGAATGCTTAAAAGTTAAATCCAACAAGTAGAATTTACTTTGAATTAACTTGAAGCACTGGTGAGTTGTTTCTCTGATGAAAGGTTTGTCCTAAAAGATATTTGAAGCAACATATAAACTGTGATTATATTTGCAATGCATATATTATAGAAGTCAATTTAATTATCTAGGATGTGGATAAAACACAGAATTAATCAAACACGTGATTGGAAACTGCATTTTCATCTATGACTTACTGTAGTTCTCCAGGTCATCAATTAAGTCTATGGAGTTCATAGCCAAACAAAGTCGCTCTTGAGAGGATGGAGAAATAGCCTGCATAAGAATATATTGTTTAAGACAACTTCAAGTAATACAAAGAAAATAATTTATTTTCAGCAAACACCCCTAACCTTTCGTGTCGAAAGAAGTCTCTCAGGAGGCGGTGACAACTCTGGTGCTGAGATCTGATCTACACCATTCATATGTGGATTGCTGAACGTCATATTTTTTTCTTCAGAAGAACTTGAAGGTTTCAGAGTCTGATTTTCATCATCCAAGCAACTTCCTGAAATCAAACTAGTTGCTGCATCAGTAAAGCAGCAATCTGTTCGCTGTTCCCTGTCATTAATTTTGTCCAAGGATGGCAAACATTTGTCACTGCCTGAGCAAGTTTGCAAATTCCTTGACGAGATACAATTTTCAACAGGGCCATCAACTGAATTAATCTTCTGATTTGAGAGCAAAACTTCCTTATCTCTATCTCCAAACATGCAAACATCATCTGCACAATGAAGGCTGGCACTGGTAGTGCTATTAGGTATTGTTGCCTCGGGAACATGAAACACAACATTATTTGTCATCTGATCAGAGATCTTGACTGTATCAGAACAATTCTGCAGGCAGTCGTACATGTCTAAATTCTGATCATCTGCTGCTGCTGCAACTATTTCTGTAGATCTTGCTGGAGCAAACAAGTCTTCTTGACTGTTCTCTCCATTACAGTCATCCTCCTGATTATTTACCTCCGCAAGCATTTCACTAGCCGAGGAAACATATTTATATTCCACATATTCCACGAGATCATTGGAAATCTGGTTAAGAGCACAAAGCTGTTGTTCTTTAGCAAATAAAACTGGTTTGTTTACCTCAGAGTCGACTACATCTGGAAATTCACTGCATGTAATTGTACCAGGCTCCAGTTTGCTAACCATCTGGATATTAGAGGAGCAATTGGAGGAATCTGAGCTTTGATACACTGAGAACTCAGATTCAGAAGTCTCAGCTGTGGGTTCTGCCACTTCGGGTAAACCACTTCTGAGCTGTTGAGAAGTTTCAGGCTCAAAAACCACTTCAACTTTAACTGATACAGGCTCTTTCAGAGATGCAAAGAGATTCCTGTTGGTGCACCTTTTTTTACCATTTGACTTTTTGGAAATCCCCGATTTCAAAGAACTCAGGGGTACTTTTAGATCGTCATCTTCCTCTGGAAGATAACATCCAGTAGGCTGCTTTGGACAAGTCAAAGTAGGACTTGGAGTAGCAAGTTTCCTTTTCTTGGATTTGCATTTATCCTTCAGTTGTTTCAGTGTTATTTCTCCAAAGTCACAGTCACCTGACTTATCATCTGACTGAATATTCCCTTCATCAATAGCACAGCAACCAAATATGCTATCTTCAGGTTCTACTGCTGGTAATGTTCTGTCTACCGCCTGCAGACATTCGCTTTCACACTTAATTTTTTCAGTACCATAGATGTCTTTTAACTTCTTGAACATTAAAGCTGGCTTTCCATGAGAATCTACATTAGGGACTTTTACTGTCAAACCATTCCTCCTCCTGACCTGGATAAAATGAGAGTTGCACTCCATTGTCTAACAGGTTTGACTCAAGTTCATGAACTGTTAGCAGAAATGAAAATGCCTGTCAAAGGGATAATATACCACTAGTCTTCTTACAACTCCTAGATGCCACACCAGTCTTCCATCAGAAGAAAGAAACCTTAAGCCACAAATAGAATGGCAAGAAAGCAAAGAAGGAATCAATGAACATTTCCTCTTGTTGGCATTACAGCTTACAATTTTATCAAGGGAACCTCTATCGAGTCCAAATCCTATTTTGGGATGTCTTAAAAGTCAAACACTTCAAAATGCAAGAAGTATGTCGGAATACATGAGGAAAAATGAATACAATTACACAAAATACAATGACAGAGAGTAGTTCAACAAATGATAGAATCATAAAACTGTAGCAAGAAACAACAGTATGCATGAGTCTTTAGATCAGAGATGTAGGCCTACTCCCAGAAATAAAAAGGGAGTCTACTCTTACCAAAAGCTTTCACCAATAGTGTGTAACAGAATGAGGCCTAAAATTCACAAACCGAAGCTCTTGAATAGAGAAAATTTTTCTTAGTTCAATATTTCAATTTGCTTGGAGCTGGATTGGCAAGACAAAAAGGAAAGCAACATTTCACAGCCAATAAATTACAGAAACGCATAATTAATAGCATATGGATGAGTAACTAGCATTTGAAAATGAAATCAAAGTGGGAGCAGGAAGTGACAGAAGAAACCGAGGGGGAATTAGAAGTGTAGAACCATTAGAAGATTTGGAACTCACGCAATGCCAATTACTCATCCATAGAATTATGGCATGTCAGTAATATGTCGATATACAAAGGCTATTACCCTATGTTTCTTCTTGACGAGATAGAAGATAATTGCTATACCTTGCCTCAAGCAAGTTAATCAATTCTTTTTTACATACAAAATTTGTGATTGTGGAAAGCCAATCTACTAACTAAACAAGATCTGAATCAGACTACTAGAATATCGATAACACTATAAAACTAAGCTAGAATTATCACAAATTAATCACTTAAAAATATCTTTAAAACAAGTGAATTAATTGAGTCGTATTTTTTCAAAGAAAAACAAATCGGTTTACATAAACAATTCATTTAACATATACTCGCAAATCGCAACACAGTATTTCCAACCGATAAACTGGATCTATAGATATGTATACTCTAGAGAAACAACAACTCAAACATCCAAACATACATATACAATCTTCATCAATGGCAGTAGTAGTAAATAGAATGAAGGCCTAAAAATCCCTAAGACCCAGAAGTTTCCAATAAATTTCCTGTTTTTCATTAAAGCGATAACTTTCTTCTTTAGTCCACCAGAAAAAAATGTCAAATTTCTATTTAACTTTAAAAATCAATTTTAGCCCTGATTGAAATGATTTATGCCACGCAAATAGTCGAGGAGCGTTTTACACCACAATTTTCAAATGGTGACACATAAATCGAGACGGATCAAGTAATAAATAAAGAATGAAGCAACAGAAACACAAATCAACATCTCCAGCTGCTTTCTCCTAAAACTGTACCAACAAACAATGAATCCAGTAACAGAAAGACAAAATCAACAACTACAGAAAACAGATCTGGAACTAAAAAGATGGTAGAATGAGCTCACCTGATACTGAACCGTTTGTTTCGCCTGCAGATGCAGATTCTAGAGTAAAAGGAGAAAGTTGAGAAGAAAAATGGAAGGTAAAAATTTTCCCGGGAAATTAGTGATTTATATGGATGTTGTTTCTGAGATGTGAAATGGCGCCAACAATATTGGCGGGAACTAGGGCTTTGTGTTTTCACATTTGGGCCTTAAGATGCCGCTGACTGGGTCCTGTTTGTTTTTGTTTGTTTTTCAATTTTTTTAAAAAAGGGTAATAGCACTTTTGATCCTTTTAATACTCAGTATATTTAATCTCTTTAAATTGATTAAAATATATTTTATATTTATTGATATAGAAAATATGTTATATTTGAGTCTTTATAAATATGTTACAATAATATATTTAGTGAAATTTCATTAGTGATATTTGAGATATGTAGCGTATAAGTAGTTTTTATTCTTTGCCTTACGGAGGTAGAAATATTGTTTTGAGCGATTCTTAGATTCAAGTTCATGATAAAGCAAATAATAATTAGAATTAAGGATTAAAAAATTGTTATCGCTTTTTTAGTTTTATACTTGAAGTATTGAAAGTGTAAGTTGAACTACTATTACTTAATAATTAGCGAAACACATCTTAATTAATTTACGATGATGTGTGCGTATTCTCTTTTTTGTTTAAAAATTATGTCACTTAACACTTTGTGTGGAAAAATAATTCCACAATGGCAAATCTAAGTAAATGAATATTAGATTAAAACTATCAACATCTAAATTGATTTATTCAAACTATAATATTCACCATTTTTTTCTATACCTTCTTAGTCGTGGCATCAATTTTACCATGGCATCTGTATCTACAACTTGAGAAGAAAAAAAATAGATTGGAATTTTAAAGAGGTCAGTTATAAATATATTAAAAAAATAATGTGTGAGTAAATAAAGTCATTATATATGTTAGGTGCTTGAATATTTTATATGCAAATGTGCCTGAAAGCATTTCTAGACAAACATTTGATCTAGTGAACATCTAGATGCATTAGCTAGTCATTAGGTGATAATCCAAATAGAAAGTTTGAAAGAACTTTTGCGCTTTTAATATAGTGTAGATAAACGAGTAAAAGTAAATGAAACAAAGTAATATATCCAATCACAACAACACCGATTACAAAATAAAAATAAAAATATATTATTCTACTTTCAAAATTAACATCTTATTTTTTCCCATTCTATTTTCGATATTCATCTTGAAGTCTGATTTATTTGAATTCGTGTCGCATAAACTCCATATGGGGAGATGCACTATTAACCAATAATTTTTTCATACCCAATGCTGGAACACAAGGACTCTAATTAAGAGAGGAGCATCCCAATCTACTATACTATATCCTTTAGTAATATTTCGAAATTCAATGTCAATATCACTCACGGGTGGTTTCATTCATTCTTCCTTTACTTTTTCAATTTTTTTTTCAAATAAAAAGATAAAGTGTCTAAATTATATCTGGTGTATAGAAAGAATATGTTATCAATTTTTTAAAAATGCTAGATATAGAAATCTGTATCAATTCGAATTCAATATATATTACGTTGTGTAACTCAAATTATGTGTGACTAATGAAATTTAGAGAGTTAATTAATTTTTTCTATATATATTTTTTAATATTTTAAATTTTATGATTTATAGTATTTTCTATGTTTTTCAAGTAACGTAAGCTAATTCATCTGTAATAATTTATACTACACATGTTGAATCATGAAAACCAACCAAATTTCTCATACGATGTTTAAATATTTTTAATTATTGTGATTAATATTATAATTTTTGTAATTTCGAAATATATGTTATTTCATTCCAATTTATATTACACTGGTAAAATTTCAAGTATCAACTATATTTTTAATATTTTATTTTTTAAAATATTTACATTAATTATTATTATTATTATTAGAGATATATCGTGCGAATAGCTGCTAGATTTCAATATTTGAATACACTAGTTTAACTCTAGTTGTAAAGTTTAATAAGGATGGAGCGTGTCCATACTTGTTTGTTTCCCGATCTGTAATGTTCTTGGTAAATGAAATTTCTACTTACCTCTCAACAGAAAGAGTGTCTGTTATTATTATTGATATTATATATGTTATAGCGTTTTTAGAAAATAATGCATACATAATTTTATTTCTATTTTTAAAAGGTAACAAAAGTTATTTTGAACAAATTCTCATTAAACCGAAGAATGAACACTCACCCTAGTTATTATTATCAGAAAGATATAGTGTAATAACTACTAAATTGCAAATTTAAACATAGCTATTTTAGTTCTAATTGTGAAGCGTGTGTCCATACTCCATACTCGTTTGTTTCTTCGTCTGCATTAGCTCTTGATAATTAATGTTTTTACTTATAAAAAAAAGTGAAGTGTTATTATTATCAATAATAATATAAGTTATATAATTTTATAAATAGTACTTTTTAAAAAATAATATATATATATAGATTTTTTCTTTCTACTTAAAAGAGGATATTTTGAACAAATTCTTACCGAAGGGAAGAACGAACACCCACCCTTATTACTTGGGATGTGAAGCTTGGGCTCTTAATTTGTAATGGGCCTAATAAATAGTCTACAACAGTTTTAGAGGTTCGACCCAAACACCCCATATATAATCTCGAGAACCCTAGCAATGACGTTTCTTTCACTCACTCTGCAGCGGCTTCAGCTTCTTGCTTCTCTCTCCAGTCCTCAGTGATCCTCATAGATCTCGGTGAGTTCTCTCTCTGTTTCCCTTTTCCCTCAGGTTGTGACGTTGTTGAGGAAATGAATTAAAGTTATTCCCTTCCGCGCCAATATTGAATATGTTTTGTTGAATGTGGAATCAGATTTAGGATTCTAAGTCCTTTAGTACCAATCTATGTGCAAACTGAGATTCATGAGCTAGTGAAAAGAATTGAGATTCAATTTGCACGAGTTAGTGAAAGGAAATGAGATTTTGTTTGCATGTAGTAGTTTTTTTTTTTGCTGGCAGCTTGATTTGATGAAGAGGGAGGGGGTGTACATAGATGGAAATAGCTTAGCTAAACCCAGTGCCTAAAGATTTGGATATGTTGTTTACTGTAAGTTCTTGTATTGGGTTAATAATCCATGTTTAGTGACTTGTAGTTGGCTTAACCTATCTTTTCCGTGCTCTTCAAAAATGTCAATGGGTGCGTGTCAGAATTTCTAGGAGTAGTGTATTTTGGGAGAGTCTGACATGGATTCTGCATCTAAAGTGGAGAGTGCACGCAACAGGGCTTAACCTATGATTAGAGGATAAAATTTAGGCACCCAATTGTAGGTGGTTGTATGCAACATGCTATTAGTTTGTTGAATAAGTGTTGATGTTGTATTCCTGTATAATTGCAGAAAGGCTTATATTATCATCAAGCAATGGCTGTTGCATTCCACAACCTTAACTCTGACTCTGGTCTCAAGAAGCTCGATGAGTACCTTCTGACCCGCAGTTACATCACTGGGTGAGTTATTTTTGTGACTAATATTGCTGATATGTTCCTTCTAATGGTATTTTTATTCAAATGTGATTTTTTTTTTAAAAGTCAAATGTGAATATTTTTTTTTAATACATGTCTTTAGGTACCAAGCCTCAAAGGATGATATCGCTGTGTATTCATATCTTGCAAATCCCCCATCAGCTCAATATGTTAATGCATCTAGGTGGTATAAGCACATTGATGCACTTTTGAGAATCTCGTAAGTTAAAGAGCTTATTGACTTGTGGAATTTTTAAGTTCTCCTTCCTTGGAAAACTGATATGATGGAGTATCCTTTTCCTGCAGTGGTGTATCTGGTGAAGGTGCTGGTGTTATTGTAGAGGGATCTGCACCCATCAGTGAGGCTGTGGCAACTCCCCCTGCTGCTGACAGTAAGGTGTGACATTTATCTGCTCTGAGTTGATATTTAGCTTATGTTGCCTTATTCTTTTTGCTGGTGTTTGGATTGCATCAGAAAGTGAATTTTCTTTTTGTCATCATCAGTTACTTTACACTTTCTAGTACAGCAATGTCACGTGTAACTGTAAATGGACTATTGCAAGTGAAATAATTTTATGTCATTTGTTTCTCTTTGATTAATGCCTCTAGGCCTCTGCTGCTGAAGACGACGACGATGACGACGTCGACCTATTTGGTGAGGAAACTGAAGAGGAAAAGAAGGCTGCTGAAGAACGTGCAGCAGCATTGAAGGCTTCAGGGAAGAAGAAAGAATGTAAGTTTGTACTGTAAGTTTGACCATATTATCTTGACTAAAACTTTCAGTATCTGTTTTGATTTAAGAGGAAAATCATGTGTTGTTGCTTGCTTAGTTAGTGGCTTTGTTTAGCTGAAGACTTTCTTACCTTCTCATAACCTGGTGTGGGAACTTGGAAGTTCACAATGAGCATAGACTGACATCGTTTTTGATCTCATTTGACTTCAGCTGGCAAGTCCTCAGTTCTCATGGATGTCAAGCCATGGGATGATGAGACTGATATGAAAAAGCTTGAAGAAGCTGTTCGAAGTGTTCAGATGGAAGGATTGACTTGGGGAGCATGTGAGTTAATATATTTGTTCTATTGAGTTGAATTCTATTTTTTTTTACCCGAAGTTACTGTTTTGTTCTATTGAGTTGAATTCTATTTTTGTTAACCTGAAGTTACTGTTTTGTTCTATTGAGTTGAATTCTATTTTTTTACCTGAAGTGTTCGGAGATGATTGCTTTTTCATCATTCCAATACCTTTTGGCATGTCTTTCTTGAATGCCTGTGTCCAATTCCGTCAATCCACTGATTTATCTTGAAAAATTGTTAATTGTTGGTGTTTGCTTACATGCGTAACTGTGGTTTCATTTCCAGCTAAACTTGTTCCTGTTGGATATGGTATAAAGAAGCTGCAAATTATGCTTACCATTGTGGATGATTTGGTCTCTGTGGACGATCTCATTGAGAATCAGCTGACAGTTGAACCTATCAGTGAGTATGTTCAGAGCTGTGACATCGTTGCTTTCAACAAAATATGTAAGTGAATGATGTACTTGCACATATTTTAATTTTGGAGTATAAATTTCTATTTCATGTATCATACATTTGTCATGTTATTCCTGGCTCTTCTGTTGATCATCTGATGCTGCTTGTGACAGGAATTCTGGTTCTCTGAAGTTTTGATAGAAATGGGTGGCGATCAGTAGGACCTCTTTTCTCTTGTCAAAAGGGTGTTGTACCCGATGATGCATCTGTTTTGCTCCTTTGGAAGAACATTTACTTATATAACTATCCATCTGTTTTGCTCCTTTGGAAGAACATTTACTTATATAACTATCGATTTTGAAAAGACTTCACTTTGCGGTCACTGGCTCTCTTCATTGACTTAACTGTTTATGTTTAATTATGATGTTGCTTGCACAACTTCAATGCTATATGGCGTTCATTGTGCATTAATAATATAGTTCTTTCATGTTCACAACTTTTGGAGATCATAGTGTTCACATTTTAGTTGTGAAAAATTCGAGATGATTCTTTGTCGTTGGACAAGAGTTTCTCAAATCTAAATTGATTGTGACCCCCAATTATTTGTGATACCCAAGTATTACTATGTGTTAAATGTATTATTTCTGGATGGCCCGTCTAAGTGCAGAGTAAAGGCTAAGCCAACATCATAGTTTGAAAAATGTCCTTGAGAAAGACATTTCATGCTTGGTAAAGTGTAGTAGGATTACCCCTTAACGAAAAGCATCACCAGCGAAACCCGTTGGGGTTTTCCTTTTCAATTGAGTTCATCGCATCGGGTTAGCCTAGTGAAGGTTATTTGTTTTATGTGGTTTGTGAGTTATTGCATAGGTGAGCTAATCTATTCTAGCGGCGGTGGATTTTCCTTGTGTCTGCGGGTTTCCCTTGTGCATACCAAGAGGCTCACTAAATGTTGATGAAAATAGTCTAGTAATACAAAATTGATTCTAATTATACAAATTGACGAATTCAATGGTTGTAAGCTAATGTTGATGAAAATAGTCTAGTAATACAAAATTGATTCTAATTATACAAATTGACGAATTCAATGGTTGTAAGTTCCATAAGCGAGAAAAAACTCAGAAAGCTCAATATCTTTGATCGTTGGATCAAAATAATCCTAGGAGCATTAGTATTTATATTCTTTGTTAAAATGGTTTACTTCTATTTCGAATTCAAACTTATATCAAGTTTTTGACGAAAGCTTCACATGTAGCTCATTTGATATCTTGGGATTATTTGGTATGGTGCGTAGGGAACTAAGAACAATATTCAATAACATAAAGATTAATTATGCTAACCGCAAAGCCACCACACGTGTATTTGGTATGATGATGGAAAATGTTTTTGTTGAAAAATAAGTGGATTTTTTACTTTTTATTATTTTCTAATGGGGAATATTTGACTTATCTATTGAATTGAACAAATTAGAATGCGGGGGCGAAGTGGTAGAGCCATCCAAAATTCCTAATTCCTAAACCTCAAAATCTCCCCTTCTTATCCCGCTCGCAAACTAATCAAAAACGAATACACTCCATTGTTCACTCCGCCACGATGAAGGCTTCATTCAAAGCTCGATATGACACCGACAAAGCCACCGCTTCCTCTACTGTCGCCTTCAACGCCGGCGACTTTAAGGTCCGAGCTTCCATGACCGAGGCTACTGTTATCAAAGGTCCCAGCTTAAACGGCTTAGCTCTCGCTGTTGAGAAACCCGGCTCATTCATCATCGATTACAACGTCCCCAAGAAGGTCTGCAATTCGATACTACCTATGTCAGTTTTGCTAATCACTTTCGATTTACTGGAAAATGCTTAGGTTAAATTGAAACTAGTTAGGGATTTAGATGTAGTTGGTTAATTGATTGTTTGTATTCTAAGATTAGCTTTAGCTCGAAATGTTTACTATTGGAAGTTTTGTTGTTTCTGGACATTCGGTTCCAATTTAGTAAAATTGAATAGAGTATATACAATTGATTTACATAGCCGATCCTAGCTAGGTTGGAATTGAGATGTAGTTGGTTAATTAATCGCTTTAGCTCAAACACTATAGTTAAATTGAATAGAGTATATACAATTGATTTACATAACCGATCCTAACTAGTTTGGATTTGAGATGTAGTTGATAATTGATTGATTATGTTCTAAAATTCGCTTGCGAGCTTCGGTTTAGCTCGAAATGTTTAATATTGGAAGTTTTGTTGTTTCTGGACGTTTGGTTTTAATTTCAGTGTACTTTAGTTAAATTGAATAGAGTATACACAATTGATTTACATAGCCAATCCTAACCAGTTTGGAATTGAGATGTAGTTGGTCAGTTGATTGTTTGTGTTCTAAAATTCACTTCAGCTTGAAATGGGTTTTTGAGACGAGGGTTCTCAGGAAACAACCTCTCCATCTCTATGAGGTAGTGGTAAGGTCTGCATACATTTTACGCTCCCAAGACCGCACTTGTGGGATTCCACTGGGTATGTTGTTGTTTGTTGTTTCTGGACATTCGGTTTCAATCTAGTGTCTGGATTGACTTATTTTAAGTGTTTCTAAGCCAAAATATCTTTTAAGCACTTTTGGAGTGTTCGGATAAATTTAAAAGGTGCTTATAAGTGCTTGGTTTTTATCTAAAATGATAAAGATAAGCCAAAAGTCAATCCATACCAGTTCTTAGTCCGTCAGTGAAAAGTAGTCTAGTTAAAAGTTGAATAGAGTATATGCAATTGATTTACATAACTTGTCCCAACTAGTTTGGAATTGAGATGTAGTTTTAATTGAGTGAATTGTGTTTTAGAATCCGCTTTAGCTCTTAATGTTCAATATTGAAAGCTTTATAGTTTTTGGACATTTGGTTTCAATTTAGGCTATCAATGAAAAATATTCTAGTTTAATAGTACAGGATTTAGATGTAGTTGATTGATAGATTGTGTTTTTAGATTGGCATCAGTTCTTAATTATTAACGTGTTGTGGTTTCAGGACATTAGGTTTCAGTTTATGAACTCCGTCAAGGTTCTGGAGAAGCCATTGAATTTGAATTACATTCATTGTCATGGAGACAATCGAACAATATTGGATGGAACTTTGGTGGTTGATTCTGCCAACAAGGTGGCGGTTAATCATGTGATGGGCTCAGGAAGTTGTAAATTGAAGTACACATATGTCCATGGAGGAATCACTACTTTCGAGCCCATCTATGACACTGCAAAGAATGCATGGGACTTCATGGTATCACGTAAAGCTTTTGGGGATGATGTGTTTAGGGCTACTTATCAGACGACAAGCAGGAATTTGGGGCTCGAATGGTCCAGGAGTTCAAAGTTAAATGGATCGTTCAAGGTATGACTTTCAAGCTTTCTATCCATATTTTCGTTGTCAATTTCCATCGCAATTTAAATTATTCTATAGTTGGACTGGAATTTCAATTGGCCTGCTTATGTTTTTGGGGCTTATTTCTGTTAAATCTATCTTTATGAACGTTTGTGAATTTGGTGGCGCACTAGCATGTTGATCTTATTTACCAACAACAGTCATCGTTGGCGACACTGCTTTTAAAAGTTACTTGCTTACCTGAAAACTTTCTGTGAACATTAAAGAATGTGTTGAAGGTGTACATTCTGCTCCACTTGTATTTGCTCTGCTCATGCGCCAAAATTCTTCCTAAATGCCAGTTGGTTGTGTCATTGTTAGCCTTTTATAACCCATGAAGTGTGGGATAATATGCAACCATATGACAGAGCTTTTTGCAGCATTTAAGTGGCTTGAATGTCATTGTTTCCCTATCATTATTGCTCTGTTATTAAACTCATTTGGTGATATTATTTTGAATTGTTCATTATTGTGAGTCACTAGGCAATGTCTAGTCTAAAAAAGGCCTATCCTTCCCTGAGGTCACACATTTAGCAGTTGACAAATTTCTTGTTTGGATTAAGGTTGCATGTTGAAAAATCTAAAAATATGGAAGTTCATTTTATGGTTTTAGTAATATAAATGTTCACATGCCATAGTGATTCAGAGACTCATATGTTGGACTTTTCTGATTTTGATGTGCATAAATAAGCGTCTGCAACAGGATTTTTTCCCCTGATAAGTGTAAGCGACCAATAAAGTCATTCTTCATTGGCATTGGTTCTCTGATAGCCATTTGATAGGGTCATTGCCACGCAATGAGCTTAAAACATGCTCATCATGTGGTTGAGTGAAGCAGCCTAGCATCACTTTAGAGAGGAGCAGATTGGATGACTTAAACTGTGAGATAATGAAGTAGGACACATGTCTGTGAGTTTTTGGAGTTATGTTTTAGCTTTTGTGGAAATCCAACTTATATCCATTGTGTTACCCTAAATGTTTTTCTATTAGATTGTTCTGGACAGATGAACCAGTAGGAAAAATGGCCTTAAATTGTTAATAGTAACAAAGAACGTTCTCATTCATGTACACCTATATCACAACATGCAAAGAAATGCACAAATTATAACATCTATTATAGCCATGATATTTTATCACCATCTCTATTGTTATACATTGTGTGAAAATATTTGTTGAAGTATTTGATAGTTGAACCATAATGAAATTGTTTTTTTAGCTGCTTTTGTTTTTACCTGACCACTCCTAATTGAACGTTCCTCAGTTTCTGATGACTTCTAAAATGAGCATGAATCATTTCTAGCTAGATTATATCCATTATGCTGTAAACCAAAGACATGCACTCACTTATATATTGATACTTCATTGTGAAAAACTGCTCGTCTCTTAGAATGAACTTCATAAGTGGACTGTTTCTTATTTTCATTTTTTAGATTTGTTTGTGTAGTTTTTTCGTCTTTCCTTGTATCCTTCATGCCTTATTTTGTTCAGACAGAATAGTGCCAAGACCAACCTAATGGAAGCTCATTTCATGCTTGTCATTTGCTTTACCTTCTGTGCAATTGACTCAATTTGGTTCAGTAGATGCCCACATAGCGGGAGCTTAATGCACATGGCTGTCCTTTTTTCTTGTTATGTATATTTGTACACACACACACCCAAAAAAAAAAAGTGCTTCTTGATCACATGTTTTCAAGGTTTGGTCTATTGATAGCTAGTGAATAAGTGAAGCATCTAAAGAAATGCTTCATTTTTTGTTTTGATTCCCTGAGACCACTCTGACTCAAGGTACTCTTCCTGTCCCCAGATTTGTGCATCTCTCTGTTTGCTCGATGAACACAAAATGCCGAAGTTAAGTGCTGAGACTTCATGGGACTTTGAAATGTGATTCTGTTTCTTCTGCAATAATTCAGATGCAACTACTTCTGGCTACCATCATAGTTATGCTTCGTCTGATGTTTTCAAGCTCAATTTGTTGATTCACAAGTGGGCTGTTCATTTTACAATGGTTTACTCCTTAACTGTAATAGGTCTATGGTCATCAACATGCGTATTGATCCAGAAATGTTTTTCTTCAATCTTCCATTTTCAAGATACTTCCATGTTTTTATGCCATGACTTTAAAATGATTTTTTTGCCCAAAGCTTGCCCCCTTTAACTCTCCATCAAAGATGGATCTGCTGTCTTCTTCCTAGCTTTATTTGGTGATTTTGATTTTTGAGATTCTCAATCTAAATATTTTCGCGCTTGTGCCTGCTGTAGTTGTTTCTGCGTGGAAGACTGTCAATATTTTCTACTCGATTGGTACATTAGCATTAAATCTGTTACCCTTTTACTGTTTGAGGATTCTTCAGTACCAACAGCTCCAAGTTTGTTCATTTGATCATCTTGTAATTACAGGGTAGTACAGTGAGTGAGATTTCCCTAGACAAGATGGCTTTTTAGTTTTTGCTAATGTTGAAATTTTTCATAATCTAGAAACATATGTTTTTCACTCCTAGCTAAGAAACTTCTTAAAAGATTAGACTGAAGTAGTACACTACTGTTTAGGAAGCAGAAAAAGAGAGGCTATAAATGTTTGTTTTGGTTAATCAATTGTGCCTTCGCAGTATTCTTTGACTAATCGTTATTCACGTGGTTTTCATGTGAATTATCCATTGTCGCATGTAGCGTTTGATCATGGTTCATTGTGAAATTTGAAAAGAATGAATATTTTAAAGTAAAAAATATTTTTTAAAAATTGATTCGGAGTTGAACTCCTAAAAAAAGGGTGAAATAATTTCTGTGTTTGGCATTGAAGAGGACCTTTTTGGGAGGGAAGATAAATTTTTAAAAAGAATCAGTTATACTATATATTAAAGATACTCATTAAAGTATCTTTAATATATCAAACGCTAGAAAAATAGATGAGCAAATCGATTATGATTCAAGAAACTTTTTAAAATAAGTAGATTGAATCATTAACAAAACTCGCATGAGATCGACATTTGTTTTTCCATACATTGCTTAATTTTCTTATTTATTTTATAAGAGAACCAAAAAAATAAAAATAAAAGAAAAACAAATATTTGCCTCGTTTACTTCTTAAACAAATTCTAAGTAGTTACGTAAAATTTTTAATTCATCTCTTATTCTTGAGCGAAATAAAATAGACATTAAAGATGAAATAAATAGTGTTATAATTACCTTTTTCTCTTATTAATGTAAAAACAAATCAATTTTTTTATTTTTATAAATGTAATTATGCCACAAACAATTACATGAAAATATTTGTTCTGTTTCATGGTCTAAAAATTGCTCCTCAGAAAGATTTACTATCCTTATATTAGTAATCGAGATTGACTGCAAAGAGCTCATGACATGCTATTTAACACCTCTTATTTCTATCGAAAAATGTTTGTAGGTATCTAGTGTAGGGAGCAAGAAAGTCATCGATCACGAGGCTAATAAAATTATGAATTAATTAATAAAAAAGATATGTATAAGTTAGATATTTTTAGAAGCTTGATGATGTATTCTTATTTCTCACTTTTGTTATACTCTAACAATAGTTTCACAATTGACTTGACACATGAATTAAGAAGCAATAAATAAAAGGAAGACTTTTACTAAAACATTGTTATTAAATATTTTTAGAAGCTTGATGATGTATTCTTATTTCTCACTTTTGTTATACTCTAACAATAGTTCCACAATTGACTTGACACATGAATTAAGAAGCAGTAAATAAAAGGAAGACTTTTACTAAAACATTGTTATTAAATATAACTCATCTAAATATTATTTAATAACACGGGTAAATTAAATATCTTCATATACCAAACACTCGTTAATAAGTACTGCATCTTCAGAATTGTAATTCTCCTGCATATAAGCTACTAATACGTTTTTCCACAAAACAAGTTCGCCACCAACCGTAACAGCATGATACACCCAATATCAGATAGCTGCCAAAAAGCATAAGCCAAAAAACAATATATGCTTCTGTTAAACCTTAGTAACTCCAAATATCTGTGTGTGCTACTTCAATCGCATAAAATAATAAATTATTAGATATTTCAAAATGATATAATAATATAGTGAATAAGTAAAGATCGGAGTGATGTCTACAGGGTTCATAACTACTCCTCTTACCTAGCCAACGCTTAGATCCGGCTCTACCCAAACTTTTCTGGTTCACCCCAACATTCCCCACTTGTCCGACTG